>JAODKM010000034.1:7879093-7892989 GCA_026780845.1 Petrocephalus sullivani
GCATCAATGCGATCCAATTTATGCACAATTTATGTATATGCTGTCAACACTAACTGTGAACCTCTGGATTTAGGGCTGAGTTGGCTTCCCTTGGGACAGTGATTTCTTTGTACCAAAGAATCCAGATGAACACCCCACAATGAGTCACTGTACGTCATTCTATGAAAGAAAATGTCAAATCAGTACCGGCAGTCCCCAGGTCACAAACAAAATCTATTCCCTAAGTCCATCTTTAAGTCAAATTTATGGGTAAATTGGAACAGGTACATACAGTTATTTACCGTTGTTTAGTCAAATGCTTGTCTTAGGTAAAATACTAATACTATACACTTTCTATACACATAAAACACTTAAGAAACACTTCCAAATACACTAAAATTTCGTAATAATATTGTCCATAATAACAATAATGATACAGTAATAAAAGTAACTACATATGGCACTGTACTGAGCCTCAAGCCGACGGACTGCTGAAGTTGTATTTAACTAAATTTTTTATTTAATTTGCTTTATGTCTGTCTGATCTCAATTACGAATCATCCATAAGTCGGACGTTTTTAACCTGGGCACTTCCTGTAATTAGCCTCATAACATAGAACTAGAATGCTTCTACATGAAGACTATCACTGAAAAGGTCAAGGAGGGCTTTTAAGTACCTTTTTGAAGTCTAATCTAGCATTTTCATTGAAATAGTTTGCTGCTATGTATCAGCTAATGTATTCTTCCCTTTGTTCTCCTTTTAGTGTCGGTTTTATTCCCTTTTAAGGGCCCATGCGAACTCTTCTTACAAGTTGTGCTGACAGCTGTTGTTTGTTATGTGCTGTCTGTGGTTATCCTCTGATGTTAGCTCTCACGTTGACCTGCTGTTAAAACACAGAGCTGTTGTTACTTGATTCCACAGGAAAACCATAATTATTACTTGAACCATTATTTGGTCGTTCACATTGTTAAAAGTGCAACCAATAGACATCATTAGTGCTAATATCACCCTTAGTACAGTTTAGTACTCTGCAAAACCAAGGCATTGAAGCTTAATTATCTCATAATGAGTGCCACCACTGTTGTATTAGTTTAGTTAATATAATTTAATTACGAACAATTTAATTTGCAATCAAGTAGCAGACATATGTGTATCTTGAGATCTATCACTTTGACTGAAAGTAGCGTAAATGTGAATTCTATGACAGTTTTATTGCCCTTCTTCATCCTCATAATATAAGACAGTGTCTTGTTTTCTGGCTGCAAGTCATTCTGCATTAATGGAGGTGGGCCTGGCTGTGGTGTACTACACCTGTCAGCATACTGAGCTTCAACTTTTGACATTCAGTCAACAATTATGTTACAAGCCTCCCGTGAGGCTTTCTTTTTGGGCTTCTGACCCAATTTATTTTGCGATAATATCTGTGTATATGAAAAAGTTTGAACCTAAGGGTCATCACAATGGATTTTAACTTTTTATTACTGTTATTCTTTTTTGTTGTTACTGCTATTGCTATTGTTATGAGGGTATTTTCTTCATGTTTTTTCTACATTTTGGTTGGAGGGTAGCATTATATGACTGTAAATATTATGTCTTTCTAACTGACCTGAGGATATGGCCGACTAGCATGCTGCCTGTCTTACAACAAACAGAGCTGCAAGGGAGGTCTTTCTCCCCTCTGCCCAAAAGGATAGGTACTACATGTCAACGGCCTTTGTCTGTTGGTTGGGATGAAAGACTGATAAGACCCTGGCAGAATTGTCTTTAGGGTAAGAAAAGAAAATGAAGGTCCTTCCAAGCAGGAAGAAACTCCGCTCTTTGAATGCATTCATCTAAAGTCCTTTATTAATCACAAAGGGAGGTCCTTAGCCTATAGAGCCTGGCTAGGCCTTGAACATTAGATGCTAATGTTCAGGGTGTGAAAAAGGTCATAGGTTATGCTCTCCTATGGTGCCTATTGGGTCTGGTGCTCGAGAGTTACGGAGAGCAGTTTATAAACTAGTTTATAATTCTTGATTCTTTTTTTTGGTTTTGTAAGGATGCTAATGTAACATGCTGCCTCTTGTTGGACAGTGATGCATGTGCTCATTAATAAATGGGTTGATGCCTGTACACATTACAAATTTAGAATGTGTGAGCGAAATAAAGGCTCGAGTAAATGTAGGAAAAATGGCATGTTTGGAAATGGCTTTTCTCTAAATAAAACGAGATTTTGCCCAAACACCGCAGTGATACTTAAGACTGTAAGCTGTAATCATTCACGAAATGGTTAAAATACATGTGGATGTACAATAGATGGTGTGCAAGCTTTTTCTTCGGTTCCCCTGATATACTACGTTCAAAATTTTTTCTGAATTAGTTTTGCACTCCTAGGGAGTTTTTCCTTGCCACTGTCGCCTCTGGCTTGCTCTCTGGGGGCTTTGGGCAGGCATAATGTAAAGCGCTATAAGACAATGAAATGTTGTGAAAATCCACTATACAAATAAAATTTTATTGAACTACTCTTTGAAGAGACCAAACAAAATTTTATACATTTGTTGAGGTTTATTCTTTCATAGAATGTCCTTATTGTCATTGTACATGTAGGGTGGAAGTCTGCCATTGTGTTACAGAATGCGGTTTTTGGGTGAAGTCTCCATTGCTTGCTCATTTCCTTATGGGTTTTTAGGATACGCTAAAGCTCTTCAAAAGAAGACTGAATTCTTCCTGTTTACTGGCCTTGTCAACACCAATGTGTCAATACTTTGTTGATTTTTACCATTTCTGAAAATGTAATTCCACAAAGCCATGAAAAATATTTCTTCACTGAGTGTAGCATGTTTAACATCAAGACTAGTGTGCCACAGGGGTCTGTGGAAAAGTCTGGACTTAGGGATTGTGCAAAGATCTCAAAGAGCAAAAATAGGATTGGGGAGCACTCTGTGGTTCTTGTGTATCAACAAAGGAATGTTGAGTGGATTTTGGCTCTTACTTTACACCGACTTCTCCATTATCCATTCAACAGCTAGCTACAAGGAAATCGGGCTAGAAGATGGGACTAACTTGCTGTGCCTGTTTTTGTTACATGGCACCAATATACAATGTAGCTTTGGAGTGTAGCAACAAATTGTAACTTGTATCCAAGAACTTTTCACAATGACAACCATTAAATACAAAGAACCCTAACGAATGTTTCCCATAAAAATGCAGTGTATCTTGTGTTCTTGATAATGAGGAGAATAATCACTAACGCTGTTTGTGGGGGGAGGTCATTTGAGGCCAAGACCTATTCTGCCTTGAGCTGCAAAAAAACGCTGATCTGGGGCACTATTCAAATATCTTTTTTCCTGAACTTGGAGTGGGGACAACGAGGGAAGTCCTCTGTCCATCCCTATGATGTGAGCCAGATGGCAGAGTGCCATGCATTAGGACATGCGAGAGGACAGAGGGACTTTAGCCAGCCGTAGGTCGTTAAAACATTTAGGAAGCAATGAAGGATTTGTAGGGCCATTCTTTAGCTGAGGAATGGCATTGACCATACAGAATGGGGGGGGGGGGTCTTCAATCTGGACACGTCTCGCCATTGTAGACCAGTGTCGGATGTTCCCATTGATGCAGCAAGCGGCATTAGCTTGTAGGGAAGTAACTCAGGCTGAGGTTAAAAAGGGATCAAAACAAGTTGTATAGTGCAGAAAATGCAACCATACTTTTTTGAATCACTAATTGTTAAATGGATTTGGATATTTTGGTCATTGAATTAAAAGAAAACAAATCCCTTCAGAACTGATCATTAGTTTCAGGTCAGAGTGCCTCCTGTTCTGTTGGGCATTCTGGTCTCGCCTGGCTTTTTACCACGCCTTAGCCGACCGCTTTCCGGGATGTGGTGGAATGACCTCTGTTTCAGTCAGTCAGTGACATTTGATTCATAGCAGCTATTTTCCCCATCTCGCTAATGTACAAAACACAAAATTCCTCAGTGATTCATTCCTGTGTGGTTGCATTGCAACTGGATCTCTGAGATTCCTTCGGGGATGGAAAGGAGGTCGCTGACAGCCATTGTATCCCAGTTTTCGTTCCAGATTTTTTGAGGCATCATTTCAAATGGACTCTGAGTCACCATTCTGATTGAATCAAGAAGTGACTGATAAAATGTCAACAACATATGAATGTTTTGCCCTGGTATGATCCATCTCAGGTTCTGCATCTCCTGGTACATCTCTGGGATGCTGATGCTTTCACCACTGATTAATCTGTAGTGTAGCATACAACCATGATTTTTTTTCCAAATGTGCTTCACTGTTCATGCAATTTGAAGAATTCCATGTCTGTCCCATTCAAATGGAAATATGTGCACACAGTAAAGCCAATAAGATTATCAATGGGCCTATGCATAGTTTGAAATCCTTTGCCAGGTTAGGACTGTAGTTTTGGAATAATGGAGACCAAGGGGTTACAGCACTGACTGTAAAAAGAGGCTGCTCGCTGGTCAACAAAAGAACTGGAACTCTTTTCAGCCTATGGCTTGCTAATTGAGGAGCTCACATTGTCTTCTGACGAAAAGCCCCTTTGTTTGGCCTAGTGGTTTGTGAGTGAATAAGATGGTTCTGATATAGCCCCAGGCCAAAACGTCACCCTTGCCATCATTTCTTTCCTTGTTACACAAGATTAAATTGTCATCTGTAGTTCTGGGTGTATGTGTGTGTGTGCGTGCGTGCGTATGCACGTGAGTAAATGGGCACCGTGATCTCCCAGTGGCTCTATGAACATGTAAGGCACTAAATGCTTCTCCTATTACTGTTTCTTCAAAATCGGAAAAAAAGGTTATAGTCTACTTACTAATCCTTAAGTATTTGATTTCATTGACAGTCAGTAACTAGGCAACAGGGATTATCACTGAATAATAGGCTGTGACATTCACTATTCCCTGGAATTTGATGCTAGCTTTGAACATTAGGTTTTATGGCCTTTTATATTTGGGTTTAATGGCCCTTGTCCTCTTAAAATTATTCCCTGTCCCAAAGTCACTTGGGTAGCTTACTTACTGCTCATAAATTTTAAAATGAAGGCAGTCACACCATGGGTCATCTTTGTGACTTTTCTGTTTGTCAAGAAAGTTAAACTGGGAATTAACTCCCTTTGTCACATATGCTGCTTAAAAATACCAGTTATTTATTCCAAGCTAAACAAATTCAGCGCTAATTTGTCCAGTTTCTTACATTTATTTAGCAGACACTTTTATCCAAACATGACAAAGTAGGGTGAGCCAGTCTCAGGAGCAAGTGGGGTTAAGGGCCTTGCTCAGGGGCCCAACGGTGAGATCATTCTGCTAGCCACATGATTTCAACCAGCGACCTTCTGATCACAGGCACAGAATCTGCAGAGCAAGACTAAACGTTTTTAATGCAAGGTCTGCAGTGTTCAAGTCATTTGAAGTTGCTCAGCCTAGCTGGGCACTATTCGTAGTAAAATGTGTAACATTTACGCTGTACTTGGTCTTTACCCTTCCTTTGTTCTGCTGGTAATGACTCTCAAATCAGGTGCAAGGAGGAAAAAGCAGTAAGAAGGGTTTGTTATAGAAGAAACCAACAAAAAAAGAAATTGATCTAGAAAGGTTCCTTAAGGACTGTTTAAATACCACTACTGCCATTGGCCAGTGAGCCACAGCTTGACCTAAACAGCAAGCTCTTACTCGGCAGTTGGGGAACAGAGTGACTGATCTTAAATAGGCCACCCGCAGGTGGGGATAATCATTACTTAATTGACTGATTGACATGGCCCTCAGTGCTTGCTGTGGCAGGTTGGCACTGTGCTTAGCTTGGTTTTCTGGTGGAAACCCTTTTCCCAGTAACAAACGTAGGGCACATTGTTTTATCACTTCGGAAAATCTGGTGGGAGTGGACCAGAACAAGTTGCATAATATATTTTATTACCATTTAATTTAGCTGTAATACATTCACACAGAGTACATTTTTTCTTCAGTATCAAGTTGAAATATCTCATGTCCATTGAGATATCCACTGCTGATAAATGTTTTAACGGCAACATGGTTCTGTGTCATGACGCAAATACACTTTTCTCATTATTTTTCGGCTCCCTGGTGGAATATCTCATTTGCTCTGCAGCCAAAAGGGGCAGTATGTTAAAGCAATTTACCTCTGAGCTGTTGTACGGATTTGCCAGCGTTGCAAATTTTCTTCATAAATTTTTGACCTGCAGAGACAAGCAAGCCAAATGCATTTTTACTTGTTTGCATACAGTGACCGATAATATTATTCAAGTACTCTCAAGCCGAATGTGTAACTGGGAGAGAATTCCATTGCATGTTAGAATGAATGAATGAATAAATAAATAAATAAATAAATAAACTGTAGAAATAAAAAGCACATTGTGTGTGAATGTTATTCTGCTTACCTGGTTAAACCCTAATTTGAAGGATAATTAATCAAAGGTCTCACAATTAGTCAAGACAATCAAAGGTTTCAGTGTAACTTCTGTCAATATCGCCAAGCAATGATAATCTATAACTATATCCTTCTTTAAGTGCATTTGTTTTAAAATGGGTACAGTTCAACAGTTAAACGGAACAACACAGAATATTAGGTAATTGCTAAACTTGCTTCTTCATATTTCTCTAAACTGAAACATTTAGTTAGAACTTTGGGAAGGCTGAACTTTCTGCTATGAGCAAAAGCCTGGAACAGCTTGTATTTTGTAACCTTGTAACCTTTCCTAATCTATAAAACGAGATGGCTCCTGGCTGATTTGGGGTTGGTGTCATTCTTTGAAAATCTCAGACATTGCTTTTTAGCCACTATTTAGTCAACCTTAATGCTTTATTTATAGTAGAATGATTAATATTTGTCATAAAATAAATTGAAGGAATTAACATCTCTCCAAGACAGATCTGCTTGAAGCAGTTCCTCTTCCTTTCCAATGACATTCATCATTATTACCAATTATGGTTTCACTCTAAAGCCTCTTCCAGTTCTTGCCAGTGAAATTCTGAAGCCCCATTGTGAGTTGGCCTCACCCTGTCAGGTGCCAGGGATTATGGGTGTAATTAGTATGCTCCTCTGAAAATGACAATGGCTTCGTCTGTTCCCACTGCTATCTGCATATGAGATCAGCTCAGCTCCATTTATTGGAAAATAAATGTATTTTTTTCTTTGTCCCTTAGGCACAAGAATACAGTGTTTTAACTCTGCTTCAGGTACCAAGAAAAAGCCTACCTCCCGACATACTGGCATAAAACAACCTTTGTTCTGTCTGTGGTTTTACTTAAGAGGCAGTATTATTGTGTTTTGGAGTGTTTATTTTAAATTTTATTTAGGGTCCAGGGCATACAAATTCGTATCACATTGAAGTTTCATAACTGTTGACTTTCATGACAAGGCAGTTTATGATAGTATATCATTTCTAAGCAAGACTGATCTGTTTTAGAGAGAAGAAAGGGTACAATGCTTCTTTAAAATAGCATTTAATAGCTGCAGGCAGTGGGGAACACTCCAGTGATATGAACAAGCAGAGCAATCACTGAATTCCCAGTGCAACATGAGCAGAACGCGCTGCTCGAAATTCCTTTTCATAGAAGCACAAGTATCTTCTGGAAGAGTGTGGCAGTGGGCCGAATTGGTTCAAGTGGCCTAGATGGCCAGTGGAAATGCAGACTTCCTTTGATGTAGTGCTGCTCTCTTTCATACCCATGCTGTCTTATACCGAAGGAGACTCATTCAGCAGCACTGAGTACTGAGTATTATTACTGATTATTACTGAATGTCTTCATCACGGCGCTAAGAATTGGTGACAAACCTTATTGGCGCCAATTGATCATAATCGTCAGATGATTCATCATCTTCATTATATTTACATCTGCCTTACTGTCAGGAATAAAGAGGCAAAGCCTTAGAGATGGATGTGCTTGGTCTTGTTTTTGTTTAACAATCAGAGAGTTCATCAAAGTATTTAGCCAGATTTTGGAGAAGCGAGTATAACCTCATGGCATCCTAAATCGATTAAATAGTGGTATTTAGGGAAACTTACTCTTAAAAACTCATACACCCCTTAAGGTCTGGACATAATGACTTTTTATCACACTATCCAATATCATTTTCAAAAATGAAAGTGACATTTTATTAGCTAATGGTCTTCAGTAGAAGCAGGCTAATATTAACACAATCTGTAAGGAGTTTATGGAAGTATGAACTTTGTGTTCCGGTTATGGAATTTTGTTAGGTCTAGAATTCCATTTGTTTTAGATATAATTAATTTTGGTAAGCTATCGCATCCCATTTTTGTAGTGTTTATTATCCTGCCGAGCGAGATTACAAGTAAGAATTCTTCGGTATTTCTTGTGTGTATTTTCTCATTGTGTTCTTAAAGTGCAAACCAAATATTGGCATCTGATCCAAAATAAATTCAGAAAAGATCTTACAAATGCTTAGAATGGTAACCCTCTCGGTGAAAAGCAAACGAGAATGCGTAGCCTCAGGGAGGCTAAGTGTTCTTTCTCCAGTTTTCTGTCTCGTAACTCCCATGCAAACACTGCCCGGACCTGTGCGCAAGGCTGCCTGAGCTCACATCGCTTAGATCGCAAAGGGCGTGGCCCTTCAGGTGAGCACAGTCGCTGGCAGCTGCACAGGAGACGTTCAATACTCCATCCAGCAGACCACAATGGGGTGAAAAGTACACAGACAAGAAACTTTTTTTTCCTTAATAAAGTCTGCAGAGACCTGTCCGGTGGCTGAGGTATGGTCGGCTTGAGTGTTGACACACTGGGGTGGGGGAGGCGAAAGACCCCCCGAGTTAGCGCTCCGTAGATTCATCAGGTGCACCTTGTCCCGACCCATGCTCTCAGGTATTTGGCCACATTCCTTTTGTGCTTTCTGGCTGCCCGCCTTCCTGCTCCAGTTACAAATTGTTGCTCAATGCAACTGACCTGTGCAAAATGTCTGGCCTGGAGCCTCCTTTAGGTAAATTATTGAGCCCATTTCATAATCACTGAGCCGAAGACGTCGCACAGCACGTCTGGGCCCTTACAGCCCTCCGCCGTGCCTCTCGATTCGTTATAATTCCTTTAGACACAGTATATCCGTTAGTTTTATATCTGTGGTTCACTCTCACTGACAACACCCTGCAAGTTACCAGGCTTAAGGTCATGGTTGTGACTGACAGATGGCATGTGCCTTTGAAGTTGCCGGGAAACGGTGCTTCAAAGTGTATTCAGGCTTACAGAGGTTTAAGGTTTCTCAACTCTTCTCAACTGTTTCATTCCGATAAGTTTTTCAATTTGTGCAATAATTTTGTACCCCCCCAATTCTATTAAGGTTATATATATATCGAGAGTCAGTCCTCAGAACCACAGATCCTATGGCGAGGTGTTTGCTATGCAGAATGGCAGAGTAGCTTGTTCTTACTCATGAAAACACGTAGGCTTTGTGCACATCTAAGGCTGTTGTATATTTCAGAGGCAGGTATCCGCATACACTCAGTTTCTTGAATCCTGAGATACTTTGTGTTCTTTTTTTAGAATATATCCATTGTAGCAAGAACAGAGGTTACAGAATGGAAGCTCTCTCTCTCTCTCTCTCTCTCTGTCTCCATCCATTATGCAGAGAAAGAGACCACTCACGGTGCAGTTTTTTGGTGGTCAAACTATATGCTGATAGTTGATAGGGATAGGGTCTGTGGGGGGAGGGGCATTGCCTTGATGTAATTTCCTGTATTTTTTTTCTCCTCTCATTATTCATTGCAGAAATTAGGTTCCACAATTAGGTTCCAAATTTCTTGCAATTTCTTGCAATTGTCCTCACTATCCCACCCATAGATATCTGACCACCTCAGTCTCAAACCATTAAATTCCAAGACTATACCAATGTATGTCTCTGTTATATTGTTCCCTGATTGCATTCTCTTTGAAACCCCCTGGCACAAATTGCCCTTTTTGTTTTTCAGGCTTCTTGCTGTTTTATTTATTTTATACTGACTTGTCCATTGTCGGCGGGGGGAGAGAGAGAGCTGATCGGTGCCCTTTCCCAGCGACCTGCCCAAATCTCACTCCCAAAGCGCCGCGCTGGCGCTTGCGTTTACCCGCGCGCCTGACTTGTGCTGAGGTGGTCCCTTTATTCTTGCCCAGCCTCTGCTTCCCTCCACTGGTTTTAAATGGTTGTGAGAACGCCGCCTGAAATTTAAGCGGAGGTCATTCTGAAAGGCCACTGCCATCTCTATGGATCCAGCTGGGTCGCCTAGGCAGAGAACTGGTTCTCCTAGGAATGCATATTGGAGACAATAAGTGACACTCTCACCTCAGTTTGAGACCAAGGGGCTGTAAGGAAGGATAGCAGCTCTCTGGGTTATCGAGTTTAAAACTGACAAAGTGAAGTTTTAACCGAGAGATTGGCCATCCGTCCTTTGCTACCATAACAACTATGTCATCATTCTTTAAACCTTTGGCTTAAAATGAGAAACAGAAGTATTCACTTGGCCCATCTCACACTTTTTGGTCTGACTTGGGTTTAGTTTCCTTGGGGCAACCCTGTAAAAGTTAGCCAACACAAATTAAGTGCAATAAGCTGCCCGTACCTCAGAAATAAGGCGAAGTGAGCGGGAGGGGATTAAACTCAGGTATTGATCGGGTTCAGATAATTGGGCAGATATTTGAAATTCAGAACCAGGGAATTCAGAACAGAAGGGTAACAGCTTGGGAAATGAATGGCCTTTTTACCTAGCCTAATGCCTCATCTATTTATTAAGTTTTTGGGTCAAAATTCATTCAATAGGTTGCATCAACAATTTGTGAGGCTTGTGGTAAAGATCAGATGCTTATCCCATATGCATCCAGTAAATATACTGGGGGACTGCAAATTATCTTAAATTGCACAATAAATGGACTAAATGGAATTTGACTTAAATTATAATCTTATACAGAAGGAGACTCATTCAGCAGCACTAAGTACTGAGTATTATTACTGAAGGCTTTTCAAACCTTGCCAGCAAACCAAAACTATGATAACCTTTTATAATATATAAATGCCTCAGGATACAATACTATGAATGTTATAGTGCTGGATGGTAGTTTTTCTTCCTGTTATCTTTAAATCTTTTTAAGAAGAATTGGTACATATGTTAACCCAACCGCAAGTCATCGGTAATATGCCATCACAACAAATTAAGAAGAAATGGAATCTATGCATCTGTTAGACTAGAATCGTCAGTGACATGCTTTCCCAAGCTGCTTTCTTTCTGAAACCTGTTGTTATTTTCTGGCAGGACGCCCATATTTTTATGTAATTCACTGCTCACTGTGCCGTGAGAAGGAGATCCACCTGCCGATAAACATTTTGGAACATTTCTCACTTTGAATTTAATCCAAACCAAAAAGTCTGTGCTTGTTTATGTTGGCTTGCAAGGATCAGGAATATGCCGGCCACTTGCTTAGTGAGAGTCCAGACCTGAACTCTGTTTAGATGTTGTGTTATATTTCCAAAGGAACAGTTCATGCTTGCGAATTAGCATGTCTGTTTTGGGTGAACTAATTGTGCTTGGAGGATTGGACCACACTACTTGTATGATGTCGCAAGAGGCAAGTGTTTGGTTGCCGACATTACTGGTGAAAGTTGAGTAACCAGTTATTGAAAGTACAGTGGTAGTATTCATATTGGGAAACTGAGTGTTGTATAGGTTTATATAAGCAACTTGCTTAAGGAGCAATAATCTTTATTATGTGTTCAGCTTTATTAATGATCCTGAGGATGATGATGTGATAGCTTGTTGATATAAGCCTCTTTGGCTGTGAATTTATTAGCTGAAATTGTGAATTGCTCCTGGCTCTGTCTGGCTGTCGTAACCAGGCACGAAATGGGCCATGTCAATTAGGCCTGAAGCCTTTATCTTTTGTTAGGTGGCGAGCAATTTTATTCTCATGCAGGCTGTGTCTACATGGCTGGAATTTTTTGGGAATGTCTTTTGTTCCAGCAGAATAATTAAGTTGGAATGTCCCCTCCAGGGGGTCTTATGGTGAGAGGTGAGGGCAGAAGGGAGGAAGGATGGGGAGAGGAGGGGTCAGAAGGTTTGTTCTCTATCTATGTGTTTGGCACACCTCCCATTCTGCGGTGTTAAGTGTATTGATCCATCCCCGATAATGATTTTTTGTTCTAGGGACATTTACAGAATGCTAGGATTAAGGTATGTAAAAGTTCAAAGTGCCCAGTTTTCCCAGAACACTACTACACTACTGGGTAATAATGTTACGGTGCTGACATTGACAGAATCTTTTTTTAAACGTAAAACATGGAAGTTAACGTTTCATTAATGTAATAGCAAGAATGTTCTTTGCCAACTTTGCGAAGACCTTCTCATAACGTCGGCTAAAGCTCTGGGAAAGCTCCCTGTTAGCTGGGCTAATGAATGCTAATCAAGTGACATTGGGTTTCCCTAGTGCTGCCTGTGGCTTTCACCTTGATGCGAATAAGAGTGTCTGCAGCTGGCTGCCTGGTCTGCATGAGTCACCAAGGCCTGGGAGTTTGGAGAAGCTCAGTGCATGTTCATTATTGCCACTTCCCTGAGTCGTGTTTCATAAACAAGCACCAAAGCAAGCACCAGAGTGTATTGGTGATGGGGTTATAATAATGAAGTGTATGCTATCGGGGAAATATCTGAACTTCTTTGAGCTCTGAAGTTTTGTTTCCTCTGGCTTGGGAAAATTCTCAAATGTAAACTCTTATTGGGTCGCTAAACAAAAAGGATTTAGGGAATGTTATGGGAGATGCTTTGTGGCACAGTGGGACTTGTCCTTACCAGTTTAGAATGACTTATGATATTTTCCCTGGGAACAACACGTGGGGTCAGAGACAGCTGAACTTCAGGGTCAGCCGAGGGTACACATAGTCAGCCTCTCATATCCTTGAGTTTGTTTGCTTTTAATTTAACGTTCTGCGTGTTAAATCACATTGTGTTGGGTATGCTATATTTAAATGAAGGCTTGAATATATTTTTCCTATGGTAAAGTTACAAAAAGATATCATTTAATACACAGCGTGTGGGTTAATTCCCCCCTAGCTGTTGAAAACGATCTTCCTGGGGTGACTGCGTGCATTCATGGAGGCTTTATGAGAATTGCGTCTTTTTAATGTCAGATTGAAGAAATTTTCCATGTAGCAGCTGTGATGACCTGATGCCTTGTGCTGTTATAACATGTCTTGTAGGTTTGGGCACTGACAGGGAAATCTTAGCCATGATCTAGGTTGATTGTACTTAGCCCAGGGAAAAGGGATATTGAGAAAGAGTGTGATCTTCTTGCTGGGACGGCTGTAAGTTTACTGAACTCCTCAAGCCGTGCTGATTTCTTTTTGTCAGCCAAATAAGCCACACAGGATGCAATGTAAACAGTTCCCGATAAGGCATAAATATTTATATGGGTGGTCTCGCACACTCAGGGCTTCTGAAACTCCTGACTGTAAGAGTCCATTTACACTCATTTAATCCCATAGATTCCATTTTACCTTCTGATTCTGGAGGAAAATGCGAGGTATTGATGTCGAGGCCTGATCTGTGCGCACATGTCCCAAGTCAAGGCTTTAATCTTATTTATCTTTGGCACAGGTCCTCTTAACTTATGAGCAAAAGAAAAAAAGGAGTTTAGATTATGGATCATCTGATCGTATATATTTTTTTGATGCCACAAGCTATATTATATGAAGGGTTCTCAGTCTAAAGGACACATGACAGTTTGATTTGAGTGCTATTTTTGACTTTGGGATCCAAAAAAAGTTGCCTGGAGGAACAAGGCAGTTCAAGGCAGACAAGCTATTAAATGAGTCATGGAGATAACACGAGACACCTAATTGTAAGAAGCAAAATTAAAATCCCTCCCTACTTCTGTTTGCCATTTAACATGGTACCCATAATCCCTCAGTTGAACCGACCAATCAAACCTAACTATC
>JAODKM010000034.1:7893089-7926817 GCA_026780845.1 Petrocephalus sullivani
AGTTAAGGCACATTGGTGGTGGTGGTGGTGGTGGTGGTGGGGGGGGGGTTGGGGGGTGGCGGTAAGCATACGGGGGCTACTTCTCTGATAACGACAAGATCACAGATCAGTGTGTAATTATAAAGGCTGGCAGAAAACCTCTTGAGAGGGTCATACCAGATGCAAACATCGGGATTTCAAGTGGGGGAAAAACAAGCTAGTAATACTGGTCAGCACTACAGACAAACTACAAAGTCAGGGATGTTATGTCTTACCTCAATGACTGTGTGAACTCTGGATGCTTACGTACCTAAATATATACATGTATCCCCATACGCTCATGTGGGTGTTTCCTCCCCCCGGTTCATGTGGGAAGCCCCTATATTTTCTGAGCTTCTGTTACTGATTTTCTCTTGACAAAGTGGGTGGCTCCGTTGACCTGGAAGCTCTGGACGGGTTTGTCGCCGTGCCTTTGACTCGCCCGCATGTGTAAGTCTCCAGCGATAAGCACGGAGGGGAAGCAACAAAAGGCACATCGCTCCGGCTCGATCTAATCCGGGAAAGTCGCTTTACGGAATTCCTGCAGCACAAACTCCAAGCGGAACGCGGGTGTGCTGAGTGTGGAATTACAGTGAAGGTTGTGGCAAAATAGAGGACAGGGGTGGAGAGTATGGAAAGGATATGACTGAATAAAGTTGCTATAGTGTCCCTGCTGCCTGAAAAGTGGCCACTTTTTGCAGGGATGGCACTTGGTGGACAGCTGTTCTGTAAGGGTGGACAAAAACTTTGTCAGCATGGGGCTTTGCAGTAACTCCGCTTTCCTCCCTATTCATTATTCTCACGGGCATCCTTTGGTCTGTCTTTGTTCCCCCTAACTAAAAGTTGGCCAGAGGCAATCAGCAGCCCCCACTCTCTAAGAACACGACTCCCTCCTCCCTCCTCGCAGACTTCCCGCATGGCCGGAAAATAGCCGTAAGAGGTGATATTTTCTCCCGCTGCCAAAGTCCATTATTTTGAGAGTTGCCAAAAGTCAATCTTGAGAGAGGATGGCATATTATTTTAAGGCAAATATTTGTCATTGAATGTCAGTTTAAGAGCTTTGGCTAACAGCATCACTTGGCAAACTTTACCTAGAATGTAATGTTAGAAAAATGGATAAGCTAGTAGAGGTAGAGGTTTCATGGTGAGGCTTGTCCTTGAAACACACTCAACGTTGATGCATTAAACACTCTCTGAAGATCTATCTCGGACGCAAGGGTATTTGCAAAGCTGACCATATGCAGGTAATTTCCACTCAGACAATAGGGTTAGCGATCCTCTCACTGCGCGTGCATTGCTTACTATTACACTGCCCAGACCGTAGAGTAACTGGTAAAAGAGTTTAGCATTTCATGAATTTAGCATGTGTAAAATGAATTATGTTGATACATTTTTTTGTGGCCAGTTGTACCCTGTCATACTATGCTACATTTAAATCTTGAGGGGTCATTTATAAATACAATTAGATGGTCATTCAAGCAAGTTCGTCTCGGTTACTGCCATTAGTCAAGGATACTAACGAGTACTTGTGTGAGTTAGGGCAATGGCCTTTAGCCTGTTGAGCCAGCTTGTGGCTTTGGCACAGACCTGTCCTGCAGCTTCCCTTCACGATCCAAAGATTCGGTGGGTTTTTCACATGGGGGGTTAGGCATTTCAAAGACTCCTGCATTTCAGAACAGCCAGCTATTGTTTGGAAACCTCCCCCCCATTACCTTTCTTTCTTTTCAGTTTGAAAACCAGAGCGAAGACTATCCTTCAATGGGCAGATCGCTGGCCTCCTCTATGCAGGATGGTGCTTTGTGGGAGGTGTAGGTTTCGGCATTATGCGTGTCAGGTGGACGCGCCGCTTCTTTTCGACGCGCGAGAGAACCTTCAGTTATGCGGCAATACCTGGCTTTAGCCTCGTCTCTCAGGTATCGTTCCCGTAGTTGGCCTCAGCCAGGTAGCTTGAGGTCAACTGTCTGGTACTAGTACCAGCTCTACCCTAACATGTTATAGTCGACATAAATAATTTTGGAAAAGCTTATAGTTCGACTTCTTGTTTGATTAAAATAAGTCTCCTAACTGTAAATATTAAAGGCGTATGTTATTTAATTCACTTTGCTGTGTCTAAGTACTTCAGTGCAAAGCTTCAGTTAATCTGTGATTTTATTTGCATGCTCAGTTTAAACTCATTGTATCCTAAGCCCTCTGCTTGGCCTTTTGAAATAGCTGGTCTTTGATACACCCAACTGTGCAATCCTGGGAATATATAGGTGAATGATTAACGCTCATAGCCGCCGGGGCATTTTATATATATGAAAGACGGCTCACAAACTTGGTCCTACCTGTTTGATTCTGATAGGCCTTCACTCTGCAGCTCTATGTACAATTTCTATCAAGCTATAGGGATTGCAGAGCTAAGATCGCACCCATTCATTGGTTGAAAAGATTTTTTTAAGTGTTCCTTTGTCTCCCTCTACTGGGGGTGTGTTAAAAGAAAGACTGCTTCTCCTTTTAAATGATTTGATATTCTATGACCACAGACGACAATTTTAATTAAAATTTTAATGACAAATTAATCTGTAAACGTTAGGGAAGTAGGCCTGGATTTTAATGTGCCAGATTCTTATTATTTGTTTTTTTTATTGCCATTTAAATTGGTAGGATTCTATTTTTGGCTTTTTATTTTCTTTCATGATTTTCAAATGTTACTTTGGTCCTTCTGTACAAGTTGCCATTTTAAAAGGCGTATTTGCTTATTTGAAATGGCGTGTGGTGTTTATGGCACATAGGTCAGGGGTTAGCCAACTGTTGTCTGGCCCCTCTGCCCTTTTGTGTGACCACCTGGTATCCAGCCCAGCACATTATCATCTGAGTCCATAATTGCTGGCTCCGTTTGCACAGCATTGTCTGTGCTGCTGTGTTTCATATGATGCACGTTTTTAACACCTAGAGTACAGGCTGTTGTTTAGACAGGTGCCTCTTTGTTGGCAGTGAAGTACACCTTTCCCTCTACAGCGAAACAGTACTCCTCTTCTCAGTGGGAGAAACTGTCACCTGGAACTGTCCTTATTGCAATTATTACATTGTTGACTCTACACGATAATATTGCAAGTTTCCTTTCCAAAACAAGATTTGTTGTTCATAATTGTAGTTGTCTGTGTATATTCATAGATACAGAATTTTATTTCATCTTTTTTTTTTTTTTTGCAATTTAGACAGTAGCTTCTTTCAGATAAGAGGGGACCTTAGAATAGAGGTGCTTCTCCTTTGGACTGAGAGGAGTCGGCTGAAGGATGTTGAATGGTGGGATCACGAGGGGGCTGTCCTGGGCCAGAATCGGAGCATGTTGGAGAGATTATTCCTCCCTGCTGGCTTTTCAACGGGATCCCTTACAATGAGTTTGTGGCCTTGGAAAGAGAGGTCAGGCCCGGCCCGCCTGGCCTGCTCCCAGCACCACACCTGGGATAGTGCTCTGCAAGTTATCATTCTCCAAAATGCAAATGATTTTATTCACATTTTTTCCTCCCAAACTGTGTGCATCATCAAATTGGCAAACTGATATTCCAACACAGGAAGTTTTACTCCAAGCAGCGTTGGCTCTGCTCAACACCCAATACTGAGAGAGAACAACAGAGGCCGTTAGTGACAGTGACAAGCCATCTTTGTTTGTTAATTGGTTGATTATTAATGCAGAGCGATGATGATTCCCTGCTAATGGTGTAGTTATTCACTAGTTATCTTTACCGTGAGTCAGTGAATCATTGGTAAAAGACTTCTGTTCAGTTACTTAACGTTCACTTAGCTAGCAACAATCTCCCTTCTTCCAAAAACTGGAACATGGAAAACTGGTAGACTTTTGGAAAACTCAGCCAAAGTCTTTCATCATTGTATTATCTAAATGTATGAAACCGCATATAATCTATACTCTAGAACTGCACTTTTCTCTGTGGTTTGCAAATGTACTGGGCCTTTATTTTCAGTCCTCACCATAGCTAGGAAAAATGTCTGTTCTGGTGTGTATTACAGATCTATGGAGAGTGAAGCAGTGTTGACTTTGATTAAAGTGTCAACATCCTATTCTGAACAGCATTTCAGCAAACCGAGAGACTCTCCTACCCACTTCCCATTTATAATCCTTAGTTACTCATTCATTCTTGGTACTATGGCAGAATGTGGAATGAGTGCCCATGGGCACATGGGCATCACACAGAATCCGAAGAAAGTCTGCAGGATTTCGATGTCTTAAATCACCTGTGATGGGTGTGATTACATGTTTGCGCCCGGTGATGAACTCCCCTGTCTCCTGATATATAAGCTTTATTCTCACCGTGACTATGTATTGAGTACGTGTTCCCAGATCCTGGCTGCATGAGGGTGTTTTTGCTTCGTAGACCAGAAGAGGGAGTCTCTGTCCCATCCCATGTAATTTCCATATAATAATAAAAAAATATAACTTTTATGTATTTAAAGTTGCCATTTATACGTACTGTATATTCTGTAGTAATAAAATTTATATAATTGAGAGCATGCAGTAAAGTGGACCTTGTTGTGTGCCTGAAACAAAAATATCGTGGCATATTTCAGATGTTAAGATGCTATTATATCTGGAATTATCTTTAAAAAGAATCCAAAAAAGATGTTAAATGCTGATGCATACACTGTATGCATGGCTTGGGGTATGTGACTTCGGGATGTTAATGGAGAAAAGAGACCAATGTTGGGGATTTGTGTATAGGGTGTTATCGCTGAGAGAAGTGCTTATCTGATGAAATACAGGTTTAGAGGCCACACTGTAGACGTGCAGGCTGCTCGTGGGATGCACCAATCAGCAATGCAGAAGAGAACATCTGTAGTGCCTGTGACAATGACCAGGTGAAAGAGTGCTGCCCCCTACAGACTGAGACAGTTGCTGCATGTCTAACAGTGTGCCTTCAAAAGTTATGAATATGTTCCTGGCTTCTTCTGCTTCATACTATAAAGGGTACTGACGTCTGTTCATGTTGATTCTGTCTAAAGCTACAGGATCACACTTACATAAAAAGCCATTATGTGGTTTTATTTTAACTGCTAGGCTTAAAATGAATATCTCTCATTTTGCTCGCCCACAATGATCCCCTAGCACCTGTGAGAGCAGTGGCATCGGCCCAAGGGGCAGCTGTTTGGGGTTTATACTATTGAGCCCCTAAATCTCTTACCCCCTTACCTCACCATCTGGCAATCTGTGTCCGACAGTCCAGATGATGGGAAGCAAGTGTTTTTTTTTTTGGTTTTGGATCATGGGCTGATCCGAAAATTAAGGACGCCGGCTTTTTCGAGCCTCATGATGCTTCACATTGTCGGGTTTAGCTCGGGAATGCATGGGGGTTTAGATGTTGGCCATTGCATCCTTTCTGGAGTGTTTCTTAAGTCATGTGTTTGGGGAAAAAATGAGGTAGGTCTGTACTTGAATCCCCAGAACCTGGCACACTGAAGAGTTTTTCAACACTACAGGAAGGAGGGCTAAATCTGTCAGCAGCCCACAATCAGAGCAAGATTATGGGATGCCATCATAGCTATCTCAGACATGCATCACCTGGACCACCCCTTAGACAGCCTGTACCCCGTGCTGATCGATCATTGTGCTTTTTGACTCCCCTTTCTAAGGGGGCTGTGGGAATAGTGGGGTTATAGCAGCCCCCAAACCATCAAAGCCCCCACCCCACCACCCACCCATGTGGAGCAGTTAACATCTCAATGCCTCTGTGCTGTCTCCACATTGAACGTGAGGCCTTTTGAAGAGCAGAACACTGCAGGAAAGCTGAAAGGTTTCATGTTAGTGATATCCTGGCATACCTTGTTGTCATCAGCAGGGCTGCTACAGGCAAGCCGGAATAAGTGCCTCTATCCCATGCCTGGAACCTGACCTCTGGGCAAAGAACAAGCCTTTCTAATTCATGAAGGACCTTTTCTGTGTGGTGGCCGGTTTCTAATGCGGTTACATGCCAGGTCAGCTGGAGCAGCCGTGCGCATACTCCAGTGTTTCTTCAGGTTGGGCAGCAGCCAAGTCCTGTGGTGCTGTGAGCGCTTGTCTCCCCAGATGTGTGTGTGGTGCCGTCTTATGGCTCACAGGCCTGTTGTCTTTTCAGCTTCAGCCATGTTCCATGTTTTCTGTTGGCCAGAGGTTGTGGACCCTGTATCATCTGTGACAACACTGGACCCGTGAGCACATGAATCCCAGGAGAATGAAGGCAGTGTTTACATCTCAATTTATCTTCAGTTGGTTCACCAGCGAGTTCAACATTTTGTTTATTAGCTCACTCAAGAAACCATACCAGCACGCATGTGTTTATATCAATTACATATACCCGAATATAGGGAGCAGTTGCAAGGACAAATTATAAGATATTTTCAGTGCTGTACAACGTCTGTATGTTGTGGTAATGCATAAATAGGTGCAGCATTCCACAGATTTGTTATGGATAGGGGAAATATTGTGGTCCAGCAGTTGTACATTTTATCCATCATTACACTGGAATTAACATTCCAATCTATGCTTTACACACACAAACTGATTCTAGGGCAAAAACCAAGTATAGTATAACTTTTAAAATAGCTTCATTTCATTGAATTGAAACAATGCCAGATTATGGGCACAGACTTGGAGCTTGGAAGTTTTAACTGGTAACGCTTTACATTACCTACACCTTCATAATGCAGTTATAATGTAATTCATGTAAGTATACCTTAACATCGTAACATACCATCACAGCTTTATTATACATTAATAACAAACATTTTATGATTATATGGTTATAATGTACATTGTTATTGATGTATAGTACAGCTATCAGTTTTGTTCATTTAAAGTATTACGAATGCAGTACTTTAAGACATGCCATGGTATACTTGCATGCTGCTTATGAATGTTCTATGAATACGTAATTAATCATTATAAAGGTGCAGTTAATGTAAAGTGGTACCGTTTAATTATAAGATAATGATTCCTTTTCTGATGACGATCATTTGATTCACTCCTGGTGTGAGTCTTACCTGGCATGTAAATTATGTAAGATGGTGGAAAGAATGTTTGAGCAGGATTGTAATTTGATATTTTGCCTTTGATGTACAATTAAGGTCTGACTGTTTGTCCTGATGTTTATGCAGAAAAAATCTAGAAGCTTCAGTTCCTCACCCTGTAATGTAATTTTTAAAATTGAATTTAACTGTAGCTCTGACTAAGTGTTTCTTCTGAAACTCGTTTAGAATCTCAGAAATTATGCTTGACCACCGAATTGATAAAAAGGTCTAATTGTTCCCAGCAGCTGCCTGCTGGCTTCTGAGTGCTTGAGTTATGCTGGGTAAGATTGGAGCTGATGTGGCTGTGAGGGAGAGACACCTAGTCGTATGGTATGGAAGTGCTGCAGCTGGCCTCCTTACCCAGCTGTTACATGGCTCTGCAGAGACACCCCCGGGGAGTAGGTGAGAAAGAGATGGTGTGGCAGACAGAAGCGAGTGGGAAGACCCCCACACAGCTGCTCAGAGCTGGGGACCGTACTTGGGGGGCATATTCAATTTTCTGTAACAAGCTGCTGGAGTGTAGACCTTATGTGACCATCAGAGCTTTCAGCACTCTGCCAGTGCTTTTACTGTCCTCCCATGCTTCCACTTGAATCCACCGAACCTCTTGCTTTTAAACCGGTTTAAACATTTAAAGGTGGATAGTTCTGGTCCAGAAAGTAAAGATCCAGACCAAGATTTTGTTTCAACCAGCCAGTTGAGTACTCTCTTTATACTCAACTGGTTGATTGAAAGAAAATCTTGGTCTTTTTTTTTCTTTCTGGATTTAAACTATCCTCCTCTTTATTTAAACACATACCATTCCACATATCATTTGCTTTTTGTTATTGTATTAATGGAGCTTGCTAATACCCTGATGTTACCCTTTATATTTTGGATAGTGTCTTTATTGCTATCTCAAGTATGAACATTTGGTATTTGGGGCTGAAATCTGGATCACACCTGGAAAGTTTATGAACTTGAGTCCTGACCTGCAAAGCAGAGACATTTCTATAACTTGACTCTTGGCGGGTTCAGCCCACTGGAAAAAAATGGCAATAAAGTTAGTACGTAAAGTAGTAACTAAAGTAAGTAAAGTAAAGTAGTAAATGTAAACCTAATTGAAAATACAGAAGAAATCACAACATGGTTTTTGGGGGGCGGGTATTGGTGATCAGTATTGGTGATATTACACAAAAATATATCAGTTTCGCTCAAAATTTACACTGATTCCCACTACTAATTTTTTTTCTTGTGTGCCAAATAAGCAAATGAACTCCAAATGACTGTATAACATTTTTTATGTGTACAGGATGTAACAGTATAATTTAAGCTACATTGCATGGGAAATAAACCCACACTTTTTTCAAAAGCATAAAGTACAAATCATAAAATCAAAAAAAAAAAACTCACTCTGTTGTTTAGCTCAGCAGGGATCACTTGCTGGGATAACCACACACATCTGGTTTAAATCTGTTTTATTGGTAGTTTGCATTTCGTGTAATGTGTCAGTGCCACATGCCTTTAAACATCTTAATATACAATATGGCTACTGAGGTGAATTCTATAAATGGTTTTTGGGACCAGGCCACCTTACACACTTTAAGTTGATGAGTAACAGCAAATTAACTTTACAGGGATAGAAACATTTTAAAAGTGGGTTCCTTTTACTCATTATTTATGCCAATTGTGGTGAACATGTAACTGATGGAATGTATGTACTTGGTGAACCCAGTGTGCAGCCATTTTCTCTTCTGGTCCTACCACATGATTTCTATAAAGTGTGCGTGTGTGTGTGTCTGTGTCTGTGAGGACCAAAGGTTCATAAGCACATCAAATCCTCAACAAATGTGACTATTGAGGTCATTTTTTTGGTCCTCACTGATTCAGACTTCGTTTTATTAATCTGTGAATGCAGTCAAAAAAGTAAAAGTGTCTTGTATTTTGTTTGGTTACTTACATGTATGGATAAAGTTAGGGCTGGGTAGGGGTTAAGGGTGTCATGTTGGTATTATGGTTTTTCCCACAGAAATGAATGGAGAGTCCTCACTAGGATAGGAATACAAACGTGTGTGTGTGTGTGTGTGAGAGAGAGAGAGAGAGAGAGAGGATAAGAGAGAGCACAAATTAGCCTAGTAGACCATGAATAAATCAGCTTCCTGGGTTTGAGGACAGCTTTGGAGTCTGCTGGCCAACAAAAAGATTGCTAGCCTGTTCACATCTGCTTTCTTACCAGTAATATTACCAGTGTGTACTAAAATATGGAACCTAAATAAGGTGGAAACTTTTGATTTGATAGGGTCAGTCTAATTGCATCCTCAAATCCTTTGTCTACCTTCCTTTGCAATCACAGAGGCTTTGCGGGAAGTAATTCCTGATTAACTTAGGGTAGGCACTGGAATTGTATCACAATTTTTTGCAGGACCTTTGAGATGCTCCTAAGGACATCCAGCCCTAGAGCAGGAGGTTCCTGATTGCTAATGGCAAATCCTGCCTGTCGACCCAGGGAAAATGTGGTTTGATATATGGCTTGTGGATGTTTAGATGGCTGAGTTTCAATGAAAGGGGAGTAAGAACAATGTTAATGTGGTGAATACAGGTCGTTTGTATTACTGTGGAGTAAGTTCAAAGCCTTGTCAGTTAAATCAGGAGAGGGGAAAAATACCTCTTGGGTTTAAGTGATTAAAAAAAAAAATACACATTTGAAAAAATAATATTAACATATACATTTAGTCCAATAGTTGATGTATGATTGGAATAAAGATTCAAGATTCAAACAAACTTCTATTACAGAGTGTCAGAAATTCCTTTTAGGCTCATAGAACATAGAGCCTTGCCTAATGCAGTGGTGGCTTCCTGGTTATAGAAGTGTTCATGTGATTAGATGGTTGTTGGTTCAAATCCTCAGCCAGCAAGGTACTGCCCCCTGGGTGCCAAATAAAACCTGCCTGCTGCTATGTCACATATGCATTAAGTACTGAGGATGCATTTTTTTTTGAGGCGTATCAACAATTAATCACTTTCACTTTTTTCACAAGAAGTAATAAAAACAACCAATAAATAAATAATAAGAAATAACGAATAAAAATCACAGCGTCAATAACAATATTGATTTTGAAGCATTTAAGATGCTAATGGACAAGGGTATACATGACCACTGACAGTAAGTCTTTTGCTTTTGCGGTGTTTTTGTAGTTAATTGCAGTCTTTCACCAGAAGGGAAAAGACTATCATTAAGCTAGGCTTCCTTTGTCAAGCGGTCACCCACTAGATGAGTATTAAGCATCCTGTTTTTAATCAGGAATTGCTGTTTGAAACAGGCCAATACGATGATTATCTTTAGAAGTTCAGACTTATTTTTATTACTATGCTTTGTAGCTATAAACATATACATAGCTCATACGTACAGGTATAGCCCATGGTGCACAGATGGCCAAAGCAGATTGAAATGTATGCCATACGTTTACCTGTTGGCAAACACAAAAGCACTTAAGTGTATGCATAAATACCTTGAAGACCTTGGAAACCGAGATGGGAGATAATGACGTCAGTTACTCTTAGCTTGAATTATGACAAATATGCAAATATGCAAAGTGCACCTTTCTCCATGAGGCCATGAGGAAACAATTCGGAAAGGGTCAGAAACCTGGTAGGACCACCCAGATCTTTTCTAACAATAACTAAGATTATTTAGAATTGTGGTCTTTATAGCATTGCCACTAGTCAAAAGCTCATCAGGTTTATGTCCTTATTCTCGTAAATCATCTGACTTCGCTATAAGCCAATAATCCAGGGCCATTTGTGCTAATTGACAGGCTGTATGCATCTACTAAAAAATGTTTTAGAAAAAGCTTTCTGGGGTTGCTTGGTAGTACTATACTCTCAGCCATATATCTTGCTGGGAGAGAGTGAAGGGAATCTCTTTACCGACATAAAAGATATAATTAAAAAATGGTCTATAAATTTGCAGACATTTTTCCGTCAGGGATCCAAATGATATTTGGCGCTTCTTTTGTGCACATCAGTCGGTCGGTTAGCTTTCAATGAGCGCAAGCAGGTCGTGTGTTAAGATAATGGCATTGATGCTAATCACAAGTGCCACCCCTGCCAGATGCATTGTCTGGCTTTAAGGGCAGACCCAGCATGACGTTGACTGCAGGAGCAGTGGCATGCCAGGGAGTGGTGTTGCCATGCTGTTGGGAAGGGTGTCCTAGCTGAAATAAACCAGGAATTTCACCTTGTAGCGCCGGTTAGCGAATCTGGCTCCCAACAAAGGGTGAATGCACATGGATCTTTTCTGCAGACACGGTAGATTTAATTGATAGCCTGATTTTATGAGCGAAAGCACCGCGTCATCGTAGCCCGCGAGCTTGCACAATTGTGGAATTCCCTCACAGTCCTATCTAGCTGTACCCAAATGAGCAAGAAAAGGAATCTCCATTTATTAATATTACATTTACAGTTCAAAGAAACTAAATGGGGAGAGGCCGGCTGCCAGCTAATGCTGGATTGCTAGGTGCTGTAAAAGTCATTAATTTGTGGGAGCTTGAAATAGGTGATATGCTCTCTATATGGTTATTGAAAAATGGTGTATTGTCCATGTAAGTACAGTACTGATTTCTTGTCATTATGGCTGATCGACATTTGTCTTATGTTTACACAAATTGCATCAAAACCAGAATTATTCAAGGCATTCATTGAAAGCTACATTTCCACCGTTCTCAGAATTTTTCTACTGGTCTTCATTGATTTGTAGTTCAAACTTATAAGGTAAAACAAATCAAAGTGCTTGTGCATATATGGAAAATTCCTGTAAAAGGTAGACGGTTGTGAGCAGGTTTTATTTATTAACAGGGTTATCCTAGGAGGTACTTCTCAGATCTCTCATACATGGAGTAAAGGGGCTGAGCCTGTGTGAGGGAGGAGAAGGCTCTGGAGGAACCAATAAGAATCAGGCTGTAGTTTGCCTCCCCCACCCCCTTCTGTTTCAGTGGGACACCCTTTTTAACTTTTCCTGTCTTGCTGGAAGGCTGTCTGTTGTGTGTGTGCACCGAGCCTGAGCAGATAGCGTGTGTTGGGCCAGAAGGCATGTCTGCATTTGCTCTTGGGTCATAAATGAGCTATTGGCGAGCATCATGTCTAAGATCGGGCTTTGGTTGTGCCTTTATTTCTTGCTTACTGTCAGTGTGGGATGCATAGATGCATGGTTCTGGTCCTGGAGTGCGTCCACAACGGAGGCCCCATCTGCAAACCGGCAAGGATTTGATAACTCCACTGGAATCAAACACAAGGAGAGTATTGCTGGAGTGGGAGAAGAGATCAGAAATGTGTCCAGCGGGATTCGCAAGTTCATGCAGACGTGGAATAAGAACCCAGATGTTCAACCATCTGAGCCAAACACTACAGCACCTGCTTCTTCAGCTGGACCTGGAAACCTGACAGACCGCAATTTGACCACTGATGTTGTTGAGCCAGAGATCATTATGGGAGACATGCTGCTTAATATCACATCAGCTCTGCAGAGTGCAGATAATGGAACGTCTGTATGGGAGGAAGGTGGGTCAGGATCTGGATCATCTGCAGGGGACAGGCATGGGGGCACAGATATCTATAAAATAATCATGGAACTTACTAACCTTAATGATAGTGTAGATGCAGGAAGAGAGATGGGACATTTGGGGATGACAAAGAAGAATCTCTCCCTGATTACTATGGACAATCTAAGCAATACGTCTGAGGCAAAAGGCACTGATCAAATGGGTAATCATGTCGAAAGCCAGCATCTCGTACTTAACCCTGATAGGTTGCCCTATAGTAGAAACAGTAGCAAGAGCAGCTTTAACAATATTTATAGTGAAAATGACACTAGTGCTGCAGTGGTGGGGCATCCTTATGAGTATGCCACATCAGGTAATGTGCTAAATGCTAATAATAGTAACCAATACGTGCATAGCAACTCTTCCAATCCACAGTCCCCTCGTTGTGTGCCCATTGATTGGGACTTGCAGTTTTGCACTTCAGTGGGAGTTCAGAGCTTCGCAGTGCCCAATTTCTTCAATCATAGCAGCATGGAGGAGGTCCGTGAGTTTCTTCTTGATTGGGAATGGCTCCTGAGCTCACGCTGCCACTGTAGCTTGGAGTGGTTTCTCTGTCTGCTGCTGGTGCCCAGGTGTGGCTCAGAGGGCCCGCGTGCTGCTCTGCCCTGTCGCAGCTTCTGCGAGGTCCTGCTCGACAGCTGCTGGAGGTTCCTTGGTGAAAGCCACTTCCCCGTGGCATGCCACTCTCTTCCCGACGAGGAGGAGGATGATGGCTATCGTTGCCTTTCAGTTAGTAGCTGGAAAGGTAAATGCAGGTTAAGATGTATGCCTTTCGGTATACATTTTGAACCCGCACCAACTGTCTGTCTTTGTGTCCATCTGTCATATTTAATAAGGGCACATTTTACTACTAAACTCCATCGTCAAGTCAGTTTGTTTGATTTGCAATGGCTTGAACGTAAATCAGGCTTCTGTAGCTGTGTGGACTGGGAACTCCACGGGCCAAAATTCAGAACCCTTGTCATGCTCACCATTGTCATGCTAATACCAGTGGCAACTGCTCCAAACGGAGGCATGAATTTGGAGTAAGCATGTTTAGCACTGTATAATCGGTTGGATCCCAGTGTCCTACACTGTGCATGTGATGTATTAACGGGTAATTTCTTTTTCACTGTGTCTAATGACTCTTGTGCATTTTCTCAAGTGTTTGCGTCCTCGTGTCACAAAACGTCTTTGTGATTTAGCATTTGGGCATTAGCAGAGAGTCTTATACCAAGTCGGTAAGTAAAAGAATGCAACAGTTTCACTAGTACAAGTTTTCCTTAATGCAATTTATCGTATAACTCAGTATGCATAACTTCTGATGTTAAATACTGTATTTCAAACACTATATCTTACTTATATATTTTCTTTGGCTATATCTCTCAGAAGGATTGTAAGGCTAGCTGTAAAATGTATTTGTTAGCAACCTGGAGTGTCGCTTGAGGAGATTGTATATAATTTGGAAATCTTGTGAACTAGGTCTATAATGCATTGATCTAACAAACCTGGAACATACATACAGTGGTATGCAGGATAAAAAAAACAATAGTGTGTGTGTTTGTGATTCCTGCAATGGATTGTTGTCTCTTGCCTGGTTCTCTATAATGCCTGGGAGGCTCCAGACCCCCCCCCATTCAAACATTCTAGATCAGTTTTTCCTAGCCCAATCCTCAGGGACCTACATCCGGTCCACATTTTTGCTCCATGCCAGACAGAAAGCTGGGCGGGAGCAAAAACATGGACTGTCTGTGGTTCCCTGAGGACTGTATTAGGAAACACTGTCCTAATTAAGTATAATTCTATAAAAAGAATATACTTTCTGTACAAAGTGCTGTTTGTTTAATTTTTTTTTGCTTCCACAATTGGTATTTTAGTACTTTTTTTATAATGCATTTTGTTTTAAGTGTTTATTCACTATAACTGCAGGGCACAAAAGTTCCTTTAGAACGTATGTTCCACGGCATAAAATGCACTTTATGAGGAGTTGTCTGACTGCAGTAAGTGATTTCTGTGTACTTATGTTAATTATATTTCGGCTGATCTGTCTACCATGCCTTCTGGGTTGAGAGTGATCACTGTAGTCCTCGCTGTAGACACTTCACGTTATTATTATATATTATATATTATGCTTGCAGTTATTGTTTTGCAGTGACTGGTGACTGTGTGTCTAGCTTCTGACTGCCAGAGAACCACATCTGTGTGGATTAATTCCAGATAGTCTATTTTAAGACCTTCTATCTCTCCAGTGGGCTTTTGCACACGGAATCTCAGATAGCACAGTGAGGCTGACGACGTGCCATCACCATCACCTTCATTCCTGTGGTTGAGTCCTTTAAAGACAAACCGTAGAACAGGCCGCCATAGCTGAACATCTGAAGGGCGAAACTGTCCAAAAGCACATCTGGACACTTTTCAGTTTTTTTGTGGCTATCTCACCATGCAATATCCTGTTGTTCTTCACGCAAGTCAAACAGTTTAAATGAAGCAAATCGAGCCGTTCACAGTGCATTTTACTGCAGATTTTACTGCGTTTTTTTCCGCCTGCTCCTCCCTGGATTAGTAATGAAACATATTGTGTGTGTCAGGAGTCGCTCTGTGTGTGGGCAAGGGCCACTTCTCTCATTCTGAATCGTCTGTGTTGTCCATGAACCTCATGGGGGAGTCCATCGTTGCCTCTGTAAATTTTTTTGCTGGAATTCAGCCCTCGCGAGGAGGCTGGCCAGAACAATGGGAGTCATGCACGATCTTGGTGGCTTTCCGGGTGTGACAAGTTGCTGTCAGCGTGGGAAGAGCACGGCACTCATGCCCTGAGGAAAGGACGCTGCGTGAGAGGCCCTTTTGTCGGATTTCCGTGACAACAAGGCGGCTTCTCATTGGTGCTAAGCACCATGGCCAAGCATCCTTTGTGATCAGAGGCGTGTCGTGATACATGTCTTTTTGGATGACTGGTTCCTATTTCAGAAGATCAGTTATTAACCATGGACCTCACAAGGCTGTGCTTAACAAACGCCCGTTTCTGTTGGTGGAATTGCATTTTGAGGGTGAAAAGATTCCATCAATCAATTAATCAAAGTTTTATTTGTTACATGTTACATGTTAATGAAATGTTTGGTTGCCTAGCTCCAAGACTGTGAAACATAAACATAAGTACTAAGAGACAAAACGTTAAACGCTAGTTATAAATATGAATAAATGGTGAGCAAAGTGTCAACGGAAGAAGTCGATGTATACAGTACATATGTTAGCTATACACGGGGCCATCGGAGGGGCATGGATACCCTGACAGATTTAGGGGATCCTGTACTTCATAGAAGCTGCTGAATATGAAAAATAATAATGTATGCGCTTGGGAAACTTTATACGTCCAGGGGACCTTCGTTTGGCACATTCTACAACCGTGGAAACCCCCACCCCCCCGGAGCTCAGCAATTTCTCCAGTGGGGGGGGCGGCCTCCCCACCCGGGGGCCAAGGTGGCATTTGTCAGGGGGCCCAGAATTCCTAGCGACACCTCCAGCTGTACATGTACATCTTGACCGGGTGTGTAGTGACACACTAGTCACGCATTGGTCCTAGACACTGTCCTAGACATATTCATATCTGTAAGTTAGAAGGACTGTTAGACTGAAATCTGATTCCCCATGATGGCTGTTCTAAGAGTGAAATCAATTTTGGTTTTGCCATCTGGTCCATGTCAGCCACAAATCAGCACATTTTTTAATGTGATACATGGATCTTTAAGCACTGGATGCCTGTATGCTACCTCTCAGGCTCTTTGTCTGTCTATCCATCCAGCTAGCCATTTTATTATTTGTTATGTATATATAATACACAATATATAAATACTTGTATGGACACCACATTGTAGATACTTTGTAACTTGAGTGAAATTAGAGTCAACTAACTTGCCCTGCAGTAAAAGCCACTTGACTAACAGTTTGTCACAATACAAGAATAAACTAGAATAGAATAGAATAGAATAGAATAGAATAGAATAGAACGATACTTTATTGATCCCCTAAGGGAAATTGTTTGCTAATGGCAATTATCATGGTCCCATTCAGATGTTTTGCTTGGAAAGTAATTAGAATTATATAATTATAATTTGGTTAGCTATGACAATTCCTGTAATTCTTACTCTCCCATTTTTCTACTTTCCCAGCTGTAAATTTTGCCTGTAAATTTCCCACTGCTATTTTTTACTTTCAAATTTTTTCAGAAGGGCTCGTGAACTGATTAGACAATGTATACAAAAAAACATCAGGATTTCTCATGAGTTCAGTATGCTACTTTCCTCTGCCTCCGGCTTTCTATGCCGAGTCTTACCCCTCCAGTTGCACGAAGGGGGGCTTTTTGTGATTGGCCAGTGCTCTGAACTGGCCTACTCAGACATGCTCTCTGGTCAGCTCCATTCGCCGGCTCACTTGCCATCAGGGGTTAACACGTGGAGAAAGGCTTTCATACCTGGGTACACATTCCAGGTACAGGGCTGACTTTTACCCCCAGGCTACTGATTAAACAAACCAACTTTCTTCTCTTATACAAAGTGGTCTCGTTGGGTTGTTTTTTTTATACATTTCAACTATGGATGGGGGGGGGTGTTTGTCAGTTTAAGCGACACAAAACTGTGCATTTCAGGTAATTTTGTTGGGCATCATTTCCTGCAGTTGTGAGTGATTTGGTGAAAATATACAGTAGGTCTGCTGAAAATATGTCAAAAATAATGACTACAAAAATAAGCTTTTGGGAAAATGTGCTGGACTTGTATAGTTCAAATTATGTAGTGCTTATGCTGTATTGCAGGTCTTACACAAAAAACAGACCCGCGTTGCCTCAGGGCACTCTACTCCCACATTACCAAAACAGACATTTTGGGATGGGGTGGTGATGATTTATTACGTGCTGTGAAGGAGGAAACGGCGTGCTGGTGGTGTTAATCCGTAGGCTGACATGCAGCAATAAATGTCCGAGGTTGGTTTGGGTTTGTCAGCTTTGGTACTACTCACGCCCGAAGTGCTGATGGTTCCTTTGTGTGTGTTGGAAAGCAGGTGATTGATCATGGAATATGTTTTGCAGACGTGTTCTGTTGAGGTGTGAATACTACTGCACGCTTAGGAATCTTCATTTTGTAAGCACTTTTCTTCAAGATCGCAGCTCAGTGGAGCCTTTCCTGTGTTTTAACACTTCCACCTGAATATCATAACCATGTATAGATATCTTTTACTCTGAACGTGATGTCTGCAAACAGCTAACAAGTGCATACATGTCACATGGATGTGCACTGAGAGCTGCTTCAAAAGATCACGACACTGTTCATTATAATTCCCAGACAGCAAAATTCATGCCTAAAGGGAAGACAAATATAAATGATCTTGATATAGTCAGTTTTTGGTTTAGGGATAATTATCCTTTTTAAAAAATCATGGATATGTAAGTTGTGGGAAATTTTTTCTATGAGACGACTCAAGACACACAGAGATCAGTGTTTTTCCTGGTGATATCCTTGCTTTCGCTGCAATTTATGTCGTTTTCTTTAAAGTTCTTGCCTCCTAGGCAATTTCAGGTGGCTGACACTAAGGTGACGGATTTGCACACAGTCTCTAATAAGCCCAAGCAGGTGTTTCGGAAGGAATACTCCACGGTGCAATTTTGCCGTCTTTGCCGTTGTGAGAAAATAAGCAGACTAAAACCTTTTAATGCAAATAATTTAATGTTGTTGTTCCCCTAGCTGGCTTCGCTAGCTGGGATCAGCAACGGCACAGCCCATCAGGCAAGAGTTAAGGTTTACCTCCAGAAATTAGTCCTGTGCTCATATTTTACATTGGTGTTTCAGGGAAGCGCATCAAGAGAAAACCCGCCCTTTAACTTTTTTTTACGTTTGTTAATTATATCTTATATCTCGAGTCCGACGAGAAAATGTCTTTGTTAATAACATGTGAAACCATTACCAAAGCAAGCAGAGTTCTGAAAAATACCGACAAACACACTTCGCTTTCATAAGTCTCTGTCTACCGGGTGGTGAGGAATTCCCCACTTTGTTTGGGCCGCATTTTTCAAGTTTAGCCCTTTAGAGCGATTGGAATCGCCCTGAGTGGACAGTAAATCTTTTGTAAACCTGAATTCCTGTCACAGCTCAGACAGCATGGCGTCTGTTTTGTTAGGCCTGAAAATGGAGAGGCTTCTTTTCTGTAGCCTTTTTTTTTTTGCGTAAATAACGGAAACAGACTTAGCGTATGTTAGCAACTTGGCAGTAGTTTGACTTAGCGTGTTAGCAACTTGGCAATTGTTTGACTTAGCATAAGTTCGAAACTCTGCAATTTTGTTAGATATATGGCATCTTTTTCCATTAGTTTTTTATTCCCCCCCCCATTTTAATTCTAACCTCCACTTGATATAGAATCGTAATAGAATCTGCTTTGTAACCCATCATTACATGGCCGCCGTAGTAGGCAATATGGTTTTTCGAGTCCTAATCTCCTCTCTTCTCTTCCTCCAGACTATACCACCATATCCTTTCAGGAGCTGATTAGAAACCGTAGCCGTTCTGACCTCACCCGAATCGACAATCCTGACAACACCCCCGGCTATATCTTCGGCCCGGACACCAACATTGGCCAGCTAGCGCGAGGCTTTTTCCCCACCCCTTTCTTCCGCCACTTCTCCATCCTCTTCAACCTGATGCCTGTATCCCCCAAGGCTGGTGTCATTTTCTCCATCACTGATGCCTCCCAGCAGATCATGTATGTGGGCGTCAAGCTGTCGGAGGTGAAAGGCGGAAAACGAAACATCATCTTCTACCACACAGAGCCCGGCTCGCAGACCTCCTACATGGCGGCCAGCTTCAGCGTCCCCTCGCTCTTACACACCTGGACTCGGTTCTCCATCGCTGTGTCCGAAGATCAGATCGCCCTCTACAATAACTGTGACATGGAACGTTGGGCAGTACGCTTTGAGCGTTCCCCTGACGAAATGGACCTGGAAGCTGGGGCAGTTGTTTTCGTGGGCCAGGCTGGGCTGGTAGATCCGGACAAATTCCTGGTATGCCGTTGTCCCATTGTTTTGGCAAACATAGTAAAGTGTGGTAGAAATGGTATTTTAAAAAGAATTATTTTCTCAGGAGAGTATCAAGTCAACGTGCCTGATGAAAAATACTGCTTTTTTTCATGAAGCAAAACAGGAAAGAGGTTGTCTGGCTAAGTCTGCTGTGATTTAATTGCTTAAATTGGCCTGCCTCAAATCAAAACACACAACACAAGTGAAAGCAAATCTGTTTCCTTCCCTGGGACACAGAAGCTAATTCTCAGGGAGCAATTACCCGATGGCGACCTATCCTGTAAGTTTAATTGCTGCTGAGCCATGTCCAGCCTCCCCTCTGATGTATTAGCTCCATTTGACAGGCTTTCTTTGGCCCTCTGAGATAATTACACAGACCCTGTCCGGAACAGAAGTAAAGCAGGAGGTGAAGCGTGGAAACTTCGTATCTAGTGTTTTTTTTGTTTATCTTCTGACCTTCTAGAGCACTTGAGATTCTTTACACCCATAGTTCTTAAACACGGGGCTTTTAAAGAATTTAATTTCCAGTTTAGATAAAAGGTGAATACATTCATAAGGGATCATAATCACCAGATTTGTGACTGGCTGGTGTTGTATTGTGTGTGTTATGTGTTTGTCTTAGGGAATTATTAGTGAGCTGAAGGTGGTGGGAAACCCCCAGGCTGCTGAGAGGCACTGTGAGGAAGAAGAAGATGATTCAGATGCTGTATGTACTGAAGGGGACCAGCCGCAATGCACACGGTTCTCTGTCATAAACTCCGAATATCTCTGTGGGTTTGTTTTTTCGCTCGGTGATAAGGAGGTTCCTTAGCAGACATGGGACATGTATTTGAAAGTTTATTGTTGACAAGACCCACCGCAAGGAGGGGTAAGCCACCCACTTATGCAGTTTATCACTTTATCGTACCATAAAGAGGAGGTAGAGGCCATACTGCCATCCTGTCATTTAAAAGGTCATATATGTTGGAAAAAATTATGGGCTCGTCAAGATATATTGTTAATGTTTTAGTTCTGCATCTTTGCATATTGATATGAGTGACATGCATCTTTATCAGGGGGACTTAGTTTGGTGTTTAGCTGGCCAGTCAATCAAAATGTAAATAAAAGGGATTTACCGATTAGAAATAATAGTATAAACTCTGATTCTAGATGATGTGAGAAATACTACTGTTAATAATATTTTTATGTCATTCTGTAATACATCATATATTTGGTCATTTATGACGATATGCAGAGGCCATGCATGTCTGTGATGGGTTATGAAGCAGCTGAAAGTCACGTGTCTGGTTAAAAGAGCAGACAAAAGCTTCTCAGTCTTACATATAGCTTCTCCATTCCCGTTTTACATGATTTATTGTCAGGAATAAATGCTGCCCTGAATGTAAATGAAGATTCTGAAAAAATGTCATCCTCCGCAGGCATCCGGCGATTATGGAAGTGGCTATGATGAGACTGTCGAGGTATGTTTCCCTCGCCGTTTTCCTAACTTCAGAGCCGCATACACGACGCCTTTGTTTTTACTTGACTTATATTTGTAATTGAAGAGTAAATTTCCAAAACTCACCCAATCTCCAAAATACAGGTATGGGAAAAGTTTGCAAGTAAGTTCCATTTCTGTGGGTTAAGCGACTCTAACAAAAGTTCTAACATTGGTTCCCCATACTGTAACATACGATGAGGCAGGCTGACTTTGCCTCCTAGACCGTCTTTGGCGGTCACGTCTGAAAAACAATAAAAAATGGACTTCTGGCTCTTCAATCTAGCCTCCCATCTGCATCCTATGAGTAGCTGCGAGGTTGCATACTGGGCCATTGAAGTCCGTTCTGGTCAAAGCTTCTGCTCCTTTTCTGGTCCTTCACCATCTGGCTGGTAAAATCATCTGTTTTAGTGGCAGCTCTCCACATCCCAGCTACACCGAGCTCCCTGAAACAACCTCTTGAACCAACTTGGCTTTGATGCTTGTTTATTTTTTGCCGTTTTCTCGATTAGCCTTAAGGAATGCCATGCCTAGCAAGTAGGGTCAGAAAAATTCCCAGCAGACAGTTGGTGACTCAGATTCCCCACCCCCCCTCCCACCAGAGCCCCCATACCACTTCCATAGAAACCAAACCCACTCCAATAATAATGTAAGATCCTTCTTTGTTGATCAGGTTGTAAATGGTTTCTAGCAACATAAGTAAGGTGGTGTTTAGTGGAAAATTAGCTGTCCAATATAACATTCAGTGCTATCCTGGGTAGGTATGGCGGTGTCAAAGCAAAGGAAACGTGCCACTGACCAGAATTGCTGTGGTCTGTTCACTAGCTAGATGGATGTAGTGGGACTTTGTGGCACAGCAGAGACATTACATTTCATAACCTTGCCCCCCCCCTCACACACACACACACACACACACCCCTTTATAAAATTGAATTAGAACTCAGGCTGGTAGAAACATAATGTATATTGTGTCCAGTAAATTCCATGCTATAATATTATCAGACTAGCATGCCTGGCCCTAGATCACCCCAGGCATCATACGGTTAAGCCTGCTGAAGCATTAATTACCAGTCTGCTGCAGGCTAAGGGGGGCTGTGTGGATCTCTCTCTCTCTCTCTCTCTCTTGCTCTAACCTTAACCCTCTCTAACCCTAACCCTAACCCTCTCTGCCTGCTCCCTGTGTTCTTCAGGACTGAGTTCAGGGCCAAACGCTGCCTGTGAATTGCTCGCATGCAGTGTGGTGACCTGATGGATCTGCTGAAGGTTGCAGAGCCTACTTTGAATCAGGGCCCTGCAGCAGCCACACATCTTTGGGGATTCCAAACACTTCACTTGTGTTTACTAAACCCTTGTCAGCACAAGAGCCAGGAAATGTTTTACTCACGTTATCAACATTTATTACTCATATATTGTAGGATAAAGTATCCATCTCTCTGGAGAAAAAGTGAAAATTTATATGGATTTGACATTTTTCGGGTCCATTGAGAAACAAATTATTCAGCTGAATGACATTAATTTTCTCCACCATTACAACGTCTACAGTTTTACATCTGATTATGTCTCCATCAGCTCAGATTATACAAAAGTCAGCTGCTGTTATGTTTTTTTTTTGCAGGTTTCACATAACCCATCTTTCCCTCTGCATTCGTAGACGTCTGAGGCCCAGAGATAGCAAATTCCAAGTTCTTGAGCTTGTTGGCACCTTATGGTATAATGCTGTTGGCATATGTGCACTACATAAATCTAATTAAATAGGTGAGAGCCAGCAGGCAGGAATCGGATAAATGACTCTCCGTGCGCAGGTTTACCCAAATAACCTTACACAGTAACGCAATGGGATCACTTAAGTAATCAGTGGGAAGTGTGTTGGCTCAGCTGGGACCTGGCTGTGCATGAAAATCCCATCATTTCCGAGGTTAAAGTCCTCGTCTCTCTATTGCAATCAGTAGGTGGCCTCTGAGCACCACAAATGCCCTTCCAGACAGCATTCCCACTTGGGTGAAATTTGAGCCATGTAGGTCTAGAGCTCAACACCTGCTGTTTTGGTTGTTGTGGTTTCCATATTTCTGAGAGACAGGTACCCAGCATGGAGGGGCATGCCGCCATGCTAGAGGTTCGTTAGGGCAGATCTTTCTGCAGGTGTTTTCAGGTCTGAGCTGCTTCGTTTAACCTTGCATCATGTTTGATGAATTTGTACACTGAAAACTCATTTTTAGATCTCGAATGTCTTTGATTCTCTGAATCTATAATCTGTAAACTTACATTTTACGGCTATTAACTTACAGTCTACAACGGCAGGGGCAGATTTATGCATAGGCTGTCCTAAGCTGTAGCCCAGGGCCCCGGTACACATCAGTGACCCAACCTACCTCGGGAAAAATGGAACTGTTAAATTATTTTGGGATATTATTGACGTTACATCAAACAATAGCTCCAGTGGCTCACTTGGGAGAGGACCTCCTGGCCAGTCTCCCCAAGATTATTTAAGTTTGATACGTGGTGCTGATGTCAGCCTTTGCCCCCCAGATGAGTTACTCTGCCCCTGACTATGGATCTTTTCTCTGCCCCTCTGCAGGCAACGCCACCACCCCTGGCCCCCATTCCACGGCCTCCAGTGACCGCAGGCTCTCCCAAATTGACAGAGACACACCATTCAGCAGAAACTGTGTACAGAGGGACAGGTCAGTGAGTGGCAGACTTGACACCTGAAGCTTGGTCAGGCTGGCGGAAATTTGAATTTGAAACCTGAATCTTTTAGCCAACAGTATTCTGTTTCTGTTAACGGTAGTCAATAATCAAGACACGTGATTGTGTTGTGACTAAGGCTTTGCGTAAATTTTCATTAAATAATAATCAGGTAAATAACTTTATCTTAATTTTTTATAAAAACAAAATAGAGAGCCCCAGGGGGCATGGTGTCTGAGTGTATAGCGTGGTTGCCCAAAACCCCTGACCATGATACGTGTTTCTAAGATGGATGGATGGATGGAAAATCTAATCTGTTCCTATGACACAGTGCCCTCTGGTGGAAATAATCAATATGGAAAAACAGTCTGTGTTTTTATAATACATTTAAATGAAATTAAATGCAGTATTGCTGATTTTTTAGGAATATTTTTATAAAAACTTAAAAACAAACCTTGAAAATCTGAGAATTTCTACTGGCACAGATTTAAGCTGCAGAATACTGCAGAAGCACTGCTAGTTATCAATGAATCATACTTGGGAAATGGGCTCATTCGCATTTTCAAAACATACAGTATATCAAATATGTTTTAACCAGAGAAGTGTGTAACTCAGGGGGCTGTGTTTCTGTTATCGGAAGGTTGCTGGTTTAAGCCTGGCCTTAGCGTGTCTATGGGCTTCTGAACAAGGCCCTTCACCCATAGCTTCCATGGTGCTGTAAGAGAGGGCTGCCCTTCATGGCCAAGCTTGCTGTCATAGAGAGCAAGACTGGGGGAGGTGAAAAGAGAGTTTCCCCAAAGGGATCAATAATTATGACTATTATTATTAAATCAGTGGTCTTCCCCCGGAGGAAAAAAATAAGCGGATTATCTTGACCATCAGATTTATTCATTTTTTATAATTCTTATTTAATTTATTATAATTATTTTATACATATTTTTTATCTATCTTCAGTAATGTGCAGCTATGTAATTAGCTAACAATCTGTTAGGGTGGCAGAACTGAAGCAAGAAGGAAATAGTTTAGCACGGTCACGTTTTGCTAGCTGTCTTTACAATGGATCGGTTTCTTACGTAAATGGGGGCCCCCACCCCCCACCACACAGGTGAGTGTGGCCTGCATCTAAAATTCAATGAAGAGCACTGATGTAAATGCTTATTTTCCTCTCACGCTAGCCCATGAGTCTCACAGCCATTTGGTGGAGTCCAGGCCAGGACTGCCAGGGCTACAAGGTGGGTTGCATGAGTTCCAAGACAGCCTGTGTTCATCATAAAGTTCCTAACGAGCCTGGCTGCCACACTATAAGCATTTTCAGTGTACTTGTGTAGCACACTCACATAAAAAGTATAACAAAGTTTAGGATGCTAGGTAAATACGGTTATGATGAGCTCAGCGATAACCCCATTCGCCCTCTGATGCAGGACCAGCTGGCCCTAAGGGAGAGAAGGGAGACAAAGGGCAGGCGGGCACTAAGGGAGACCAGGGTCCTGCAGGTCCCAAGGGAGACTCAGGAACTGCATCGGGGTCGAATGCTGGGACACGCGGTTTGAGCCACGGAGAGAAGGTATGTCTCTTGCTGATTTAATTCTCCTTACCCGCGTGGTTGCACATGCCTGAAGCAGAGATGTCCCTGACCAATACGGGCCAATTTCCACATTATTTGTATTCAAAAAGAAGAAAAAAATTTAACTGCAAGCTGTAGCTCAATGTTTCTCAATCCTGTTGCCGGATACCACCTGCCGCAAAGTTTTCGGTCAAACCCACAGTGCTTACAACCCACCACCTTCATTAAGGCGCTTTCAGAGCAAAGGCGGCTTGCGCCGTGCGCCCCGAGGTTTGCACAGCCCCCCGATCCACAGCGCTTTGCGCTCAATGCCGCGCTATCGCTGCGCTTGTGCTTGCCTCAGCGTAGCGCAAAACGCTCCTTGTGCCGCGAGGTTTGGGCTTCGGGGCGCACCGCACCGCATACCGCGTTCAGTCTGATAGCGCCTTCATTAGGCCATTAGGAAACACCTGATGCTAATTAAGTTCAGGCTGGAGTGAAAACTTCCTGGCAGGTGGTATCCAGCAGCAGGATTGAGAAACACTGCTGTAGCTCACAAGCTGTTAGTGCAAATGTTGTTTAAACATATGATATACTGAGCAGGCTATGAAAACCAGTTTGGCAGCTGGGATTTGGTTGTCAGAAAAAAATGAGGTTCATATGCCTAGGCCTTCCACATGCTTGTTTAATCCACATGTTGTTTTAATAAGATATCAATTGTAGGTGTGTGACGAATGGGTATCTTGTATTTGTATAGGGTGACCCAGGAGAGAAAGGAATGAAGGTATGTTCAGTCATAATATATAACAGTGTATAACAGTCCATTAAAATGTGTTATATACAGGTATACATCGCAAAACACCGGGGTTATGTTCTGTCCAGCAGAGCTTTAGGTTACCTGGATGCTATGCTACCATCATGTATATTGTATACAACCCTATGCCGAGATACTTTGCATTAAGGCAGTAATACAATACTTTACTACTGTGTACTGCACTATAATAAAACTAGGATAGGGTAGGCTAGGCTGTGTTGAATGGTGGAGGACGGAGGATGAATGCATTCTACGTAAATTTTGTTTTACGTAAGGGGTTGAAGAACGGTCTATTTACGTAATACAAGGAGTGTCTGTATTTCAGATGAATAGCTGTCAGCTGATCTTTGCTGGCCACTAGACGGATGAGCTTGATGCAGAAATGGAAACCATTAAATATAAAGTGAAATGACATATTATTCCACCAGAAGAGGATGATGCCTTTATTTTATGTTCTATTAACATTTTGTCATGTAGGCTTGTGGGGACTAGTTTGAAATTTTGGGTGCAAACCTTAGTACAAACAACCTGATACCTGGATCCTGTATCACGATGCTGGATTTTTGGGTTAGCAAGATAATATGTCAGATTTAAGGCAGTCTGAGCTAAGTGTAAGTGAACGGGATAACTGGCATCAGACAGGTTATCTAGCTATCTAACCAACAAATCACGCTTTGTGATGCAGGGTCCTGAAATAACTGAAGTGTATGTTACTGATAACATGAAGTAAATTTCGGTTTCAGTTTACCTATGCTGCTCAGCACATCATCATACTTCTGCTTCTTTAGGGAAGCGCGGGATTTGGCTATCCTGGGTCAAAAGGTGACCAAGGACCCCCTGGACCCCCTGGTCCCCCTGGACCGGCTGGGCCACCCGGTCCTGCTGCGGAGGTCGTGACCCGAGGGGACGGAACTGTGGTGCACCAGATCCCAGGACCCATAGGACCACCAGGCCCTCCAGGTTCTCCCGGGAAACCAGGACCTCCAGGAGCCGATGGAGAGCCAGTGAGTAATGTTCTTCTTACCTTTGTCATTTTTCTAGTAGAGAGTCATCTACAGCAATCATAAACAAATCTGAGATTCATATTTAACCCATGGTTCTATGTGCATTGGCCTAAAATACAATAGCTCAAAATAAGCTTAAGACTATTTTGTACATATATTGGTTTGACCTCCCATGGTCAAACGTAACTAACTTATATTTATACCTACAATGTACAATACCAGTCAAAAGTCTGGACATGCCAAGCCTAGTGATTGTGAGAGAGTGTCACATCACATGAGCTGGCCACCTGAACTACACACAGTAGAAATGGTTTTGGAGGAGTTTGACCAGAGAGTGAAGGAAAAGTGGCCAGTGAATGCTGAGCAGGACAGCTGGAAAAGCATCTCAGGAGGCCATTAAACTGCCATAAAGGAGACAGTAGGGACAGCCAGTCCCTGCAGCTATTGGGGTTAAGGGTTTTACTCAAATGCATAATGGTGAGATCACTCTCCTGAACCCAGGGATTTGACCCAGCAAGATTCTGAGTCCCAACCCACAGAGCTGCCCCCAAACAAATGGTCTTCTTTCTTTTTTTTGTCATTTTTGGTTGGTAATTCTATGTATAATATTTTATATTTATGATTTTATAGTTATTCTAAAATGTACATATTAGTACAAATTAACGTTTCTATGGGTAGGTGTGTCCAAACTTTTGACTGGCACTATACATGATGTAAGTATATTTAAAAATGTCTGGAGCAAAATACTAATTTATTTGTTTTGGTTTTCTCTTTTTCACAGGGTGACCCTGGTGAAGATGGTATTCAAGTAAGTTATCTTATGGTAGACAAACATATGTATAAGAATTGGAGTCGAAGACATGCTTGTGACTACCATATTGCTGGTAGTGTTCTTGGGTTTACACTGACTGGTTACATATGTTTGTGTTCCCATCAACAGGGTCCTGTTGGGCCACAAGGCTTCCCAGGAACACCAGGTGACCCTGGAGTTAAGGGAGAGAAGGTATGAAGGTCTCTGTCGCTGAAATCACCTCGATGAATCTTCTTGTTTTTTTGGTGTTTATGGACACTGAGCTGTACATATGCCATTGATTTATTTACATGATTCACAGCACAAATGTTTGTTTGGTTGTGTGCTGTATTTTAGGGTGACCGGGGTGAGGGGCAGCCCGGCCCCAGAGGACCTCCGGGGCCCCCTGGACCTCCTGGACCTTCTCGTTCTGATAGACCAGTGAGTTTATACTTACCCTCTTTACTATTGTTGAAGTTGCAGTAGAAGTAGAGGTTATTTTTGGAGTAACTGGCACAATACATTCAATGACTCAAAATGACTATTGTGTGAGTGTGTGTGTTGGGGGGTGTATTTACCACATTGTGAGAACCAAATGTGCCCACAATATGGCAAGACGTGTCGCTTTTTAGCAGAAAAATATGTGGATGCAATCAAAAAACTGGAATAGGCCAAAATTTTGTTAAATACTAGATTTTGTATATTTTGTATTTTGTTTGGTTGCTTATGGTTAAGGTTAGGGCTTGGCAGGGGTTAAGGGTGTCATAGTTGGAATTACTGTTGGGTTATGCCCATGGGAATGAATGGAGAGTCCCCAGAAAGATATAGATACCTAATCTGTGTTTGTCTGTTTGTATATACATATAGTGTAGCTCAGTATGTTAACTCCGCTTCTTGTTTCCAGACATTTGTGGACATGGAGGGATCAGGATTCCCTGATTTAGAGAGTTATCGGGTAAGTTTCTTTAATGAAGGCCACTAGGCCAATAGTGACCAGAACGAAAACACAACATTCCAATAATACATCAGTTTCATGGAAAAAAATAATCTGATCACTGACAACGCATATCAAAACACTCATCATCATTATTATTTTTTTATTAATGGTAGGGTCTGCCAGGTCTTCCTGGACCCCCTGGGCCTCCGGGCCCCCCAGGGCCAGCCGTTCCAAGAACTGATTTAGTTTTACCTACTGGACCACCAGGAAGAGATGGGGCTCCTGGCCAGCAGGTGGGTATTAGACTGATTGCAAGGTATACACGGGAGACTGTTCTTCATCTGGAGTGGCTAGTACTTTCTGCCATTTCGGTCTTAATGTCTTGTCTGACCTACATGCATAACCCTTGTTTCTAGGGCCTTCCAGGGCAACCTGGTAAAGATGGGCTTCCAGGAGATCCGGGACTCAGAGGAGAGAAGGTGATGGACTGTAGGGTTTTATCAATCGTTATGTTCCACTGCAACTCTGAAATTCAGCTTGTTGTCCAGCTCAGAGATTATTGCATATTACTATATTTTATGTTGAAACTCTTCTTTTTCCTCTGCAGGGTGATGCAGGTGAACTAGGTCTTCCAGGAGCAGTGGGAGAGAAGGTATGATCACCATCCATATTTCTCAGTTTCCCTGATCACCTTTTTGCTGTTATTTTAATCAATGTTCAGTTTTTCATATTAAGAAATATGGATTCTTTATCTTTTTCTTTCACCAAATCAAGCTGCCAAACCCCTGAAAAATGTCACCTTGTTTGAATAACCACCCAGTCCTGACTGGTTTGTGGATGATTTGAGTTGTTCATTTGCAGCATCATAGTGAGTTCAGGGATGTTTGGTGTGCTTCTCCCTCTTAGCAAGGCTCCTCCCTCTCCATATCCACATATCTCTTAGACCTGCTGTCTTACTATACTTCCTCATCCCCTTCAGGAGTGGCTGGGTTGCAGGTACCAGGTCCTGCATGGTGTTGGATTTTGGGTGTCAGGCAGTGATGTTATGCAAAGCTAACACTGTTTGCCTGAAAGCTTGGCTTCCGCTTTACGTAACAATTTTAGCAGATGTTGGTGTTTTCCTTCCATACACATGACTGCGTTGGCATGCAAGGTTAAATTTCTCAAACAATAAAACTTCCTTGGGTTTCAAAAGGGTGGTTGAAATGCCCCCCCACCCCAAACCATATCAATAAATGGCAAACATGCCTCATTTAGCACCACACAGCTTCTTATCCATTGCACCTCTCTGGATATTCTCCTGTACATCTCCTTTGCTACAGCTAATATAAATATAGACATTAATGGGAAATTAAGTGTGCTAGTGATATATTTTGAAGATGGCGTAAAATATCTGAAATATATTTAGGGGTCACAGTGGGCAGAAAGGCCAGATCCCGTGTAATTTCTTATCCGCTATGGTGGTTGGCTTTATGTTTGCTACCTTATGGTTCAGAAAGGTGACTCTGTCCTGCCTTGTTTTGCCTTCACAGGGTTCTCAGGGTGTACCTGGGACTCCCGGGAAGCCTGGAGAAACTGGTCTTGCTGGGCTTCCAGGACCAATGGGACCTGTTGGACCTCCAGGGCCACCAGGGCCCCCAGGACCTGGTTTCGGTATTGGCCTAGTGAGTTTCACCATGTAGCTCCCTATTCAGCAGCCATTGCTAACATGAGTGTAATATTACACTGCAAAAAACTGGCCTTCAAAGATAATAACTGACTGATCAATACAAAACATACTAGCTTGTAATAAGTGCCAAAGTCTGCCAATGAAACTAGTGAAAATTGACTTAAGATTTCTAAAAATAAGAACATTATCTTACAAAATCTCATAAGTTCACAGAACTTATTTTGAAACATATATATATTTTAATTTGTAATAAGAAGTGTTTTATCATTAGATCATATGAGATTCTAATTAACCTATTCATTTTATTTTAAGAATATTTAATTTATATATATGTTAAGAGAGAGCTGGATAAACTTATTTTAAGGTACTTCTACCAACATTAGGAGGTGCTTCTGTGACTTACCAAGCATTCAGTTCTCAAATTTTAAACATTTTAAGCTTTAACCCGATATGATTTAAGAGTACTGGACTCACTTGAAGATCTGTAATTAGAAAACTATTCTAGATACAAGACCACATTCTACTTGAATTAAGTTAAGGTTTGATTATTTCTGATGTCATCAATAATTCCCCAGAGTTTGCATTGGTAAAAAAAAACATTCATATTGTAAATTTGTCTCCGTTTTGCTTTGAATGCCAGCCTTTCTAAACAATTGAGTGGAGCGATCAATACTTGTCTTATGAGGGAGAAGTTCCCAACCAAGCTCAGGCCAAAGTTTTTGCGGATGCCGAAAATCTTGTTGATTATACACCATATTACTGTTTGAGCAAGTATATTCCAGTTAAATATGATCTTTCTGATGCCTTTGTATAGTAATTATATTAATCACTTAATAGAAATCGGTAGAATTTCATATTTATTCATAGAAAACGTATTATTGTTGTGTTACAAGAACATACATGACTTGGTTTGTCTGAAATGATTTCTCCCCAAATCAAGAAAATGTTTTTTCATGAAACAAGATAAATGCTCTTTTACCAACATAAAAATCATTCTGGCTTGTCCAAAAAAGCTTTATTTCAATGTCCTTTCAGCCAGAATAAGTGGGTCTCTCAGCATCACAGGTTTCTGACTGGGAGTCTTTTTCTGCAGGGCGATGTGGATCTGGAAGCCTCAGGCATGGGATTTTTTAATGGAGCTCCTGGAGTGAGAGGACCTAAAGGAGAGCAGGTATGTTTCCAGCACCTTATCAGCTGTTGCTGTACATTTGTTTCTCTCAGAATGGTTTCCCATTTTCCATTTCTTATTTTTTAGGGACCTCCTGGGGTTCCAGGCCTGCCAGTAAGAACATGCCTAATATTGTTGTAGTGTTTATAATTACAGTAATTAAGAGCTCTGGATGTAATGTGCTTACTGTGACTACGTCCAGCAATTATGATTAAAGAAGACAATATTGTGTTTTTATATGATTATTTATGTGGCTGCATAGGGAATGCCAGGGCTTCCAGGATCACCTGGGGTGAAGGGAAGTGAGGGCCCTCAGGGACCGGATGGCAGACCTGGATTGGATGGGTTCCCAGGACCAGAGGTGCTTCCAAGTCTATGTTTGATTTATAGGTGACTTATTGGGAGTCCATATGAACTGGGTTTCTCTACTTCTTGGAATAATTTATTCTTGGAATAAAATTTTTCAAACGCATTTTTAAATAATAATAATAATATTAATAACTGAGTGTCATCCATCCATCCATGTCAGTACATTATTGTTTTTGTTTGCCTAGAGTTCTACCCCTGAGAACCATAGTCAGCAAACGCCCTTTGGCCCTTTTGCCTCTCGGTTTGAGAAGTGGCACCACCAAAGGATGGAAATCTTCTTCTAGCAATGCTGATAAATGACTTTATGCTTTGGCCATTTTAATTCTTCTTCTCCGTATATCTTGCAGGGGACGAAGGGTGATAGAGGAGAAAAGGGCGATAGGGTAAGTTGAGACTCCTTCCAAATGCAGCAGACCCTTTCCAGACACTAATAAGAAAACTATTAGAATGATACTGTTGTGTCTCTCTAGGGGGAGCCTGGCCGGGATGGAGCAGGACTTCCTGGGCCTCCAGGGCCCCCCGGCCTCCCAGGACAGATCATCTACAGGTCTTCAGCCAATGTAAGATGATGCAGCACAACTACCTTCCAGTGAACATTGACAATTTGCAGTGTTTCCCGCAGAAAAATGGTTAGTCACCATGGTGCCTATTTACCCTTTATATAAATGAGCAACTGCAGATACTTTTTAAAAAAAGTGCAAGGTAACAACATAATGTCCAAAGAACACCTCTGGTGTGGAAGAATACCTCTGTTGTGCAAAGGGGTGCTTTTAAAATAAATAATCTTTATTGTCATTGTCACTTTTGCAAGGGACAACGGAATTGAAGTCGACTCATAAGGTATAAAAGTTAAGACAATAAAAAGAGAAAATAAATAATGAAACGAATAGCAATAAAATAAGTTACCAATACTTTACAAAATTGCACTTGCTGTATTCATAAATTGCGCTGATTAAGTCTACCAGTCGCCCTGATTGACTTAAGGTCTGTTTCAGTTGCACAGGGCCATTACTGCTTTGGGATAAAAGCTGCTTTTGAAGCGGTTTGTCCTGGTTTTCAGCGCTCTGTATTTCTTGCCTGATGGCAGAAGCTGAAAGAGGCGATGACCAGGATGTGATGGGTCCTGAAAAATGTCTATCGCTTTTTTCCGGCATCGGGAGGTGTAGATTTGTTCCCGGGTGGGGAGGGTAGAGCCAATAGTTCTCTACACTGTCCTGATGACCCTGTGGAGTGCTTTGCAGCATGAAGGGTTGTGGCCACAGTGTCCTCTGTGGATCTGTTTGCTTTGTAAGCAGATTGAAATGGGTCAAGGTCTGCTGGCAGGCAGGCGATGACATGACTCCGCACGAGTTTCTCAAAGCACTTCTTGATTACAGATGTTACTGCCACTGGGCGGAAGTCATTCAGACTGTTTTCACTCACTAGAAGTAACATCTAAAGCTTATTTTAATGCAGGCTGTAAGACTGTAAGACAAGAACAAAGTGCACAGAAAACCACGTTGAAACGCATTGCTAGCCTTGAAAAGTACCGCGGTGAAGTTGGTTTTATGTTCGATATTCGCCACTTTTACTGACATCTAAACTGCAATATCGTCGGGATCATG
>JAODKM010000034.1:7926917-7937512 GCA_026780845.1 Petrocephalus sullivani
CATGATCCCGAAGATATTGCAGTTTAGATGTTAGTAAAAGTGGCGAATATCGAACATAAAACCAACTTCACCGCGGTTTGAAAAGTAACTAACGGAATTGCAGATCTTGATAAGAAACCGAATAGCAGATTTGAGCAAACAGTTGATAGGACACTATTAATTAATGTTTAGTTTATATGAATAATTATATTACCTCCAAATGTCCTTCCCACAGTAACAGGTTGCTGTATGCTGGACGATTTAGCGTCTCCCCGGTAAAAAGAACTCCGATAGAATGTTGGCTCATCGACGGGAGCTAGATGGCGCAATAACATATTTAACCAATAGATGCCGCTATTCGGCCTCATCGGCCGGCTTAACTATAAAGCGCTGCGGGAAACCCTGATTTGTATTTGCAATGATTTTGTTTGTTCTCATTACAGTATGATGAAACCACTGGAACTCATGGAGCTCAGGTTAGACCTTATCTCACCTCTAGATCTGTATCATTTAATTTTTTTTATTGTAAAGAGCTTCCAGTTTTAAATCATGCTGTCTGGCTGTCTGTCTGTCCATCTATCCATCCATCCATCCATCCATCCACCTACCTACATACCTACCTACTTATCTACCTACCTAGGGTGCAGCTGGTCTCCCTGGCCAAGCAGGATTACCTGTAAGTATGTCATTAGAATAATGTACCCAATCCAAAACACTAGAATAAAATAACAGTATTGCATACTAAACTACAATTTCATTAATCTTCCCAGTTTGTTCACTATTAGTACTACGTATTGTCTTTCTAAAGGGACCTCATGGACCGAAAGGTGAAAAGGGAGATGCGGGTCCACCAGGCTACGCGCTTAAGGTCTGGAGACTATACTACATACATAAATGCGTATTACTATGACAATGGTTTTATTTCAGTTTAAATCTGACTTAAATTTCCTGCTTTATGTATTTTTATCAAGGGTGAGAAAGGGGAACCTGGCGTAGTCATTGGGCCTGATGGAAGTCCTGTGTCCTTGTCTGCCGTGAGAGGACAGAAGGTAGGCACGCCACAAGTCCCTGTTGTTGTCTCTTATCAGGCCTGGTTCGATGTGTGGAATACCTGTAATTGTGAATATGGCCTCCCCCACTGCAGGGTGACAGAGGACCACCTGGGCTAGTTGGTCCACCTGTGAGTAGTAGACCTTGAGTTGACTTGAAGGTTTTATGAGTATGTCAATTTTGGCTTATTTTGTTTATATTAATTAAATCACTTTTTTTCCAGGGTCAGTATGGTCCTTCTGGAAGTAAGGGAGAAATTGGAATGCCAGGAAGGCCGGTATGTATCTCTCTGCGCCATCTGCGGAGGCTGCATTGTTATGATTATCTGCTGAGGGTTTATCCTAACTTTACCCACTGAATTTAGGGTCGTCCTGGCTTGAATGGGTATAAAGGTGAAAAAGGAGAGCCAGGAACCGGAGCTGGATATGGGTACCCCGTAAGGCTAAAACTCCTTACTCAATTCATGACTGTTTGTATATAATAAGATAAACTGTGTAGAGGAGAGCCAGGAACAGGCTCATACAGGTTGGATTAATGTATCTGTTACACATCAGGGTCCGGCAGGCCCTCCAGGGCCACCAGGCCCTCCAGGCCCCCCAGTATCACTGGACAGGCTTGGTGTAAGTATAAATATCACCATGTGTGGAAAAACCGATTCTTCACTAACACAGATGTTACCATTTTTATTTTCTAAGCGTGGCATTGTCTTCATCTTATTTTAGCGATACGATGATGGCTCCAGATTTTATCCAGGTAAACTGAACTGAAAGTTTAGAACAAATTATTAAACTGTGTTTAGCTAGAGTCCAGAATGTCTCTGGTTGGCTAATCAATGGTGTTCTTCTTGCCAGCCACAAAGGGAGAGAAAGGGGATCGTGGGTCCCCTGGTGTTCCTGGAACTCCAGGTAATTCTGCATTTTCTGTTGTATCACTCTTGACTTGGATAGCCAAAGCTAACACTTTATTGACAATTAATAGCTGACCAGTTTCAAGCCCTGTCTGACATACTGCATTTGAAGTTATATTATTTGCATTTTTATAGTATGCCATCCTGTTCCTTGTAGGACTTTCCTCAAATTTGGACTTGTACACACTGAAGGTATGATTCGGCATAGCTCAGTTCCTTATCTGTCCTTCGGCAAATTTGGAGGGAAAAGCATGCAAAAACACCTGAGATGTGTTTGTATGCAGAATGAGCTGAAGGGAGAACGAGGAGAATCTGGCCTGAAAGGGGAGAAAGGAGAGCCGGGTGGGGGCTACTATGATGCTCGCTATGGTGGTGGATTGGCGCCACCAGGGCCTCAGGGACCTCCTGGAAATCCAGGATTACCCGTAAGTTGTGTAGAGTACAACATGGCTCTATTCTTTTGAGCAAAGCCTGTTCCTTTGTCTTTATTGTTGTCGGTTTTATTCACAGGGACCAAAGGGAGACTCTATCAGAGGTCCTCCTGGTCCCCAGGGCCCGCCAGGAGCCCCAGGGATGGTTTACGACGGTCGTGCTGGGAACCCAGGCCCACCCGGCCCACCGGGCCCCCCTGGGCCTCCAGGGTTACCCTCACTGCCGGGAGCCTACAGGCCTACACATAGTAAGTTTTAGTCACAAAAGTGACTAAAGTCTACTTACTTTGCATATTGCGCAATATAAGTAAAGTATAAATTAACTTCTGATGTCACAGAACCGCTTAGCTCCTTTTGCACTGATTTCACTGGCTTGGGGGAAATGTGAAAATATGATTACTGTGTGTTTCAGCCATAAGTATCCCAGGACCCCCAGGACCCCCGGGGCCGCCTGGATCTCCTGGTTTGTCTTCTGGGGTAAGTTCCATGCTAACTCGGAGAGGACAGGTGCTGTGCACTGCCCCTGCTTTTGAAGGAGAAGCATTATCTCCATAGATATATAAATGATACTTTAAACATCTGGTCGTAAATAACATATGGGTTCTTTTTGTATGCTTTGTATTTTTTCTGCCATTTATGTGCAATTTCGTCAATATTAAAATGTTCTCTGTATTAATCTTTGGTGGAATCACAGGTAACAGTATTGAGGTCATACGAAATCATGATTTCCACCGCACGCCGGCAAGCTGAGGGCACGCTGTTCTTTATCGCGGACAATGGAGACCTCTATCTCAGAGTCCGGGAAGGATTCCGACAAGTCATGGTATATTCTAAAAATATGGTTTCCATTGATGGATACAAATGTACTGCATCTATTAGGACCTTGATTTACATATTTTATGATTCATGTATTTTTTTTCCAGCTAGGAGATTACAGGCCTTACTCAAGAGACTTGGTAAGCACAGTCATTCTTATACGATGTAAGAGTCATTTATTTAAAGAATAACAATGCCCAGTTGAATGCAGAGTGTTTGGTCCACATAACCTCAAACGTAATTTACAATTTTTTATTTTTACTATTGCTGTTTTTCAAATCTATAGGACAATGAAGTTGCAGAAGTTCAGCAGCCTATTGAGATCCCCAAGACTCCACAGCAATCGCAACAAGATAACCGGAACCCCGATTACGCTATCAGATACCCCTCCCAACCTGACACAAGATATCCATCGCAACCGTACCCCATTTACCCCCCCAATACTGACCCTAGATACCCACCACTGCCAGACAACGGGCACAGTCCCTCCCAGCCTGACAATAGATATCCTAGCAATCCCTCACAAAGGCCCAGTCCTCCAAAACCCCAGCTTCCCAGCCACGTACATACGTTTGGACCTGGAGTAAGTAAATATGATGGCTGTTTAATTTAGCCTGCTATGTGTTATGTATCCTTGGCAGGATGTTACTAATCCTGACCTCTCTCTGTGTTTCGGTCAGCTGCATTTGATTGCGCTTAACATGCCACAATCTGGTAATGTGCGGGGCATCCGAGGAGCAGACTTTCAGTGCTTCCAGCAGGCCCGTGCCGTGGGACTGACAGGCACGTTCCGGGCCTTCCTGTCCTCCAAGTTACAAGACCTCTACAGCATTGTCCGCAAATCAGACAGAGACAGCCTGCCTATCCTGAACCTCAAGGTGACTCTAAGATCCGGTTCTTATCTACCTGCTGATCAGGAAAATCCATAAATGGCTCAAAACATGTCAACATTTAATTTGCATGAATTTTCATTAATTTGCAAGACTAATGTTCAATGAACAACTAGCGTCTGTGCACTACCACTTGTTCTGGACCATAATGAGATCTAATAGTTAGTTTACTGTTTTCTGGACTTCAGGACCAAGTGCTATTCGACAGCTGGGAGGCTCTCTTCAGTGACTCGGAGGGCAAGATAAAGGAAAATGTACCAATCTACTCTTTTGATGGCAGAGATATCCTCAGAGATAGTGCCTGGTGAGTTTCCATTGCGTAGTGGTTCAGCGAACGTGTGAAAGATCCCTGTTTTGACACATGAAATGTGAGTATAATTCCTCCAGGGGTCAGTAAAGTTAATAACGAGAATGGAATGATCTTGTATTCAGTGTTCATTTATTGAAGCTATGAAACTATGTTAGTAATAGTAGTAGTATAGTTATATACTATTATTATTATTATTATTATTATTATTATTATTATCTGTTCAAAGGCCGGAGAAGATGATATGGCACGGCTCAAGCCCCAGGGGTCACCGTCAAACAGACAGCTACTGTGAAACTTGGCGGACGGGGGACCAGGCGGTGACCGGCCTGGCCTCTTCTCTGTGGGCCGGACGGGTTCTCCAGCAGACGCCCAGTAGCTGCTCTCGCTCCTACATTGTGCTGTGCATCGAGAACAGCTATGTCACACACTCCAAAAAATAATGCTGGCTCCTGCCTGGTGAGAGGAATCCTAATGTAATCCTCCAATTAATCAAGAACCCCCACCTCACAACACGCCTTCAGTTTACAATGAATAAATAAAAATAAAGCAAAAACAAAACGATGCACTCACACATACCGTTTGAATGGGGTTTGAGGATCCTGTTCTCTCCCACAGTCCCCTCTGTAATGCCAAAGAGCTTGGTGTAAAACAAAGGGGGGTTCCATACTTTTTGGGGGCTATTTTGGCACATTTTCTTAGGGGTTGAACCACAGACTCTAAAAGCAAACCTTGGCACCGTTTTTAATTGTAACCATACAAGTTTTGTATATTAAATGTTTGCATTTTTTTTATGTTACGTTAAAATGTTGTTTAAGAGTTATATTTAACCCGTTTGTGTAACATTTTTATGGTGTTTTTATCTGAGGATTCCTGGACATTGTGAGGCAAAGCAACCTTCAAAGAAGATTTTAGTATTAAAAAAAGAAAATGGGTATTTATTTTTAATTGAATTGAGACATGAAAAACCATACAAATATAGGCACTTTTTCTCAGAATAATGTACACAGTTTTGGAAAGTGAAAATCACACATACTAGGCTAATGTGTCCTTAGAAACAAGATTCTGAGAAATCGCATGCTTACAGGCCAAGGTCTTACAATTATGTACAGAATCATAGATACATGTGATTATCAGTATGATTTCTTTATGGATGTATACTCCTATCACAAACCACATTTACAGTATGCATTTGCAGGTCCTGCGACCTGTAGTTTCCTTCAGACACCTGCATCCTATCACATACCACATTTGCAGTATGAATTTGCAGGCCCTGTGACCTGTAGTTTCCTTCAGACACCTGCACATTCCCTGTGAATGCGACACATTTGTTGTAGACGAGTGGTGAATGAAATGCAGGACTGTTAAATGTATATTAATAGCATTTTCCTCCCTTTCTTGGTATAAAAACACAAGAACTTGGTGCTATAATTTAAGGAATCCTCCAAATAAATGTGTTTGAAGGGCCAGAGACTTATTACCTGTGGTCACCCCTTGAAAAGTGCACGTCTTGGACAGACTGCTCCAATGCTACTGATGTGTCCAGGCCGAACCAATACAGAAACTGTGGATGTGTTTTGTAACCAGTATGTGCTGTATTTCTCCTAGGCACTGAATAAATTAATTTTTTTCTTTTATAACTTTTCATAGTTGTTTCTTTAAAAAAAAAAAAACTGCTACAGCACCTACAATTTAAGCACTCTTTATTTCTCAGATCTTTAATGCACTTTAGGCTTCTCACAAAACTGTATAAATCAAAGATCAAAATTCTATTTCAAGTGTCTAATAAGAAGATTACAGTAGATCAAGTGTAGTAGGCATCAACCCAGTTAACATGGAAAATAAAAAGCATAAAAAGGCCTCTTCTTGTTCAGTGATATTTTAGAAAAATGCACTATATTAGTATACTATGCCAGCATTTTCATGACAGATAAGACCTCTGTGGTAATGAGGCCAGTTCAGTCTGACAGAGCAGCAGCAGCAAGCTATACTGAAATCAGATTTCAGAACTTTTCAGAAATCTGCAATGCGACAGGTATTGCAAAAATCTTCAGAAGCTGTAGACTGAACCAACCCGTTCATTCCACTCCAAGCTAGTACAATTTCTTCAAAATTCACAGCATTTAAAAAAGCGGAAAATTTAAAATTAAATAAACCAAAAGTTGTTTCTTCAGAAAAATTCAAAATACTTTTACTTTATAAAATGAAACTAGTGACCTCAGCTACTAGTCAGCATCATACATTATTTGATATATAAAAAATTAAATCGGCAGTAGTTTGTACAACAATCAATTCATATTGATATGGATAATTATAGAATTTATCATACAAGTTGAATAATTAGATTAGGAAGCAGCTGAAATAAATGACAGGACAGGTACATGTACAGTAAACATCGTTTAAAAAACATGCCAGTATACTAGGGCTGTCGCGATTAGTCGACATAGCAATAAAGACATCGCATACATATTTTAAATTGACGCACCAATGGTGATTTCAACACTGTGCAAAGTTTCAATAGCTGAAGGGAAACACACAGGCGTTATTCTGGATGATGCACCGCCAAAGTACAGTAGGCAAAACCACGATAGTGTTGTCTGTTCATGTTTATTAAATTACCATTATAATTGAGAGCTTATATCTTTCTTCCTTATAGATTTTCCTTTTATCTTTTTTCCCTTGTAGCTAAATACAGTCATTTTTAAAGCCATGAAGTTGTATGTCTGCTACCTTAGAATTTACATTGAATGAGCTAAGAAAATGTTTAGGTTTGAATCTGGGCTTATTCTACTTTTATTGACGCCGCCGGTGTGTTCATACGCATTGGGCTTGTTGGGCCCAGTGTTATCATCATAAACTAAAACTTAATCACAATCGAAAATTATTCGTAAACTGAAATTAAAATGAGAACTACAATTTACCAAAAAACGTGTCGTAATTTAAACTGCAAAAAGTGCCGCCCCCCACCAACGTCTATACATCTATATATCTACAATATCTCCTCTTAGACAGGATGTGATTTGGGTAGGCTACTTCCACTTCCATGATTTACCCCATCAGTCGCGTGTGCCACTAACCGAATTTAATAAACATAAGGATACTCCGAATTTAAACTGGTTAGTAACTTCAGGGCAGCACAAGCACCACTCAGTATTTTAGGCATTCTGGTAATCTGCTGATCTAATTGAGTAAGTAGCAAGTAATGAGCAAGTAAGGCCCGAAAAGCCTTACCTAAGTCCGTTATCTAAAGCCCTTGTTGTCAAATTTAACTTAAATGAAACAGGCAGTTTGATTTTTGGGATGAAAAAAAGAATCGTTTAGATTAATCAACCAATCGGTGAAATAGTCGATAGAAATTGATAGAAAAATAGTCGTTATTGGCAGCCCTATTGTATACTTTGTGCACGGTAACAAGCAGTTGCCTTGTTTTGTTTGTCATATACATAGTCGCATAATACGAAAGTAACAAGGTGAGAGTACTTCAAACATTGTGGACGGAAGGAATGCAGTTGTGCTCCACTGTGAGGAAAAAAATTATGACTACGAACAGCTAATTAACATTTCAACTGTCAAAATGCTGTATTTAGTACTTAAAAACATTACAAAATATTCTGTGTTCAGACTTTGCTCACAACAGTGCCCAGCTAACAAAAATAATTTCCATAGATCTGTAATCATTATATGATTTTATCAGTGTATGGGAGTCTCAAAAGTAGTCACACAGATGGTCCCACCAGAGGGCAGATGTGCACATATGCCTAGCTTAGTTAGAACTGAGCAAAGTACAATTCACAATAATGTGGTTCAAATATTGCACAACTCTAAACACGTTCAAATAATAATACTGCGATTTTTCCCAATTAAAAATGTCTTAATCCACTGAGATTTCACACCATTTCTTTAATCTTCTAAAAACTTATCCGGATAAAGGTTATTGATGGCTTGGAGCATATTCCAGGCATCACAAGGTACAAGGTGGGGGGGACACCCTGGACAGGATGCCACTCTATAATAGGATTTTACCCCAATGTACCCTTTATCTGGCATTATTGCTAGATATTGGTGTACAGCATTTTCTATCTTCTTTCAACACAATACAAAGTCACAGTGAGTTTATCTCAAAGTACACATGGCAGGGGATACCCCCCAGATAGGGTGCAGGATACACAATCATACACAATGATGAATGAGGAATGAACCTGCCTGCATGGGGTATGTAAATCAGGTAACCAATCTAAATTGGTTTAAATAAAAAAAAAAAAAACCATGATCATCACACTTTTACATTTCAACACATCAAATATGCCACTAAACAGTAAAAGGGCAAAATATTACAAATACAATGCATCTGTATAATAAAAAGCTAATCTTATAAAAGGTATAATTAAACAGCATTTGTATACAGACTAATTCTCATTGCTTGACACTGGCCCCATTGACCGGGTGCTGATCCAGCTCACCACTGCATGTCCCTACAGGGCAAAGTTCTTTGGCTGCCGTCTCCCTGGAGGTCGCGTTGCCACTTTGCACACAGCAGTGTCTGATCAGGACGGCGGCCGCAGAAGCCAGGTAGATAATGGTCAGCACCGCGAAGTAGAAAAAGTAAACTGAAAACTGCAAGCAAAACGAAAGCAGCAGAATTAGTGCAAAACCGCAGGAACAACAAGAACCCTTTCACACCCTCCATTTACGTTAATGATACATGTCAGGCTTATTCATTATTTTGGCACCAGCTATTAATTAGCTGCTGCGATTCCATTAAACTTCAGTGATTTTAATTAGCACATCTACATAGGAGAATGTTTACCGGTGCCTGGCTGGAATGAGGCGAGGAGGGAAGGGCCTCACCTGGGAGTGCACAGACAGACCCAGTCCCCTCTTGTCTGCTATGATGATGGTGATGATGGTCTTCAGAATTGTCCCGAAGAAGGTATTCACACCAAACACCAAGGCACACAGCTCTTTGGTGAGAGATGAGGCTATCTGGAAACTGAGGAAAAAACATCACTGTGTGCTTTTAAATGCATACTTCTTTGTGTAGTTTCTTCCATTTGTTATTAGGTTACACTTTTACGTGTTTGTACCTTTTTACACAATTTTATATTGTATACTGTATTCCTATTTATTTTATTTAAAAAAAAGAACATTTTACTAAATTTATTTGCTTATTATTCTTTTTAGATTCTTTCTTTCACTTCTACCTTAGTTGCATATTTTATATAGCTTCTCCATCTGTTTCTTATTTTAATCCCATAGGTGAAGCACTCGGAGCTGCATTACATGTACGAAAGGTGCTATATAAATAAAAATATGTATTTTTATTGTAACTGTTCCATGTGGCACCTGCAATCTGAATAATAACAACAGATAATTAATGGGGAAGCCTGGAGTGCAGCCAGCTTTTCAAAGGGTCCAGAGCAAGAGTTTACATTTAAACCTCCATTATTCCGAGGGGCCAAGCGAAACTCACGAGGCAACAGGCACCAGGAACTGATAGAGCCCCTTGAAGAGGACGTAGGCTACATAGCAGACCCAGATGCTGTCAGTGGTACCCATGAGGAGCAGCAAGGCAGCCTGCAGGGCAGTGATGACACCAATCACCAGCTCTGACCACAGGTTCCACCGGATCTTCACAAACCCAGCCGCAAAGGAGGTGACGGCACCTGGGTATAACCAAAACACTCCCTCTGAAATTGCACCTGTCAACATCACAGGCACTATGCATTGTGATTTAATATAGATCCCCAAATTTCAACAGGGCATATAATATCTCAAGATATCTGCCAATAAAATGCATATTATACCTCCAAATGATCATAAAAAATTGATCTGTCCATTTTGTATACCTACTTGTCCGACAGAGGGATGCAGATGTCCTGAGCCTATCCCAGAAGCTATGTGCACAAAGCAAAGAACAACCCAGGATGGGGCACCAGGCCATCACAGGGCACACACGTTCACATTAAGGACAATTTGGCAACTCCGATTCGCCTTAGCATGTTTTTGGACTGTGGGGGGAGGGAACCAAAGAACCTTGGCAAAACCCCATGACAACACGAGGAGAAAAAGCAAACTCCACACACATACACTCACCTAAAGGATTATTAGGAACACCATACTAATACGGTGTTTGACCCGCTTTCGCCTTCAGAACTGCCTTAATTCTACGTGGCATTGATTCAACAAGGTGCTGAAAGCATTCTTTAGAAATGTTG
>JAODKM010000034.1:7961557-7977688 GCA_026780845.1 Petrocephalus sullivani
GTGCATCCGAGGCTTTGCATTGCGCTTGGTGATGTAAGGCTTGGATTCCATGAAGCTGTCTATGCACTGCTCTTGAGGTAATCTGAAAGCCACACAAAGTTTGGAGGTCTGTAGCTATTGACTCTGCAGAAAGTTGGCGACTTCTGCACACTGTCCGATTCCACATGTGCTGTCCCCGCGCTGTGATTTTATGTGGTTTTACCACTTTGTGGCTGACTTGCTGTTGTTCCCAATTGCTTCCACTGTGTTATAATACCACTAACAATTGACCCTGGAATATTTAGTAGCAAGGAAATTTCACAAATGGACTTATTGCACAGGTGGCATCCTATCACGGTACCACACTGGAATTCACGGAGCTCCTGAGAGCAACCCATTCTTTAACAAATGTTTGTAGAAGCAGTCTCCATGCCTTGGTGCTTGATTTTATACACATGTGGCCATATGAGTGATTGGAACACCTGAATTCAATGATTTGGAGGGGTGTCACAATACCTCTGGCACTATAATGTACATTTCCTTCTCATGAAAAATATTTATTCAATTATTTATTTATTCAGTTGAATCTCTCTATATCTATGCGTCTGTCTGTCTGTCTATTTATCTTGTGACGAGAGGAGAAAGGACCAGAAGGGCTTTTCTTTGCCCAAGAACAGCAGGACATTTACTAAAAGGAAACAAATTCTGGTTACTGGCAATACAAAAGTGGCCCAAGTAAAACATTGAAATTAAAGCACATCTGCCACGAGAATTCTCACGGGCTAAGTAACCACTACATACACCTCCCCAGATTTCATAGAGGCAGAGAACTACTACTACCACTAAAATTGAAACATGAAGTTTGTCAATCTCTTGTGAGAGAGTAGTGGAACCTCCTACCTGTGCCCTTAAAATTCAACCTGGATTGCAACAACCAAACAACCATTTTCTATCTTGATAAGTTGTCTAAGTTTACGTGACATTTTTTCCAGCTGATAAAATCCCTGTTTTGTGACTGGGTGAGAGAATTTAATGATGTCTCAGGTTGTTCTTTTCTGGTCATTGTAAGATTGACCGACGACATTAAAACCATCAAGATAGCAGCAGTGTGACTGTCCCAGATGGCTTGTATCGTACCGATGCCTCTATCCTTTCACGATAAACTCTTTGGTCAAAGGAGTCCCACTCACCCAGTGTTTATTCAGTGTTCGTTTCCTCATCCTATCCTTCATGCCCTTCTAGACCAATTTAAGTTGTCAGGATGATGTGAAAGCTCAGCAGTAATGTCTCGCCTGTGCGTACCCCTGGCCCCCACCCCACCCCCATAAGCTGAAGCTTGGTCACCTTGCTGGGGGCAATCGCTCGATTTGCTTATAGAATTGGGCTCCCCACTTTGCTGCCCAGTGTGTCCTTCGAATTCCAGCTTCCTTCCGTCCACCCTACACCTCCGGAACTGCCCTGCTGACTGGTAGGGCTCGCTCATGTGCTTTCTAACATTCAGACAGCAAAGGTTATATGTTATTTCTCGTTATCTGGAGTCATGTAAACTGGCCGTTTGATGGCTGTTTGCAGAAAAAAAACATGAAATGTCAGCAGTGCTTTAGCTTTTAATGGTATTGCTCCGGTTTGGCCTTTAGATGTTTTGATTTTAAGTTTCGTGTAGCAGATTTTGTTTTACTTTATTTTGTTTGCAACTGTGCGGTATTTGCACTTCAGAGATCTTTGTGAAGTTGCAGTGTGTGTGGGCAGTCTGTGACTTTGCATCTTATAAAGGCATCCTGGGTTTTTTAACTTGTGGATTCCATAAATTCTGTGCTTCTGCCATGAACAGCCATTATCTATATGAAGGGGGTGCAAAACCCTAGTTTAAATATAAAATAGATTGGTTACTTTTGTATTCGGTTCACACATTTATGCATCACGTTTATGATTTAATGTGCTGTAGATTTAATGCTCTATTTGCGATATTCTCCTACGGGCAACTTATACTGAGAAATGATGTTGATCATTCTGAAGTCAGGGATAAACATCCTATTGCACCAATAGCACTGAAAAACCCAAAGAGACATATTTGGTAACACTTTACTTAAAGCTGTCATCTATCATTTAGTACAGGTACCTCCATAATGCATTATGATGTTCAGTATGAGTATTAATATAGCATGATGACATCTTCTACTGACAATCATGAGGCATTATAGTGATTATAATACTTCATAAACTCCAATGAAGCTCACATCTATAATGCATTATAGATGCCTTCTTATTGCATCTTAATGTTTGGTACATAAATTAAGGATACTTTGTACTGTATTATAAATGCATTAATAGGGCATTATAGATGAATGCATTATAATTTATGAATGTATTCATAGACTCTTATACACATGGCATTCATAGAAACTTATGCAATTTTTACTATTGTATTTTTAGTAGTATATTATACATATTATACAATACATATTTTCAAAATACTCTTAAAACTCGCATTTCCTGCTTGTTTGGAGCAATCAGGGAAAAAGGTCTGTATGTACTGTTCAAGCAAGAATTCGGCTTCATTCCCTTTTATTCAATTCCCAATGTAGCTGACCATCTGACGTCGTACTTGATTTGGTCTTGGGCTGATAATCCTCATAAGGTTATTAGAGCAGCTCTTACATGATTAAAATAGAGGCTGATCATTACAGACGTTAGAAGGAAAGCAGTACAACAACACCCCCCTCACCCCAGACCACCCAATCTCACCCCCAATCCCCTACATATTACATCTCTGTGTGCCCCATTTTAGCATTGGGAGGGATGGCATGGCTTAGGATATGGGATCTGTGTGTAACATCATGAAACATCCGGGTACGATATCCATAATGACGGGATTGTGGATGAGGACACATGGGGTATAGCTAGTCAGTGTTGGGTTGGGCATGTACAGTGATCGGGGATGTCTGCACAGATGCATTGGTTCACGGAAGTGTGTACATGCCAGTTACCCTTCCCATGTCGCCCATACGCCCCCAAGGGATAGTCGATTAGTGCACTGAATCGGCATCTACCCTCAATAACATCACCAAATGTCTAAATGACCAAAGTACCATTTTCCAGGCAGCCCACTGTAAAAAAAAAAAAACTGGATTTAGGGAAATTTTCTCCTTTTTGTTCCGCAAGACATCATGTGTGATGATGCCTTGACCACATGACCACATCCAGGGCCAATGGGGTTCCGGCATTGTCCCTGGACTGAGCGATAGACGAAGGCAAAAATTATTTGCTTCTGAGCTTTTTTAATCTTTCGCAAACGCCGAAAGTGGTGGCCATCTGTTTTGACGGTGCGCAAAGGTAAAGCTGTTTTAAATCAATCAAATCTGTTTTCTCTTGAAGGACATGTTTTAAAGTGGTGGATAAATTTGTTTATTTTTGCATAAAATATAGGTAACACTAAAAGGGTTCATTATAGAAAGACCGTCGATTGGTATAGTTATTGATATAAGTGTGTAAATCATGTTTTATTGAAGAGTAAGTGTTGATATCCTAAGGTAAAGCCAGTGGTGATTTCTGAATTATTATGCAAGTTTTGCAATTTTAAATATATATCAAAAATTGTTTAAAAAAAAAAAAAAAAAAAACCTTGGCCATTTGTATGTGGAACAATAGGGAATAGACCTTACAAGGTCACAATATGACAAATAATGACACATTTCTTTAACTATTCATAATGAAAAAAAGTTAGAAAGTAATGTTTTTATTACTTAATATAATATCTATAATCTATAATTTGTCATATATATATATATATATATATAAGGACATGACTCTTCTGTTCATGGTAAGTCTCTCTCGGGAATAGAACAGAATTTCAGCTATGTTTTATGATTTTATGTATTTAGTAAGACCATATTGCATTTTAAATGTTGGATTATAAAAGTATATTTTATGGTTTTAAAATGAAGAATAATGCATTTGTGTATCATCTTTCTTCTGATATTCATCTCACTAGGCATTTAGAAAATGAAAAATCATTACCGCTGACATACTGTAGCATCATTTTAACATTCAGTTGTATTTGTCATTGTTAATGCACACAACTTTCTTTCCTCTTTTGATAAATTATCTATATGATGTCACAATTCATTATAAATTATTATAAATGACATTAAACAAATATTGGTGTACAACTATGTAGCACAATACTTAAAAATAATAATCAAAATTAAATATTAGCCAAATGTAATTGTTGCAATATTCAGAAACTGAGCCTATTGTGTATTCTACATAACTATTTCTATACATTTATTATTTTTATTTCCTTGTTTATAAAGTTGTGAATTTTTTATTTATTGCTGACCTTTTCACATTTCAAGATACAGTAGGAGAAACTGTCGATTATATCAAACACTTTTTGTAACCTGGTGCAGCACATATAATTTGCAGAGCAATGACTCCTTAATAGGGCACAGATAGAATCTCCTTGAAATGGCCGTAAAGGAGAATCACTATATGCTTTTATGTCGGTAGCTTAACGTTGCGTACATGTTGGGAATGTGCTCCGTGCTTTGTTTTGCTCTGCCTGTGTTTGCGGCTATGCCTATCTCGCCTTTTTTGACCGTGTATGGAGACAACACGCCCATTTCGTGCTGAGGAAGAGTCACATGGCAGCCACGGGTGTCCTGATGTTGTTCTTTCATGTATGCGCTGCTTCCCAGTAGCATTCCCTTGACATCTCCTTGACTCAGTGGCTGCATAGCACTCCTTTCCCATCCTCACTGTCTCCTGGTACGGGCAATTCCTCAGCTCAGTTCCGCCCAGGCCGGCTTTACGCTTGCACCGCTGTCCGAGTCTGAGGTGTGCGTGGCAGGCCCAGCTTGACTGTAATTTAGGCTGAGATCTCAGCGAGGATAACTGATTGAGGCTGACAGTTTTAGAGCCTGCTGTCATGACATGTAGGCAGGGTGTTCTGCAGATGGGCGCGCCATAACCAAAGGCTCCTCCGGAGCTCTTCACATCCAGAGGGGTTTTGGGGTCCCACACACACTCTATGGCCCGAAGGCCCCAAAACCAGATCTGCCTCATAGCTCTATGACCTGGATACATTTATATTTACATTAATTTTATTTAGCAGGCATTTCTCTAGTGCAAAACTGGACATTGAACCTGCATTAAGGGGGAAATGTGCACACTACCCACCATTATGTGCATCATAGTGCTTAATTTTGCAGAAACAATTCAGAAATGCATCTATATATCAGAGCAGTGTTTTTTTTTGTGCACACATTTATAAGTATTTGCTTAGAAGAGGCCTGCTCGTTCCTTTGGCAGCATGCCAGAGCCTCACCGATATGTATTTGACTTATTCATTGGGGGAAGATAGGTGATACTTCCCTAAAACTTTTGTTAATCTTGTTATAGCCTGAAGCATAAACAAGTGCGTGACTGCAACGCCGTGAACATAAAAAGGATGAGACAAATGGAGGAATGGTTCATTTATCAGCAAACCCATTAATCCGATGTTTTTAGCTGGTCTTCTGCCAATGACTCAGCATTCTAATTGAATAGTACTTAAGGAAGACAATTCCAGAGCTTTAAAATTATTGCACCCATGGAAATCTTCATGTACATGGCATCTGTATCTTGGTTCTAAGTTCTTTATTTTCAGCGAATTATTCTTGATATTTAGATTTCTATTTTAGGTACATGCATACTATATGACATGCATGATATTATACTCCATGTATGGTATCACGCTCTATGTATGATATTATATGTTCTATTCATGCTGGGACTTTAAGAATTCACATTGGTAGCATGATAATATACTTGCAACTGTATTGTTAATGCATGGAATTTTTTTTTTGAGAATCATGGGTTTTGGGGTTTCAGGTTCTGGTAGTGAAGGGCGGCTTATGATATCTGTTAATAGGAAAAAAAAATCAAACAAACTGCCTCCCTACTTCATGAGACGATTTCAGGTGCCAGAGAAACCTGGCCAGATGTAATAATTCATTTGCATTCTTTTGTGCAACAAATTAATTTGATTTGCTAAACAAACTGCTATATCTTTCTGCTATTCATTAACTATTGGCCTGTGTTGTTTACTGCTCTTTTTATTTTATATATCTGCATGCATTTCCTTTTGAAAGACTGTAAACTTATACTAAAAGAATGCTACAAAATCCATTTCTGGAAACACTGCTGATTTCACAGCTTCTAAAATGTTCAGCCCATTGTTTCTACGGAAAGCATGCATTCTGTTATCTGCCACTATAAAAAAATACTCACTTAATGATGATTAGTACTGCTGTTACATTGATTCGCCTGCTTTTAGTACCACATGTCTGTAAATATTTGAATCAATGACATCCACCTTTAACGGTACAGTAGGACAGTACAGTAGGACATTTTTAGCTTATTGTTATAAGCTCATTGTCACGTTTTTCTTATGGTCTATGGTAATACATTTAACAGATGCTGCACACAGAAGCATGCTCTTTTCTTAATTATCCTTTATGCATTTTGTTTGTAAATACAGTAAGAAAAGCTGATAGCATTCTGGTAATAATCTCTTCCCTGGCGCACATCTTCTTCCATCTCCCGGAGGTGTTCCTAATTCTCACAGAATTGTAAATGTAATAGAATTTACAAAAGACGGTTACAAAAACATGTACCTAGTAATATGTGAGCTACATATCCAGAGACAAGAGATGTTTCAATTTCCCCCTCGCTGGGTTAACACGGCTGCGTATTCATAAGCATAATGCTCGTAAGCGGGGTTTGCTTCACTGATGCTCTTCATGGATGGTTGATATTAAAATGTAGTAATAACATGTCTCTTGTCTGGGAGGATTAGGATAGAGCAGATGACAGGGGATTGCGTCAGATTATATTGCAATTTTTATCCGCTTCTATATTTGGTTCTCCCAGCTTTTCGAAGGGCAAAAGAGACCCGTGTACATATCAGCCTGATGAACTATAAAATGTGTTATATTAAGGAATCCACAATTCAAGGAAGGGTTCTGATACAGTGACATGACATGATCCTTCAGGTGAATTATCTACAGGTATTTGTTAACTACTTTAAGGCTCCAATTTCTCCTGTGACCCTGACTCAGTGCTTAGAAAATGGATGGATGGATGGATAGATGTTTCTTTAAACTTTAGAATGGCCGAGTAGATTACTTAAATTTCGCTAAGGATATGTAGCATTGACTGGGATGATACGTACTGCAAAGGAAGGTCAAAAATGGTCTCATGAGCACCTCTGATGTCCTCGTACCGACTGGACACATTTCCGGGAGGCAGTGCTTAGCAGAGTGGCCAGGCAAGGTCAGGCCGTGGTACTTTAATCATGGGCAGCAGGAGCAGCTAAGCTTGCAGGCGTCCTGAGAGCTGCGTGTTCCTGTAGCATGCCTGGGGTTCGAATGCTTTTTCCAGTTGTCTTTCTCTATCTGTACTGAAACACAGTCCTTGGCCTCGATTGTTTGGGCATTTATTGAACCAATAGCCTTTTTGTCAGTTTTTTTATTGGGTCCTCAGTGTTTCATTTATTTGTATAATTGTATTTGGCTTTGTGCAAAATTTTTCATATTCCAAACATTAAAATAGTTAAGGATAACGTGTAAATCATACGGAAGCCAAAGTGTGAAATGAAATACTTAGCAAAACCTTCATACACTTCTTCAAATTATGTTTGTACTTCAATTGAATGAATTATTTGACGCATTGGTTTTGGTTATAGAATTATTTGACGCATTGGTTTTGGTTATAGAATTGTACTGTGTGGTCTGTATTACATCACTTAGCCCACTCTTGTCCCTCCCTAGACCCTGCTTGAGAGGAGGTCATCATCGCTGGGCCTCGTAGGAGAATATTTAATTTTCTTGCCACGTTCCTCTCGAGCGTTAATGGAAAACTATTAATGTACAGTCCCATCGAACCAAAGTCTGTTTATTATTTTATTCCAGTATTGAGCGCTTCAGGTTTAGTCCATGTGTGGGGAGAGGGAATGGACAAGCACACGCCTGCTGGCTGTAATTTGCCTAGATATGTACCATGAGCCATTTTTTGCTAATAAGTACTGTCACTGCTTATTTTGCATGGCCACTTGATTCACTGACAAGAGTAGTGATCTGTTTAATACGATAAATCACATAGTTTTTGTCCTGCTCTCCCTGCCACATCTCCTCGTGATCAAACCAGGGAAACCTTGCATTTAAGGGACATCCTAACAGGGGTTTGTTAAGCTAACAATGTGAAATGGGCCATTTTGGAATGTGTATGGTGGAGTATTTGCATTTGTCAGTGCAATGTGGAAGCAAAATTAATCATGGAATTAAAAATAAAAAATAATACCGAGGTTGTGCTTGACGACTCAAAAATAGTCACAACCTAAATCTGCAGCAATACAGAAACGTGGTGAATGGCAGCTATTTAAAAGTATTGATGACAAAAAGCAACATTTTGTTTTATGTTCACTTGTTTAATGGACATCCACTATGTTTTATGCTTATGAAGCAGGTTTAAATGATTTTGACACAAGTACCCAAGTGGCTTGCAGACACTGAGAAACATTATATCGTTTCAAGGACAACAAACTGAAAGTGAAAATAAATTAATAGGTTTTTTTATTAATATTTAGGCCAGACCAGTCATATTTTTTATTAACACTTTTTTAAAAATTAAAAAATGTAAGTAATATATATTGTTCTCTCAGGAGAGAATTATAGCGGTTTGAGCCTGTTGTATTTCCAGTTCTGTGCATATTTCATGTCAGCCTCTTCATTGTCTGACAGACAATAATCAGCATTCCACAAAAAGAAATCAAATTTACATGTGGTGATTGCTATGGACTGTTTTACATGTAGTAAACAATGCTCCAGGTTTGGTCTGGATGAAATCAAGAACCTATCATGCTTTTCTCTTACTACGCAAAAACCATATATGTGTAGGCGTCTAGAGAGAATCTAAGAACAAAGATTTTGTTTGTGGAATGTATCAAATAATGTATTTTTTCCCTGTTAAATAACGGCCTGATGAAACGATGGAAGAAGATTGGTTACTCTAAAAGGTATGACAACGAAATGAAAATTCGGTACCACTTCACAATACATCTCCCTTTTGCCACTTATGAATGGTATTAACTGTTCTGTTAACGTTTTATATTTCTTTATTGATGATTTACAAAGTGTTACGACTTTATTAATAACCCGATTATAAGCCCTTTATAAGGGAAGCCTTATTGTAAAGTGGTACTGAAGGTTTTTTGGGAACCCTGGACTCACTGAAAACTGTTAATCTCTAACAGCAATGGTGACCCAGTTGTTGGTGTTGGGGGTGAAACAGCAGGGGAGTGGTGGTGAAGTGCCAGGGGAGTGAAGCACATTGACACATGGTGCTGGAGCATCGTGCATAAGTGTGTAACATTATTAGGATGTGCCACACACTCAGAACAGCTCATGGGCATATGGTCATCCGTTATATTGTGCCTATATTCACAACCCAGCTATGTGTCAACCATGGCCTCTACGCAAAAGTGAATCAGTTTTAACGGAAGGATGGAATTACAAAGTTGGTGAACCAGACATCCATATTTTTTAATAAATGGCTTGAATTTAGTCTGAAACTGATTATATTTAACAAACAATGCACAAACATCTCATACTGCCATATTGCATAATATAGTATATCAAGGTCATTGATGAAAAGATGGTAATAGGCGTGTTCCAATCAGTTCAAGTGCTGGCTAAACCTTGCCTGCCATATAAAAATACACATATTTTAGGTTACTTTTGAACAGAATTCTGTGCAATATGGCACAATCTAAGGAATTTTCAGAGGACCTCAGAAGAGTAAACGAAGCACATCAAACTGGAAATCATACACACTTAAGAGTAAATCCAGTGGGGTTCACAAAGTTTTCCTCACAACCGTAACCATGATTATGTGAAATGAGACACTTAAAAATGTAATGGGTAACACTTTACTTGAGGGGCCACAAATAATGCAGTAATACATGCTTAGTAAATGCATTAATTAACCATTAATTATGCGTTATTTCATCATTAATTAATGATTACGATTCATGTATTATTTGCAGGAACATCATTAGTTAATTCATTAGTTAATCATTAACTAATTCATGTTCATGACTAGTACTTCAGTAGTCAATGAGGTACTACTATGATTTGTGGCCCCTCAAGTAAAGTGTTACCATGTAATGTATATCTTTCCAAAGGTATGGTTTTATTTCCAAATTCAGTTTTTTCTTGAATCATCAGACAAGTGGACTTTCACAAAAGAAGCATTACAGCATAAAATGACAGTGTAGCAAAATAGAATGCTTTGCGTGTGTGCTGTTAGCTATTTCCGTATGAAACACAAAGCAAAGGGAAAGGAAAAGAGGGAGCGAAAATACCATTTTGGATGTGCTGCCTGGTCGAGCGTAAAGCGTGATTAATTCAATAGCCTCCATAGAGGAAGAGGCCAGAAGCTCTTTATCGGATGGCTTGACCCACTTTCTACATCAGATGTCAGGAGGAATACTGCTCTTAATAGCTACTCAACATTTTTCAGCCAAATTAATATCAAATCAACATGTACGTCAATACAAATATCCCGGGAATGGTTCATTCAGATTCATTATACAAATAATTCAGATATTTCTTGCATTGATCATCAGCTGTAATGACTGAAGTGGAATTAGTCAAATGCTGAAAATGACATGCCTTTTCAGGTGACGTCTGTTCCAATGTGTCTGCATGACTCCACCCACCGAATCACCCACAGACGTACTGCTCATTGTTCTATGAGCTTTTTTTAATGAGGCTTTTACTTTTTCAGTAATTGTTCAGGAGGGAAATTAAGTTCTGAATTCATATTCACTGCTTGAACTGCAGCTCTTCCTGCACCATGCTTGGGACAACACTCTGGGATTTTGAGAAGAGCCATTAGAGAGGTGACACAGGACATCTGCATCTCATGCTGTGCACATCACCATGGTCCAGGGAAATTTATCTGTGTTGCCCGTTAGAACCTTGGGATGGAGTTAGTGCAGGATTACGGCTTTCCTGCAATCTGGGCTCTGTTGGTAAATTAGAGGACAGCTGGTTACAGATCTCTGAGCCACTGCCCCCCAACCACAAACACCCCCACCTCTGTTTCTTACCTTCCTGCCGTCTCCTCCACAGCCTTCTTTCCATCCTGTTGCCTTTCATTGACTCTTCCTCCTAGGCCTCTCTGTCCTTCTGCCTTGTCACTTTACATCTTGTACCCTGCCTCACCTCAGCCCAATTTTTATTCCAGCTATAATCCAAAAAAATATTCTTTTTTTTTTTTTTTTACCCTATGAATAAAATGGCCTTGCTTCACTTTTCTGCCTTTCAGTCTCTGAATCTGGAACTACTGAACTTAGTCCAGGGGATAATAAAGAGATTCACAGCCCACTAACATCTTCTCCTCCTTAAAATGCATTGCAAAAATCCATTCATCCATCCACTACACCCGCTTGTCCTCTGCTGGCTTGCAGGGTCCAGAGCCAATCCCAGAAGCATATGGGCACAAGGCACGGAATGGGGCTCCAACCCATTGCAGGGCACAAACATCATTCAGACCTACAGACAATTTGGCAGCTCCAATTAACATATTGAAGCATATTTTTGGACATTTGGATGTTTTGGACAGGGGGAGGACATGCAAACTCTTCACACATAGAGCAAAAGTAGAGACTCTCACCCAGATCCTAGAGGTGTGAGACAACAGTACTAATCACTGCACCACTGCCCATTTTTTATATAAAAGCATGTGAGAATTGGGTAATAGCAACTTTCTTATTTCTATATTGTAATTCATATTTCAAGCATCTTTGTCCAGCTCTTGGTAAAAACAAGTGACATATGACCAGTGACATCTGAGGTCCAAAAACCTGTGTTTTGAACCTATTTATTTTGTGCCTTATTATAAAAACGCTTGTCTTATACAGGATGGCTTTCTAAGTATACATAGAACAAATGCTGAGGAGGGCAAAAGATACAGACTCCCGGTTAAAACTGCCCTGCCAATTATTTCTGAGGTTTCAGAATTACTGCCTTTCTGCTCCGACGTTAGGCACCAAAATTGCAAACTCATATGCAGCTGGAAAGTATTTGCAGTAGAGATGCAATGAAATACTGGCTAAAATACTGACTGAAATACTATTATGGCATCTGGAAGGTGCTGAGCTTGTGTTTTCCTTTGTGGCTGTACATCCTTTTCTTACACAGTTATCTAGGCTTCTTCATTTTCTGTGAGAGAAACCTTTTCAATGTGATTCCTTCAGCTGACGTTGCAAATAAATAAATAAATAATCAATGAAAAAATAAATTCCAAAAGCAGAAATTTCCCAAACAGAAAGTTATGGGAGAAAAATTACAGTGGATTGTTCCCATGTAGTGCCCTTGATGCTTAATGTTTTTCAGTTGTTTGTGTTGCTCAGGATGCTAACTGAATGTTTGAGGAGTGCTCCCTCTTGTGGTGCAGCCAGGCATACAATGATTGCTCAGATAATAAACTGGAACTAGCAGCAATCTCAAAACAAAATAGAATCAAAATAGAACCTTTCCACTTTGTTTGATATTTTTTGTGGGGGGGAGGAGAGGAGGAGAATGATGCATTAATGATTGCATGAAGATTTAACAAGTGTCGCTAAATTGATATTCAGCTCATAATCCTGCTGTAAATGGGCGTGTCTTTTTCTGTCATCCTGATAGGTGACTGGTTGGCTGCCTTACCCTCACATTCTTCTACCCTTTGGTGGATTCCTGTCACGTGAATTAAACCCTGCCTCACCTCCACTCCCAGTATGGATCCTACCAAAATCCAGTCAGAAGGAGGCCTGAATGTCACCCTCACCATCCGACTCCTCATGCATGGAAAAGTAGGCATCGGCAATGAGTGATGTTTGGGGGGGGGGGGCATGAAATCCCGAAGGCTGCCGCCACTGACTCAGATGCCTTTCAGCGTCTGTCTGCTCACTACTTTGTGACTAAGTGCTCGTTGGTTTAGGAAGATTCAAGGACAATGATCCTTTGTTCTCAGAGCCATGCCAGAACCCATGCTCGTAATCTTCTAACATATTCAGACAGTGCCATAACAGATCAGGTGCCTCTCTGTATTCTTGTTTATAATGTCTGAATTGTCTTAGCTTGCAGCCTGGGTTGGATCGACTTTCAAATATCTTAGGCAGGAGTTTGCATGAAACAAAAGCAGAGGATAGTACACATAGTTAAGGAAACAGTTAACTGCTTTTTTCTATTTGTTATAGGAAGTGGGAAGCATCATTGGCAAGGTTTGTAGTTTATGTGTTTTACCAGCTGAGAAAACACTGCTATTTATATTTATATTTTTTATTGTGGATAAGGTTGTATTCTAGGCACTGAATCAACAAGGTTCTTATCAAATGTTTAGTACATTTGTCTGCCGTTACCGTACTGTATCATTTTAAAATCAAAGTATGCTGTATAGATGTATAAAATTGTAAATGTAAATTTAATTGTCCTGGGGAGGGTTTTCTTCAATGTTATCTTACATTTGAGCATTTTTAATTCATATTTTTTCTTTCTCAGAAAGGGGAAACAGTCAAGAAAATGCGTGAGGAGGTATGTTTACAGATGTTTCATATTTCATACTTTAATGTGAAAGATTTGTATATGCTGGCCTTTTTCAGTGTTTATTGGTTCATATATCTTCCTCAGAGTGGTGCACGAATCAATATTTCTGAGGGAAACTGTCCAGAGAGGATAGTCACCATTACAGGCCCAACAGATGCTATCTTCAAGGCTTTTGCTATGATTGCCTACAAGTTTGAAGAGGTACTGTTTACCTTCCAGTTAGATGAATGTCCACTGATTTTAATGTCCCGCTTCATGCATTATTTTCAATTGTACTTAACCTACCAATGGACTGAGACAAGGCAAAAGGATGTGATACGCTTTTATGGTCTTCCAGGACATCATAAATTCCATGAGCAACAGCCCAGCCACCAGCAAACCGCCTGTCACACTGCGGCTGGTGGTGCCGGCCAGCCAGTGTGGCTCTCTCATTGGCAAGGGAGGCTCCAAGATCAAGGAGATGAGAGAGGTAGGGAATTCACGAGCAATGAGCCATCGCTTTGCCAATCAGTAATATGCAAAATAGTTACACCACCAAGGATCGGGGAGGGGGGGAGTCAGGACAGTTCCAAGGGCCTCTGATTGGTTTGGATTGGATTGATCTGGGTTGGGGGCCCCATATGACATGCTGTCATGGGGCTCAAAATCTCTAGCAGCGCCCCTATACACAACTATACTAGTACATAAAAACTAAGGACTTATTGCTGACCCTGTACTAGAATCAGGTGGATAGATAAATAAATTTTAAACATGATTTTAGGTACTTATTGTAAGTAATTTGCAAAAAAATGTGAGCGATTAAAGGATTTTCATAGTGCTGTAAGTAGGTAAATATGAATGTATGTTTTGCTATTAGGAAGCAAGGCCTGTTAATATTAGCGATTATTATTACCAATAAGTTAATATTATTTTTTTATTCCCTTAGAGAAGTGTTTTCCAATCCGGTCCGTCCATGTTTTTGCTCCCTCCCAGCTTGCGGTATGGACTGGCTGTATGTCCCCAAGGACCGGATTGGGAAACACTGTTCTGGTGAGACTAACCTCTGTTTATTTTCACTGTATTTCTTTCCAGTCCACAGGTGCCCAAGTGCAGGTGGCGGGGGACATGCTTCCGAATTCCACAGAGCGTGCCGTGACAATCTCGGGGACCCCAGAAGCCATCATCCAATGTGTCAAACAGATATGTGTGGTCATGCTGGAGGTAGTGTACAGCATGAGGCATGCTGGGATGGCGCCACACTTTCGGCATGAATCTGGGCAAAGCACAGCCTGTCATGGAGTTCTCAGATTCAAAGTCCTTGCAGGCTGAGCAGTGCAGGTCAATCCCTTGGGTGACATATTCTGAGGGGGTGCCGATTTAGCCAATTTCATTTTGTCTCGGACGGGGGAGGTGCCAGCGGTGAAGCCTGGCTATGGGGCCACATTGGCTTCTACTGGTACTGAGGCTGAGCCTTCCTTTTAGGTTAGGGTTTGGGGTTTTTTTTGTTTGTTTGTTTTGTTTGTTTGTTTGTTTGTTTTTTTAATGTGCGTTAATTTTTGGAATATTGACTCTATTTTACTAACTGGAATTTGCTGAAGAATGTTGTAATAATTATATTTTCCTTTGAGAGTGGTAATTTTTTACTTTCTGCTGAGTGTTTTATAGACATGCATTATCGGCAGTTTACAAATAAATATGCAATGTACCTTTTGTCTGGTTCGTAAAAGGGAATTGTTTGAGGAAAAGGGAATTGCTTGGATGCTGGTGATCTCTATGAATGTCACGTGGAAAGGTATTTTTGTAGCAAGAACAGTTAACGTATTTCAGAAATTATAATATCACTTTCCCATTTTCACCTATCCTGTCCTTCTCTCTGTTTTTCTCACTGACTCTCTCTCTCTCTCTCTGTCTCTCTCCTCTAACTCTTTCTTTGCCTCTCCCTCTTCCCCTCTCCTAGTCCCCACCAAAAGGTGCCACCATCCCCTACCGTCCCAAGCCCGCCTCCACCCCCGTAATTTTTTCAGGTGGCCAGGTAAGAGCCGACCCGCTGGCGGCGTCCGCAGCCAACCTCAGCCTTTTACTGCAGCACCAGCCACTGCCTGTTAGTCCTCTCAGGTTTCTCACCGTCTCACCTGCATGCCATTCACCCCAGCTAGCTGAGGAGATGCTCACGTAGGGAGTGGAGTGAGACTTTGCACCGAGATCGCTAGTGAGGGCGTACGCCCTTCTGTACTCGAGCAAAACCCTTCTCACGGGGGTGTTCGGAGGAGCACGGATATCCTGGCACAATCTGGGGGCTCGGCACTTAAAATTATGTATGAAATTGGGGGGGAGGGGCAAGGTTCCATTTTATCAGGGGGCTCAGATTTTTAGGTACGTTCATCTATATGTCCTACAAATAAACGTTGCGCAACTTTAAATTGTTTCATTGTTTCTATTTTAAGCTGTAACTGAAAAATCCAATGATTACACTATGTAACAAATTTTTTTTTTTATTTTGTTCCTGGGTACAAAGTGTGTTTTCCTAACCCGTTATGGCTAA
>JAODKM010000034.1:7983172-8009150 GCA_026780845.1 Petrocephalus sullivani
TTGGGGAGAACTTAACTAATAGCTCAGAGTTGTTAAAATCTTATCTAGCTCTGATTTAAAGGAACCTAAGGATTTATATATATATAGGGTGACCAGATAATCCATGTCATCCCGGACGCTTTGAGCTACTTCAGGTTTTTAAACTTGAAAGGCTCTTTTGCTTGGCTAAATAGTTAATTCCTTCTTGCGCTTTGACTTGTTTGTTTCCATAAGAGTCATTCAGCTGTTTTACATTAACATTTGTGATGCATGCATGAATATAGGAGACTGACCAATCAGCACACAGCAAGAACTCAGTGCTTAAGTGAAATCCATGTTCTTTTAATTGAAATAGATGTTTACAAATTCTGTCCTAGCTCAAATCGTATCGTGAACTCGTGAATCGCATCGAATCGTGAGTTGAGTGTATCGGTACATCCCTAGTAAATAACACTTCATTAAAAATACAGTGACATCTATAAAAAATGCTGATATATCATTAGAGGATCCTTATGTAACTAAATTTATTTTTGTGTACAAAATTCCTAACTTTAATACAGGAAGTGACCAAAATACACCTGAAGGATAAGTGGGAGAGAAAAAAAAACATTTGGCTACTAACCTGCACCGCACAAAGTGTATTAAAAATTAATTTCACTTCCTGAATTTTGGTCTTGTGCCTCTTTCAATCAGAGGTGTGGCTGCCGTACTTTAGAGCAACAGCTGAATCCGCCCCTTTTTTCATTGGGTTTTGCATGCCTTCTGTCTGCATCCTCATTTAATTTCTGCTAGCAGTGTATTTACTGTAGCTCTGCAGTTTGACTCCATTGCTCAAAAGCACAAGAGCTATCTTCTACGTGAAATAAGCGTGTCCACAGCCGCTCTTTAAGCACCACTTCCCTGACATTACCCAATGGCCAGTACAACCACGAGGTAGAACAGCTAAGAAATAATCAAATCAGACAGTCTGGATATGTTTTTAATTTTGCCTAAGCATATGAGGAGGCATCTTTAAATAATTTTATATTCAAGACAATAGCTTGAAAATAGTGACTCAACGGAAGAGAAAAAAAAAACTAATGGTTGCTGCTTTTCCGTGGTTCCACTGGCAGGTTCAGAGACGTGGCAGCCATGTGGAATGACCCCTCATCCATGTCTACATCCTGAAGCCCTGAAACAGCCCCAATACCCAAAGCTTACAGCAGCCATCTCCCTATTAAACTGATGTGTACCCCTTAGATTGAACTAGGCCTGAGTTACTACCTGATTGTCAACCTCCAGCAGTTCCTAACCGCATATGAGGAGGCAGCCGCTGATAACGACAAAAATGGTGTAGTTTGTTTTTGTTCTCACAGTGTTTGGGTACAGTTCTCCAGCATGCCAGATGTTTAGGATTCAGCTGTGTTATTCTCTCTTAGGTTTGCTTGTATTGCTCAGCGGGATGGCAGTTTTCATGTCAGGAAAACCAACAAAAATGTAATGTGAAAAAATGTACATGTGACTGCTAGCAAGCAATGCTGTTGGCTGAGGAACTGGAGTGATGTGATGCAATTTTTCAGGTCCTGAAAAACATAAAATGAAAATGGGCAATGGGAAGACTCTATTGAGAATTTATAAAGAAATATTGTTCACTTAGTTTATTGTTTATATAATGTAAACTTATGTATCAAATTGGCCAAGGGTTTGGGGATAGGGGTTTTCAGTTTTCCCCATTAAAGTTAGTTATTTTCTGGCTCCAACACTGGAGGCCTGAATGCATTCCTAAAATGCATCTCTTAAACAAAAGACTACAATGGTTGTAAACTACAGATTTCACTGTTGTTGTGTATGTCTCAAATGCTCTCATGATTGTTTTCTGTATCTCTTCTTTACCCACTTACCCTGCCCCTCCTCCCCAAACTGTTCTAGGCTGACATCTGAGATCACTAAAATGGGCACACTCTAATTTCTACCCATCATCCTTCACTGCATCACATGACCCTCTTGAGCTAATGGCATTGCACCTAGTTTTCTCTCTACAGCTTTGACTGTCCTGCATTTTAAGTGATGAACTTATTTAAATTATGTAATGTATAGATATTTATATACCGCTCCAATTTACCACTGACCATACTGTTCCTGCATTATCCTATGTTGATTTGGTGCTCCAGACCTGCTCCCCTGTTGTTTTAAAAGTACACTGTACTTTTTTGGCACTCTAGTACAGTACATGTCACCTTCCCATTTGGATAACATGAAGTTCACTGTGATTCTTTTTTTGGTTTATATATATATAATTATATATATATATATATATTTTTTCTTCTGTATTTTGTGCCCTACAGGCACATCAAAGCCTTTTTAAGTCAGTGGACAAGGATAGAACTGCATGATTGTGAATATGATGTTTTATAAAGTAATGTTTAATTGTTGTTCACAGTTGTAAAGCATAGACCATACCTGATCCACCCAGGAACTTTTTGCCAATGCATTTCATACTGGGGTAGTTTAGAAAGATGGATAGGGTACAAGTTTCCTTTCTGTAGGGCCAGCGTACAAAATGATAAATATGATACATTATGCAGTCTGTATTTGTGTTTATTTTAAATAATGTTTGAGGGATATGAACATTCTAGCATACTAGGTATTGTGTAAACCGTATAGTTGTAGTATTTAAACCATAAGAGAAGAATATTTGATATTTCATAACTTATGATGTAATCAAACTAATTATTAATTTAAGATGTGCATTTAGGTGTTTCAAATAATTTTACTAAATTCATTTCATCATTATTACAAAATATTCTTTTATCCTCTTAAAATGTATACGACATTGTAATGCTCAGACCGACCACTTTGCTTACTCATGCCACCTGCTATGTGTTTTCTGCACAAAGCATTTGATTTTTATGCTCTTTCACTTATATTTCCAAAATACTGGTAGTTCTTGCCTTGTTGTTCCGCTCTTTGCATTACATAAAGGCTTGAAAATTTTCTGCACTTATGCATACAGTAGAAATTCAATATGCTGATCATTGTCGCAAACTGACAAGTGTACTACAGTCCATAACACCACAAACTCAATGTGACATGTTAGAAATGAGCACTACACCTTCAGCATTAGAATGGAACCAGTCCTTTCAGAGCAATGCAGTGTGGAAGGGTTCCATCCAACCCCCAATGTGGCGACAGCACCACCCTCACAGCATGACTGTGTCTTGGTTTTGTTTCATGGTCATCGTGTGCATTTTAATATCTATGGACATGTTTTTTAGATGTTGGTAGATTTCATGCGAGTCACAGCTTGGATAAATTTAAAATGCTGGGATGTTTATGTAATCGAAATAAAGCGATATTAGTTTACCTGACTTCAACTGTACTCCTATTTATAGCTTATGGCTATTTCATGATGGGCTTGAATTTAAATATAAGGTTTAGATTTTTGCACACAGATTCAGGGAATGTACCACTGGTTTACCGTCAGTTACTATATGAAATTATACCGATCGTTATTTAAAACCACTTACTTCCCTTACTTTTATGGGGACAGCATTAGAAAAAAGGACTAATAGGTCATGAATGAGTGCTCAATCTCCAGAAGACTCAAACAACTTACCTGTAGTGTATGACAACTCAACATTCACCTTTACCTTCATTTATCCATTCTGGAATTTTTTTATTGCACGATTTTTTCCCATATTAATGAAACAATTAATTTGTCAGTTTGTTTTTTTGTTTTGGGTTTGTCAAGCAGTGAAGAACAGTAGATGTTACAATTATGACATTTACTGGATGAGCTTTTCTCCTCCTGACCTTTGTATTTCCCACACCTTTCAAAAAATACGAACACATCAACCTTTGTGTATTAGCATCAACTGAATTTAAGTCAGAAGGGTTTTACTGCGAAACTAAATTTGAATGTAATTCTTTCAACACAAATGACAATAATCAATTTTAAAGTAACATATTCTTTTAAGCAACTACAATGATACAAACAGAAAATAATTCAATAGCAGCATGTAATCAGATCTGAAAATTTACTTTAAGCTGGTAAATGCGAAGGCTGTTTAAATTTGGATTTGTGTAACTTTGTGTAGCCTTGATTTCAAAGCAAAGTTTATTAATGATATAAACTGAACGATAGTTACAAGTGTATATTTATTTGAAAATTGTACTTTAATTTGTGTTCTTGAAATGGCCACAAAACATTTGCACTGCTTTGAAATGTGTTTTTATCTGATTTTGTTGGATTGTAATTAAGTAACATTTAATTTGGAATAATCTTCTATGGAATGTGTAATAAATACAATATATGCAATGTATACAATACTAGCTCATTGTGAAATCAGACAGTCTTAATGCACTCTATATGTAACACACTTGAATTTGGTCTGAAAATATACAACAGGAATAGTTTGAGTGTTGCAAAAATGATATTTTTGTTCAGATGTTTCAATTCCCAAACAAACTGCAATTGATGTTAATTAATACTGCAATTTTAATCATCATTATACAATACTTGTGTATGTGTTGTTTACTTTCGGAGCTTTTTGAATTACAAAAAAGTTATTAATTTTTTTCTGATAATGTGATTAACCTGAGGTCATGCAGGTAATTGTTAATTCCAGGGTAATATCAGTATTATTCTGGTTAATATTGTTTTTACGATGAATCATGATGAGCCAGTAAGACAAGGCACTAAATTCAAACTTATAGTTGGGTTTTTAAGAAGATGACGTGGGATATTAATAGGGTAGAATTTACAGATGACACATTGATTTAATTCTTGTAAACAGCTTGCTTTTTTTCTTTTAACTAGATTCTTTTGTCTGATATTTCATAATGTTACATTTACTCAAATGCTGAGGCTGGGAACTGCACACCAACAATTATGCTTAAAAAATTATCTTTTCAGTATTTGGGAGACAAGATAGTCCATTTCTTTTAAATATGTGTGTTACATTTTTGGTTACTTTAACCTGTACTAGAGCAGCAAAAAAAGGCGTTTCGTCTGTGCTTATGTAAATTCTACAGTTTTGACAGTGTAATGAAAAGTATAGTTTGTATTTTAATTTGAATGATTCGCTGCTTGCAGATCTATATTAGATTAAAAGTACTGAGATTAGGTTACCTCTGAAATGTTTTGTAATAAGACAAATAAATAGTTTTGTTTTTCCCTTAGTGAGACTCATTTTGTGACTTACAGTATTTTGCTTTTCATAAAAGAAAGTCTGGTGTCTCCGATTTTACCCAGTAGGTACCACTAGGGGGTCTGCAGTCAACTCTATTCCTGAGCAAATTCAGCATTTTCATACGTCATTAACAAGTAACTAAGAGTAGCTGTCTTTCATTAATAGGCCAAACACAACCTTCCCCTTTATATCTGAATCAAAAGATGTTTGCACATCTTGCAGATATCACAAATGAAACTCGTAAGTTTGAAATGCACTCCAGGCTATTTAGTCCAAATCTCATCATGCATGTGGCAAATAGACTGTAAGGTTTGGTTTCACTTTGCTACACAATGCCTTCCAATATGGTGGGGGGGGGGGGAGAGAAGGATCATATCCAAGAAGGATCATATCCAAGGCGAACAACGAGGAAGCACTTATTTAAAGAGTATTGGTAAGAACAAAGCAAAAGCATTTTCCCTATATGGGAAAATCAGATCAGTCATCGGACCAATGAAAAGTATACTATAATAGGTGTATTGCCTTCTACATAAATAAAATGTCTTTTCTTATAAAGAACAGTGTCAACAAGTCCATCGATTTTCCATACCCAGATGTCCTATGTCGGATCGTGAGGGTCCGGATCTTATCCCGGAAGCTGAGATTAACCCAGGATGCACTGCCAGTCCATCGCAGGGCACTGGTAACGTTCATGCACACATACACACCTACGGACAATTTGGTAACTCCAGTTCAACTTTTTGGACTGTGGGCAGAAACTGACAGCGACGCGGGGAGAAAAATATAGAGGTTTTTGTTGGGCATAAAACTTAAAATTACCCCGTCTATGGGCACAAGGCAAGGAATTACCCAGGATGGGGCACCAACCCACTCAAACACCATTCCCTTACACATGAACACCTGTAGGCAATTTGGCAAGTCCAATCGACCTCACCATGCTGTGGGGGGAAAATGGAGTACCCGGAGGAAACTGTACGACGACACAGGGAGAACATGCAAACTCTACACACATGGAGTCATGGCTGCTTAGTTATAACTATTGGTTATAGTAAGAAATCAATTTACATTTCATGTTTGCGGGAGATCGACAGGCGGATCGGTGCAGCAACAGCAGTGATGCGGGCGCTGCATCGGTCCGTCATGGTGAAGAAGGAGCTGAGCGAAAAGGCCAAGCTCTCAATTTACCAGTCGATCTGCGTTCCTACCCTCACCTATGGCCATGAGCTGAGGGTAGTGATCAAAAGAACAAGATTGCAAATACAAGCGGCCGAAATGAGTTTCCTCCGCAGGGTGGCTGGGCTCTCCCTTAGAAATAGGGTGAGAAGCTCGGTCATTCGGGGGAGACTCAGAGTAGAGCCGCTACTCCTCCGCATTGAGAGGAGCCAGATGAGGTGGCTCAGGCATCTGGTTAGGATGCCTCCTGGACGCCTCGCTGGCGAGGTGTTCCGGGCATGTCCCACTGGGAGGAGCCCCCGGGGAAGACCCAGGATACGCTGGAGAGACTATGTCTCTCGGCTGGCCTGGGAATGCCTCAGGATTCCCCCAGAAGAGCTGGACGAAGTGGCCGGGGAGAGGGAAGTCTGGGTTTCCCTGCTTAGACTGCTGTCCCCACGACCCGACCCAGAACAGCAGTAGAGAATGGATGAATGGATGGATGGATGTTTGCCTCATCACACCTGTTCCGTCCAGCAACTAAAAACACAATTCTTCATCTTTTTTTACAACTGAAACATGCATTTCATTTAAAAATGCAAGTGGATACAATATGTTGTTGCTTTAGCTTTGTGCTTAGTTCGTTTATTTACAGAGTCTGTAATTAAATATATAAGCAGAATATCTTGACCTTCGTAGTTCTGGAAGTGCTAGCTAATGAATGTTCCTTACATTAGCTTCCAAAAAATGGAAGGAGAAGGGAGAAAAGAAAGGGCATTAGCTACAATATCACTCAGCAACTGGACGAAAAAAACTACTATAATGTTGCAATCTTTATTTATGCCAGGAATGTCAGTTAAAGTAATTTTGATGTATCTGTCTGGGCAAAAGGGACTTCTAATCAGGATTTCACCCGTCACAGATGAGATGGATTAGCACAGTCAGGAAATCAGCTACAGAAGCATAATTCAGTACTGCCAGTTGACACATGCAATTTGTTTATTAAAGACTTTGAAAATGGGGAATTAATTAAGTACTGATGTACTACAAAGATAATGGACCTTAATAAGCAATTAGTCACAGTTTGCAGCTGGATACTGACTGCATGCATGGATTCTTTTTTTATGTGGTAAACAACCTGAGACATGTTTGAATGCTGGCTGTATGAGTTATGCATATTTTATATTTCCATTCATTTTTATATTCATAGTTTGTAGAAAATATTGTGCCATCAGGTGGACGAAACCATATATGCAGACACAGACACCAGCTGTATATTTTGCTCTTCATTTAAATGTGCCAGTGCAGTCTTTTTAAAAACAGTACATTTGCCAACAGGCTACCATAAACTCTCCATGACCAGTAAGCTCTACTTCCATCCTATTCTGACCTAATTAGACACCTCTATGTTGAAAGGAAAGTGATGATGTCACTGCTGCACAGGGGCTAACAGTTCCAGCACTGTGAGTTACATTGAAACAACAAAGTTTTATGATTTTTTACATTTTATGACCAACGTCCAACCTGCCTATTCAAGTCCTGAGATGGAGCCTTAACAGCAAAGACCACTCTAGAATCTTTGCTTCCTAACTCATCTGCTTGAATCCCACTGCTTCATCATGGCATCACTTTGTTTGGGTGTGCGCTCCACACTGCTTAGTGATTCTTCTTATTCTCCTTACAAAGCTCTAAAAATATGTAGTTTCCACTGGTACAGTATATGTTTAAAAGCAGATGGTTCAAGATTTCTGGGGATGTTTTTTAATGTTTCTATGACAAAAACTGGCAGAGTGGTTTGGCAAAATTTATGTTTTGCTCTGCGGGCGGGAGGGACTCCAGAGGTTTAAGTTCCTTTCAAAACAAATTACCGTGTTAATGTTTCTAGATTAATCCTGTTAACGTCGACAGCACTAGCAAAAAATATACATGTCTTTAAATCTAAATTGTTTTCCATGCCATTTGAGGTAAATAGAGAATTAATAGTTATTTTACCGCAAAATCGTCCCAAAAACCATAAAATACAATTATATAACATAATAATGATAATAAAAAACATAATAATCTTACTCAAACCAGAAAGTGCACAAATTCCTGCATTATGTTGTGCACTAGAGTTTTGTGAGAAGTGTATATCTGCTTATAATACACTCATACATAAGCTAGCTTTGATCATCAGCAATAATATTTTTATTCATTCAAACCTATATAGAGGTTATTTGTAGTCAACGATCAATCCATGAAACTATAAAGGCAAGTGCATATGATTAGAACGAACATCTGCATTAAAATTTTTACTAGTAACGGATTGGCAGGTATAGAAAATGGATGGATGGGTGGTATAATTAGTCGTTGGAATGAAATACACAAGATATTGATTCCATGCGCTTTAAACAAATAGGCCTAATTAAATAACATCTTGTAGTAAAGGGGGTGTATTGCTACAGTAACCCTGTAGGCGGCAACAGAGATTTTGTTAATTAGTATGGTTATAACTATTACGGACGTGGAGAATCAGTTCGGAGAGACCGAAAAAACCCTGTAATGTCCCCCGTGCCGGGTGTCCAGGGAAAAGGAGCAGTTACTCGGCTTATTGGTGAGGATATCACATTTGTATGATTTGTATAAATTCCATGGGCAGGACCATTGGAGATAAATGCATGTTTGATGAACTTCTATACTTACTAGGGTCTTCAAGATATTTTAGTGTGTTATTATTTTACATTATGCGGGCGCCATTCCCGAACAATGCGGGTACAGCAAGCGCTTTTGTGGCAGGCCATTGTTGAAGCACCAAACACGTAAACAGATGAAATAATCAATAAGTCGAAGAGCTCTTCTGCAGTGGACGTACTAATTAGCAAATAATCAATATAAACTATTTTAAATTCGCCCAAAACACATTTGTGTAGTCTTTATGTGCTTATGTTGCTGAGGTGTTTTTTTCTGTTCCTACACTGTACTGGAGTACAGTCTGGGGGCTGTTTTTTTATTCTCCTCCTCTTTCCCCATGTAATTATGTTTTTCTTTGTTTTTCCTACATCCCCTGTCTTCCCGACCTGTCCATCTCCCATATTGTGATGTTTGTGTATATGTATGGTCGGGTTGATGGCCAATTATTTTGCTGGTACTTGTGACCAGTGACATGGTATATTGCAACAGCAATAAAGGGTTTTCTCATCTCATCATCTCATCTTATGTCCACATGGGCAATGGGTTCTAATGCCATTAACAATAATAATCCTTATAATCGTCATCATCACCATAACTTCTCTAAAATGTGGGGCACTCTTTCATAAGGCAGATCTATAGATACACGAAGGATGGTCCGGCCGTCCAATCAGGAAGAGCCTGCAGCGACTGGCTCGCCAATTCACTCCAAGGCGCAAGTGGACGAGGAAAGAGCCGGAGCTCAACAAGTGAAGAAGCGAGAGAAACCCGCCGCTTCCATGCACACTCCGTCACGGTATGCTATCTGCTTTTACTGAAAGTTCTTCTAAATTACAATATTCTACGCAATATTTTGCTTAGCGAGTAGTCCTTTTTAGTTTCATTGATTTTCGCTCCTGAATAAACAACAAAAAACACTATTCGGTTTCATGAATTTAAAAGAAGACTTCCCGATTGGTTTGGTGCAGTAAAGTTAATAGCAGCGTTGATATGTTAAACATGAAATATTTATGAACTGTGAATTTAAATGTTTGCTTAGTCTTCCGTTTCAGCCCTGCGATAACCTAAAGATGATGTCTTTCAGCATTCTCAGATCATCACTCAGCCAACCGAGAAGGTGGCAGATCTTACAGCCGCGTGAGTAATACGCGACAAGATAATATACGAACAATTTTGCGCGGGTTTATTATGCAATTTCCTGCCAGTTGTTCAGCATAACATGTTCATTATAAAGTATGTTTAATACAATTAAGGCGAAAAATGAAAAGACAAATTAGTTATACAGCTTCTGCCGATTGAGGACCTATTGCGGCAATATGCTGTACTGCCAGGTTTCCTTTTACTTATCTAGAAAATATTTCCACCTGTAGAATTCGAGCCTTTTTAATTACATTGTTACACTGAATACGTGCACTGCGTGTATATAAATATAGGTATATCACTACACTATAAAATAGAAGCATTTTAATGTTGAAACATTTTTGCTAAGGTGGCACTGAATACGTTGTGTGCACTGTTAAGGGTTACTTGCTATTGGTGTCAGTGATGTTTAACCTCTTTTATGTTAAAATATTTAGAAACATAGCTGTACTTAGATTTGAAAGTATTTTCTTCTTGCTTGTCATTATATTTAAATGTATCACTACTGCCCAGTGCCCAGTGTAGACAGTAAAGTAGATGTGATGCCCAGAGAATACAAAAGACGGACGTGTGATTCTTACCTCTTCAGTTAATCAGCCATGAAATGACACTCTGAGATGCGGCTGTTGAGAGCAAACAATGGGTCAGAAATGTGGTCAGTGTAGTCCACAAGAGGGGGGTATAATCACCTCCATGCCTGCTTTCCTTTCAAGTGAGCAAAAAAAAATCTTATGTGAGTTATGGGTAAACCTACCCATTTTAGCGAAAAAATATATTAAACCATTGGGTGATAGGCTATGAGGCAACGTGTTTATATTCATGTACATTACCAGTCTTCCTGGGTACTGTAGAGCAATTCACAGACATGGGATGTTTGCGAGGTGTTTTGCTTCGCTGTTATCTTTTTCCAAGCTCTAAGGGATTGAAGTCTGGATAGTTTGGGCTGTCTCTCACTTTCTTTCTGTACCAGACAGTTCTTCTGAGTGCATGCGGGTCATTATCTTGCTGAGGATTGGACGGAGGAATAGAACACTGCGATGGCAGATTGTTGAGATTGCTGTGGATTTGTGTCCAGACCCTACTGTACCCCACTTACGGTTGTCTGGCATGTCAGGCTGAAATGCAAATAGAACATAGAATATTGAGTGTTCTGTCCGGAATGATTTGTCTTTAACCCCACTGTGTGTTGCTTCAGCAGTATTACATGCCTGCAGAAGGTGGCTGCACTGAGACCCATGGGAACTGCTATGCCCACAAGGCCCCTCATTACACCTGCCTCTTCTCTGATCACTGGATTAAATCTAATAACGATGCTCTTGGCCACACCGGTGTCAGCCTGTCCAAAGAGTTGCCTTTGCACAGAGAAGCATGGCCTGACTTCTGTGCAGTGTGTCTCACGCAACCTGGACAGCATCCCCTCTGATCTTCCAGAGGACACAGTTGCCCTGCTCCTTGGCTCAAATCGCATCACCAAAATCCCCCGGCAGGCCTTTAAAAACCTGCACAAGCTACAGGAATTGAACCTGTCCCGCAATGCCATTGAGGCCGTGGACGCCGAGGCCTTTCAGGGTATCTCCGAGGGCCTTCGGACATTGGACCTCTCCAACAACAGCATCCAGACTGTGCCCAAGGAAGCCTTGGCACAAATACGGGCCAGGATCCGCCTATCCAACAACCCCTGGCATTGTGAGTGCACCCTGCAAGAGGTGCTACGTGAGCTCCAACTGGATCCCGAAACAATTAATGAGGTCAGCTGCCACACTGCCGTACAAGAGGAGTACGCCGGCCGGCCCATCATCCAGGTGCTGGACTCAGGCATCAACTTCTGCAACTTCCACCACAAGACAACTGACGTCGCCATGTTCGTCACTATGTTTGGCTGGTTCGCCATGGTAATAGCTTACATCATATATTATGTACGACATAACCAGGAGGATGCTAGGAGGCATCTGGAATACCTGAAATCTCTGCCTAGCAGCACACAGACCAGAAAAGACTTTGACACTGTCAGTACTGTGTTGTAGGGTAGCTGATGTATGAAATTGTTTGTTTGTAAAAGCATGTATTTTCAGCAACAAATCAAGTGAGTCTATGACAGTTGGATGTCAACATAGTTGACCGTTTGAACAGCCACACACACATACGGATTGTACATTGGTACTTCCTTGCCAAAGACCCCTTCCATGGGTTTGCTAGGGTTTGTTGGCACGCAACAGCACGTTTGGTTTTCATAGTAAGTGGGTAACATTGAATTGTATGAGGGGTGACTCTTAGGGTAGAATTAGTTCACAGCAGAGTTCATAAATCGTTTCTTAAGGCAAAGAGGTGATTAATGAGGAATGACTGATGAATGACTTGATGTATTTTAATGTATGATTTTATGGTACATTACAAATGACTGGGTGGCTTGGTGGTTAGCATTGTTGCGTCACACCTCTGGGACCAAGTCTATGCCAGGATTTCATGTGCTTGGAGTTTGCAAGTTCTCCCCGTGTCACTGTGGGGGTCTCCTTTGGGTACACTGGTCCCCCGCCCACAGTCCAAACACATGCTGAGGCTAATTGGAGTTACCAAATTGCCTATAGGTTGCCCAATCCTGGGTTGCTCCCTGCCTTGTGCCTGTAGGCTCTGGACCCTTTTGGTTACAAAAGATGGATGGATGGATTACAGATGACTAACATAACAGCAATTTGCTGCTTTTTGCATTATAGCTGCTAGAGGCCTGTTTTTTCAGAATGCACAGAAATACTGTGGTAGGGGAGGGGGATGTTTGCTCTGATAATACCCAAGTGCCTGCCTTTTGAGGCCATTACATGGCTGTACTGCACCCAGTCTTAACTGGAAACAGTATTAAGCTGTATCTCTTTATTATACCTGGTTCCAATTTTCACAAATGATTATACACTTCAGTTAACGGTGTACCGTGATTTTATTTATCTGTTCCATAACCGTGATCATAGTATTATTTTTGTTGGAACATACATACTTATGATGTACTAATGTGTGTGAATAGATTGCTATTTCAGTGTAACATTGACTACCAAGTTAACAAATGAACTGTGAAATCTTAAATGTTGAGAAAAACTCATGGTAATTGTACACATCTGTTTTCATTCAGTTTAAAGGGCTTAATCCTACTACTATGTCATACACAATTTGTTGAATAAAAGTATTCTTTGATGTGTATGTATTTATAACATTGTTTTACTGTGCAATATTTGATGTGGGCTGTGCTTTATCCTAAACAACCTTATAAAGATGCGTATTTTGCTTGTAGCCTAAGATCAAAGTGCATATCCTGTCAGATGTTGGTTTTTCCTCTAGACTCACTGATTAGGAACATTTGGAAGAGCCTCTTTCTTGTGATTTTGTCTCCTGTGTCTAGCCCTAGATTTCCACTGCGAGTGTTTTCCTTCTCTCCATTGTGTTGTCTTTGCTAGAGGCTGTTGGGTTCTCTCTAATTATCTGTTTATTTGTATGTCATTGACGTTATTTCTCTAGTCATGAAAGGCTTGCCAAACAACAGTAAACCTTGAAAAAATGTTCATTGTGTTTATTCTAAAAATCTGTCAATTCTGAATACTGTATGTGCCAGACATCAGTTGGTAGGCCTAATAGTACCATCACAACATACTTAAGAAAATCTGAGTTGCATGAAAATACTTTTTTCTTCTTTACTAAGATAATTTGCACAAATGGGGGTTGTCCTGCCTGTCTGTTTGCAAACATCTCACATCACATCTCTCCTTCTTTTTTTGCTCTCTCCTCCTGTTTAGAAAGAAGTTTAAAGATTCTGAGATACAGAATAATCTACCGTGAATGTAAAGGTTAAGTTGAAAAGATGTATGAGGCCAAATATTTCAGCATTTCTCCTGTGCGTCCATCTATTCTGTTAATTTATTTGCTACGATACCTTGCCACCATATGACACTGCAGGAGCGAAACGACAATTATGTCTTGGTTTATTGGTTTTGTTTGCGGTCGGCACCTGGTAGAGATGTTAGCTGATTGTTACAAGGCGGCTAATTTGTTACAATCATTTGTCATTAATTACACTGTATAAAAAACATAAAATCTTCTTTTTATATTTAGATGTTTAGTGAATGCTCACCAGTTGTGCCATTCAGTTTCTGTACAATCTTTTGTACATTCAGGGCTTTGATATAGATTTTTTATTTTTTTTGAATTATAATGCTGCCATGATGGTAAATGTCAATCGTCTGCTGCTACTCACAGAACCTTTGGTCCACCAGAGTGCTCACAATAAGTCACTAAGCATTCCTTGAACTAAATGCCTTTTTTCAGTTCCAGGAAAATTGTGCTTTAATCTTCTTTTCCCTGACATTTCCGGAGAACCTGAACTGTGGCAGCAGGTAGTCTCTACTGCAGATACCCAACGTACAGAATAATGACAAATTCTGTCTGTTAACTGTAAATGGACCGATATATTCTAATTAAATAAGAAGCTAGTGGATACTAGAGTAGCTAAATATTGAAGATGGTGTTTAGTCTCCAAAGCACAGCTACTGCAGTAAATGCTATTATATACACTGTATATCACTGATATATTAACCTACACATCTATATAAACAAAACAGAACGCGGACCAATCCTAATGTCCTTCAGTTCCATATTGTCTCATATTTCTTCAGCAACAAAGTGATCCACAGGAACCAGCACTTGATTGCACATTTGGGGGGAAGGGATTATCGGAATCAGAATGGAAATGATCATATTTTTTGTCAAATATGTAAGTGGTTTACTTTAAACATTAACTCATACCATGACTAGAGAGACTCTTTGCAAACCTATGAAACATAAGCTATGTTGTGAAGTATTCACAGCCTGTGTGGTATAATTTTTCTTTACTTATGCAAATGTATAGACAAAGCCATCATGTCCCAGCAATAGGCCATGCTGTGTGCTGTGAGGCTGCTCCTGAAGTCAAAGGCACAGTACCTCTGTGTATTGCCAGACTAATCCAAAGTACCACTTTCCACTGAATGGAGCTTTGAGTCTTAGACAGCATTATTTGGTTGATGCCTCATCTGGAATCTTCGGTAATACTGTAATGATTCAACTGTAAATTAATTTAAGGATATTAACTTAATTACCCAAGGTAAACCATTCCCTCCATACGTGCCTCCTATTTTGAATTTCTGATTTATTCTGGACAGCATGAAACAGTTGTGACTTCTTGCCACTTAAGTTATGGCAACAACTGTCTGGGGATGTGTCATGATACATTATATTGCCAAAAGAATTGACCCTGCCTTTACACGCACATTAACTTTGAATGACATCCCATTCTTAATACATAGGCTTTAATAAGGAGTTGGCCCACCCTTTGCAGCTATAACAGCATCAACTATTCTGGGATGGCTTTCTACAAGGTTTAGGTGTGTTTATGGAAAATTTTGACCATTCTTCCAGAAGAGCAATTGTGAGGCACCGATGTTGGACAAGAATGCCTGGCTCGCAGTTTCTGCTCAAATTCTTCCCAAAGGTGTTCTATTGGGTTGAGTTCAGGGCTCTGTGCAGGCCAGTCAAGTTCCTTCACACCAGACTTGCTCATCCATGTATTTATAGACCTTGCTTTGTGCACTGGTGTGCAGTCATGTTGGAACATGCAGGGGACATCCCCAAACTGTTCCCACAAAGTTTGGAACATGAAATTGTCCAAAATGGCTTTGTATGCTGACGCATTAAGAGATTCTTTCACTGGAACTAAGGGGCCAAGCCCAACCCCTGAAAAACAACCCCACACCATAATCTCCCCTCCACCAAACATTACACTTGGAATTGTGGGATTGGAACACCTGAATTCAATGATTTGGAGGGGTGTCCCAATACTTTGCCGTTTTGGCAATATAGTGTATCTATTACCTAACAGGAATTTCAATAACAAAAATCAGTTAGAAATAACCCCCCCACCACTCCCTTTGTCACCCTGTACTTGATACGTGGTTAGATTAGGATATGGTGGTATAAAAAAATTCTGCCTGAGGTGATTATACAGAGAGTTCGTGACTGTGCATTTATAAACTACAAATGGGATGACATTAGAATGTACTTAAGATTTAAAAAAAATGGTGGATTTAGCCTAAAAAGGGCCAGGATATTAATTGCAGGCATTAATTAATGGTGGAAATATTGCCGTAGCTGCAGTGTGTATTTGCATATATTTATAACTACCTCAGGAACCATCATCTTCACTAGTAGAACTGGCTGATACAGTATGCAGGATTTTACATTAGGTCATTGTGAGCTTTTGCTATTGAACTGTGAGTTGGTGAATGTCGTGTTTGATCCATTTTGTTGAGGTTATAATCATGGAAATCTGGTAACGGGGTATTGTGATGCATGATTCTACTCATGGTAGCTATGGAAAGTTAAATCATATATACAGTAACAAAAAAACATTACTGAACAATTTTGAGCTTTGTGGTACAGTAGTGGCAGAAGCACCACTAGCAAAGCAGTGCTTCCTTAGCACACAGCTGTTGGTTCTTGCTAACATTGTATGTTACTTCATTTGTGTTATTTTTCTTATCATCAACAACAGGACTTTGCCCTTCGAATGAGCGTGCTTTTTAAAATCTCTGCTGACTGGTATCAAATTATGTTTCCCTATTAGTAGTTTTACCCAGCAAATCTTGAAATGGTCGCTATTCTTGGCTTATGCTCAATTATTATTTAAAAAGAAGTGAAAATGCAGAGACAATGTTTTTAGCGTAGAGCGTAATTTTTTCATTACCAGCTTTTATCAGCTTTGTTTGATTCGTTTAGCATCAAGCCCATTAAGTTCCCAGAGCGACAAATAGGTTGTATTACTAACAAGTTTCCAGATCAATAATAAATGGATTGCAGCAGTGGGTTTCCACGGAGAAGATATGAGTTTTAATTCAATTTGAGCTTATCTTCCTTTAAGCTACTTTAATGCTTGCATTTCCAGCCAACCACCAAGGATGACCCTTCATGACCCTTAAGGCCTTCTTAAGGAGTCCAAAATAAGTATTACAACCTGCTCAAAAAATGATCTATTTTGTTTAATACAATATTTATAACCATGTTTCTGAATTACAAAGCAAGGCAAAGAAGGTTCTATATACAGTAGGTTCTGATATAGAACATATTGTGGTTTCATTAATGCTAATAGCTGATAAACAGGTTTTCAGTTTTTCATCTTTTGCCTTCTTTTAAGCATTTATTACAAAATCAGTGCTTTTCTTTACTATTAAGAATATTCTTGGTCAGAGGTGGGCAATCTTACCTGCAAAGGGCCGGTGTGTGTGCAGGTCACTAATTAGAGGACTCATAGGCTGAAGAGTCCTCACACCTGGGTTTGTACAGCTGACCTTAGGGCTATCCCGAAAACCCGCATACACACCGGCCCATTGCAGATAAGATTGCCCACCCCTGTTCTAGGTCATAATACAGACTTTGAAGACCAGCCCCCTTTTTATTGAGAGCTTGACTGTATTTCACAACTAGATTTTAAATACTCATAAATATAAAATATTTTAAAGTTAAGCAGGTAGCACGCTCACTCAGTTCTATGATACACTTATTACACCGTGGGGAGAGCTGGCCCTGTCCTTTCCTGAACTTTAACCTTCGCTGATGCCAGAACCATCACTTTGTTGAGAAGTAAACTGGTTATTCTCTATTGTGACCTCATCAGCATCATATGTAAAACCCAAAAGCTTACTGATCACAAAAATGAAGACAAGCAAGAAGCACATTCTAGCTGAACTTCACATCATGAAAGGGTGCACATTTACGTGTAGTATCTGTGAAGCTATAACAAATCAGCCATTTTTTTCAATACCAAAGAGACAACATGCGATGCAATGCGGAGACTTATGATGTGGCTGTTCTTACTTCTCCACAGTGATCCCGTGTGTGCGTCCCTTGGTGACATGAAAGCATGTGGATTATGGGTATTACTAAAATAAATACTTTATATCAACAGTTAACTGGCCTACAGTTCCCTTTCAGCTATGCCTGGGTTTTAATAGTGTTATTTCAGTCATCTGCACAACTTTGTGATATTAAGCATAGTTATTGACACAGGCCATTGGAGGCACGTGACATGTTTATTAATATACTATTTATTATTTAAAAGTAGTTTTATATCTTGTCAATTTGTTTCTGTGAACTGTGTTGGTTAAGGAACTGTCGTTGAAATTATTTTTCAATTTTGCTCTATTTACTATAATGCACCGGTTTGACATTCAGTTATATTGACTGTCACCTGGTTACCACTGTTACAAGCATTAAGCACATACTTCAAGCCCACGGGTTCTTGGGTTATTTATAGACTTTAGCCTTTGTCCTCAATCAAAGGAAATGCATGCACACACACACACACACACAAGTACACACACATGCACACACACACACACACACAGACACACACTTGTATTCATATCTTTGTGGGGACCATTCATTTATATGGGAAAACCCATTATCCCAATCACAACACCCTTAACCCCTACCCAACCTTAACCATAAATAACCAAAAAAATTACAAGACTATAGACACAAGGTCAAAATGACAGGTTTTTATCACATTGTAGGGACATTTGGTCCCCAAATTGTGACATTTACATGAACCACACACACACACACACACACATAGTTTGTAATTATATCTTTCTGGGTACTCTCTGTTCATTTCTATTGGGAAAACTCTAATCCATTATTGCCTACCTAGCCCTAACCTTAACCGTAAGTAAACAAACAAAATATGTGACTTTTGGCATTTTTAATTTTTACTTTTTTTACTTTTGACCCACAATGTCAAAATAACAATAATAATCTGTATGTGGGGGACGTTTGGTTAAACATAATCCACACACGCACAGATGTCACTGTTTATCACTGGAACCATGTATAGAAGAGGAGCACAAACATTTGCTTAGCTTGAAGCAATCTTCTACTCCTAGATCTTTTCTGGGATTGTTTTTTGTATGTTTCGCTTTTTTTTATCAAATAACGATAAATCTGGATTACAGAAAGAGACCTTCACATAATTCTAAGGAAAGCAAGAATTGTTTAAGCTCATTATACTAATTACCACACAGCTTTTCAGCTCAATCATTTGCGGTGGAACAGGGAAAGAACTAAACTACACAGGGCACCGGCCCTCCAGGACTGGGGTTTGACACCTGTGGTTTAAGGCAATTACATACTTACAAACTTACATTGTAGTTAACTTGTACTTACATTGTAGTTAATGCATTAAAGTTTACAGATGGAATGAGTCATCGATACGCTCTCCAGTGGAGGATTCAGCCTGAATTCATCTTAAGTTGTTCATGACTGTATCTTTGCATACACTTGCCAAACCGTGTCACCTCCTTCCACCACAAAGCAGGGGATTTATATGCAAACACACACCCTCATTTTGCCACTAAGTGGATTCACACCATTTTCATTATTTTGTTTTTGTGTCCATTGATTTTGAAGCCATTACCCACATTGTGGACCACTACAGAATTACCAGCGAATCAGAGCACCGGGGTGTTGATGAAATATCAGCTGGATACAGGAGAGCAGGTCATAGCTTTTAAATTGGAATGGAGAGCGACACAGAGTTCTGACTTGGTTAGTCGGATTTATGGCTGACACACAGATTCTGTCATTCTCTCCATTACGCTTTGAGTTTTCTCTGACATCTCAGTAGCTTCTATTCATCATGATAATCATATCCGTGCCGCTTCCCTTGGTGAGGGTCGCCGTGGCAGCGCGCTCACCAGGTCAGACCGCACTACCCACTACCTAATGCCCCTGACTCTAGCTGGTGTGGGAGGCCTAACCTACCAGCAAAGACTTTACTTTTCTTTAATATAGCTTCATGCAGATGGAAAAAAATAATTTAAAAAGAAAGCTGAGGCTCCAGTGAGCGTTCACAGAAACAAGACCCGCTGAGATACCATGGGTTTCTGTCGCAGGCTGACAGCGAACCGCAGTTAATGAGGCACGAGAGAAGCCATACACGCTGCCTCACTAAAGCGCGATGCTACCTGTGATGACGGTCGCTTGATGTAGGAACAAGATTTTTCTGCCTGGAAAGATAGTAAGTTGAAATGTAGTGAGAAAAAGCCTGATCTGCCATAACTTAATCCGAGCTACACTGTACGCACCATGGAAAGATGGACTTATTGCGAGATATGATAGCACACACTCTACCAGTGTTAAGGATGTCTCTGAGCAAGATCTCGGCCATAGTTTTAACAACGACAGACGGAAGACCAACTGTAAAATGCCGGACCCCACTCCCACCACCATCGGCATGCAGGAACTTGAATATAAACTAAACAGATTGCTTCACCTCCACTGTAAAGTGTTAGGAGCCCCCTACCTTATGAATAGTGATCTAGACATAACTTTACATTGTGATTCCTAAGTTTTACTTTCTATGCTGGCGTGTCTGGCAAAGCGGTGATGGCCCCCAGTCCCCCGGCTCCCTCTGAGATGAGGGTTCCATGACCCTTATACTCCCACTTATGACCCTCATAACAAAAAACTGCTGTACAAACCTCTGGGGCATCTGGTGACCCCTATGGTATTATACTGAAGATCTTTGTTCAGTTACTTTTTATACTTGTATGTATATTATAGTTTTTTATACAAATACTGCTATACTATACTACTATACTATTACAAATACTGCACCATGTGAAATATAAACACTACTGATGGGCTGTAAACTTGAACTCAAACAAATGTAATTGAAAATCCGCGTTTAGTTATGCAGTCATTAGTAATAAAGTATAAAGTATATACAGTTCCATGAAGAAAAAATTGTTTTTCTTTGATCTCTATATTTCAGTACTTGATGATTTATATACAGTATAAAAACCCAGCCTTTATCATCCCAACTGAATCTGGAATGGTGAAAATAAATATACAAACCTACACTAAATTATCTGCACATAAACATCTTTTGTATAATAAAATGGCTTATGGAACACCAGATATTTTTGCAGAGACCATTTAGCTGACACAGCAGTCAGTTTCATCATTTAAAAACCTGGTTAATCAATAGCAACCATAAGTGGAACCTATTTTGATCTTCTGGCACTGGAGAAAAGTGGAATGGGTGGGACTTTAGTGAAACATAATACTTCAAAAGAAGCACAGACCTAAATTAGTAGTAATTAGTTGAGGTTTTGGCAGTCTAGAAAGTTCACCTGCAATTAATTCACAGCAGCAGAGGATGAAACCCATAAGGTAATGATTTCCTCAAACAAGGCCAAGAGATTATAGATCATTACATGGTGTTTGTTGAAATAAGGCTTAGAATTCTTTGCCAGGGCACCATGCTGTTGTGCTTCTGATGAGATAACGCCCAATCACGGGATCAGCCCGGCCAAATTTACTGAGCTTGTCCTTTAGTCTAGTGGCGATAAAGGGGAACAGGTGTCAGCTTAATGTCACCCTTATTTGCGGGAAGACAGATAAGCTCGAGGAAGGAATGGCTCTGCGCTGCTCTTATAAGTGCAGGGTTACATGTAAAGTGGACTATTTGTCTCTGCATCTCAATGACTTCATTTGTAAGGAAGAAGCATACATCAAGCAAGAGTCTCGCGTCATTCTGAGGAAGGGTCACCCACGGTAAACAAAGCAGAGATGAAGAGTGGTGTAACTGTCATTCAAGTATGTAGACATAGAGGGACTATAGACGCACCAATAAGTGTATGTGATTGGCTATGCTGTCTTTTTAACAATGGTGAGTTCTTCCTTTATAGACCAAGGTGCCCGGGAAGCCAAGCAGAATAACATTAGCACAGGCCCCTAATACACCAAATACAATGACTGGCCAAAGAACAAAACACAGGCAAGCACTTAAATACATTGATAAGTGGAACTGATGAGGATGGGCAGGTGCAGAAAAAAATACAATCAACCAATCACAGAAGGTGCAGGACAAAATACAATCAACCAATCACAGAAGGTGCAGGACAAAAGACAATCAACCAATCACGGAAGGTACAGGACAATGAGCAACAGATGGAACAATTAACACAAGTGCTGGAAAACAGACAACAAGGCACAGGTGAGGTAACTAAAGCTAATGAAGACCAAACTAAGGAACCCAGAAGACCTGAAACTGAGAAAACACAAGGAGACAGTACACCAGGAAGACAACGAAAACAGGGCAAACCTACAACAGGAAACTCACAAAGGAAAACACAGCACTGGGGAACAGGAACTCAGATACAAAATGCCAGATGAGGCCAGCCCCAAGACAACCTCAAGCCCATGCCCAGAGACTTAATGGACTCTAAGCTGCACACTCAACCCAATAAGCTACGCCGCTGCCCAGGGAAGAAGGGAAACACACTAGAGGCTTAGTGCAAGTGACAGGGAGGAGGACAGGATGGCCAGCGACACCTGCTGGCCAAATGGGAAAGAAACACAGAAGGAAGGGTTGGATGGGACCAACCCTGACAAATTCTATGACAATCTCATAAAATCTTTCTGTGATCCAATATTTGATTAATAAAACCCAAATAACAAACATACAAACAACTATATTATTAATTTATTACGTCACAAAACGAAGCATATTTATACAGCAAACTGAAAAATCAGTGTGCAGAAGTAAATTACTCTTTTAATTCGATATGCCCTGGAAAATCATTAGCACATGTGACAAGCGCCAGCCTAATGGAGCAGTGTGTCTTTGTGCTGCAAGGGGAAACCTGCAGAAACACAAAGAGAAATGACAACTTAAATCCACAGCTAGTGAGGGCATGGAACTACAGTGCTGAATACTGTGCCACCCATCTTGCTAAATTTAAAGGCAAGAGCTTTATTTTCCATTATACGGTGCCATTTTCCACTTTTTTAAATTTTTTCCACAAATTCAACAAGCCAGAATAAACATATCATTTTAGTAAAAGGATGCCATAACTCCACTAACAGAAATGCTTTCATTATGATGAGGGAGCCACTTTCAGTCCCATGATGCTTCTCTGAAGTGTGTTGCAACTTTATTGCCCTTTGAATCTGAAATTCATCACCAAAGACAGCCACTCCACCAAGTACTTGAATAAACACTCTGTTCATCGTATGTTCCACCTGAACATCAGGCAATATGAAACTCATAAATGTGTGCAAATAACTGCGGATGATACCATTTTACTGGGACCCAAAATTCAGAAAAATTATAAATGGCAGTAAGCCAATACTGTAATTTAGAGGGATTGGCATTTTCACAGGCATAATAAATTGTATGGGACAGATTAATGGATGGGGATGAAATGCAGAATTCATTCTCTCATCAGATAAGTAAATACATATAAAATAACAATTATCATAAACTAGGAAGGCATTACTTAATCGACTGTTTACCAAAATACTTACAAGCACACTTATGTATACTGCATTGTGTAAGATTCACTGTTCACTGGATCTCGACCATGATTCCTGAATCTTCACCGAGTTGTAGCGCCCATTTTACTTTCTTGTGCATTTTAAAACAAACAAGTCTTACATTCATGTGTTCTTTTCACCATAGAAACTAATGGATACATAGCACCAGTGACAAAATTGACACAATAGATTGATACTCAGTGACAGGTGCCTCATATGATGATTCAGTACTCTATTTTCTGATGATGAATTGCAAATATTGCTATAGTCTGAATGCACTCAACCAAACTACATAATTAATTACTGACAGATCGCTAAATGGACTGTCGACTGTGGTGTGATATCTTAGCCCCATGCAAGATATATTCATCTGCTTTCTTCACTACTTCAGATGTCTTCAACGGATCACTGTGCATTGGGAAGCCAGGAAACCATATCCTTTGTAGACATCAGGATAAATATGAGTTGTAGAACCTCCCCCTAGGCCTTCTACATCTGAAATGGATCTTCTTCTTCTATGGAGTCTGATACTAGCAGGGACTGATGCCATATCACATCTGCACTACTGTCATACAGGTGGCAATGATGAAAGACATGTCACTCAAGAGGCTCGTTAGTCACAGAGAGTAGCGACTGCTTAGCAACTTACTGTGCAGTGGATGCATGTTACACGTGGCACGGTTAGACTGAAGACAGAGAAAAAGAATACTCAATCCCACAAGGAGTTTCACCATGACAAAAAAGGGTGACATAAAATATGGAGCAGATATAGCTTTTTTTAAGGACTGAATGGAGATCAATAGAACTTAATCTATTAAGCATTGATGATAATATCTATGTACCCTGGTGTAACTATGGTAGGTGAAGACAGAAATGTGCTGAAGACATTCAAACAAAAAACATTAAAATATGAGATGTTTTCGGCAGTGTAAAATTAATATCAGCCCAAATTCAGTGTTTATTTGTTGGTTAGTGTGTATTTGTGTGTGGTAAATCAAATCAAATGAAGCTATGTACTTGTATTCTAACAATCTCATGGTAAACTCAGTCTGTAGAAAATAAAAAAAAAAGCTTGAAAAAAAAATCATAGAATGGAATGGCTGTGGGATGGGCAATAGATTTGTGAGACACATTATAAAAGAGCATTTATGTGAAGAAATGAGCTGTTACTTGGCCTAATTCATGAGGTATTGATCCATGTGCCCTGCCCCATGATCCATCCATAACCACTGCGATGCACCATTCACACTGTATGACAGTGGCGGACTGGTCAGCCAAGTGAAACTCCTATCACGATCGGATGGTAAAATGACACCCCACTGTATGGTCCAGTCTTCTGCTTCTACTGCAGCGGCACGGTAACTGCAAAAGAGGCCGCCGCTTCATCGCATGACATCACAGTCTTGTCATGTGCAATGACCAGAAACTGGTGATTCAGATCCCGTCATGATGCTTGGTGTTCCTAATTCTGTGCATATTTTTATCTGGAATTGATGTCATACTTTTCGTAAACGAAAACAGCATCTTGTAGGTAGAGTGCAGGGTAAATATATTGTAGGAGAGCTTCCGTTCTGCAATATAGATTTTTCTTGTCACACGTCAGGTGTGATGATCTAACACGAAGAGGCGACAATGAAGGTCTTAGCAATTCACTGTTTTGCCGACAAAATTGCATGTTCTTTGGAAAGAGAATAAAAAGAAGGAAATTTTGTCTTCTATGTGGATCATTTCCGGATAGAAATGGATGGAATTTTTTCCATCTACAGATGATGTTTTACACAGAACAGACACCTTTATCCTCTGTGACAGGCAAGAGCAGTCATCAGAAGAATGCCCGCAATGTGCTCATTATATCAACAACCCCATGTGACAATTGCTGCATTGTGTCGTATAATATTAAGCTTTTCCAGTTCAGACTCTAATTCAGTAACTCACCTCTAAGACAAAGGCAATGTTTCGCTGTATCATTATGGCTGCACAAACCAATCTCCAAAATATCTAAATGATATAAATCTAATGACCGCGAACATTTGAGCCATTTTAGGGGATTGTAATCTCACGTTGTGTTGATCAAATAGGAAAACATCTACTGATTTACTGGAACTCTGGGAAAGATCTATCCTAACAAATATTCACACTGGTTAATCACAGTTTCATACATAATGTAATATTCATTATTTAAACAATTTCAATCTGCCATAGTCTGCATTCCCTTTCCAGTAACTCATTCTGTAGACTACACTAATTCCTAACACCTTCATACTACAGATTGACTGCATCACATCCGAGCGTCCCAACTGAAATAAAACTAGTAAGACTAGTGAGACTGAAATAAAACGAGTAAGACATAAAAAAAGAGTAAGAAATGTAATGCTTCCACCTAGTGGTTACTGATTGCTGATACACACCGAATAATATTTGCACAAGTCAATCGTTACTCTCATATCAAAGATACATGAGTCCAGGGTCGGCGGCCCCCC
>JAODKM010000034.1:8014946-8072199 GCA_026780845.1 Petrocephalus sullivani
CATTTCACTTCTCAAATATCACTGTGTTTGTCTGCTGTATGATATATTTCAATGAAATTGCTGATTCAAACAACCAACCATTTATAAAAAAAAATCATGAAAATTAACAGGGGTGCCCAAACTTTTGCATATATATATATCCTGCTCAGATGTGGGTGTTCTGGTGTCTTTTTTGTTCTTCTTGATGGGCTTAATAGTCAAATTTTATTTCACTCGAGATGGGATTGGTATAGTTTATTACTCACTCAGTCAGGACAGTACCGGCCGGGATTACACCATTTTCCATTGTGCTCACTGACAGTGGCTTTGTACGAGTACCAGCATAATCGGACACATGGAGTTTTCTGATGGTTTGCTCTGGATGTTCTGGAGCAGCTCCTTGTACTCTGGTCCTACATAATTTTATAGATAATAGCGACCAAATATAAGATTCTCGCATTCCATTCTTCATTTAATATTATGGATGAATGCATGTCATTAAGCCTGCCTCAAGGTATCCTATAAAAGATAAATTATTTACATTTTACCACTTTACGTGTGCTCCCTGGGATCTATGCTTAAACTCCCTGCTAGCAGAGGTGGCTAGAGTGAAGTATCTGCTGGACTTACAAATGGTTTTCTTATTTATGAATAAGGGTTTCCACCATCATCAGTAACACTACAACAGGGAGTAAATAATGGATTTCCTATGATTTTATAGCACAAAAGCTTGGCACTTGGCTTAAGTGCAGAATGAAACTTTCACAAAAATGAATACATGCACCTAGGGCGTAAACTGGACTCATAAATATTATGGCATCTCTTGAAGTATAATGAACATTGCATTGGATTGTGCTACATGTGACAGAGAGTAGAACCATTTATTGCGCCTAATGAGGAGAATGCTTTGTGCCTGTATTACCAGAGCAGAGACGCATATATGGTTAGAGTAGCATCTCTTCACTAACGATAATAGCAACTGATGAAGTGCTAAGTCAGCAGTTCCATTGATCTGGTCTTACAGGCCAGCTGACTCAGCAGAAATTGATGTTACGCTTAAGGAGCACTACACTGGATTGTCACTTTCAAAGACGTCTTCGTTAGAAAGTGTAAACTTTCATGAATAAAGCAGGCTTGTACCGGTTAAACTTAACAGAAATCTGCCAGTTCTCTTCTCTGTTCACCTCCAGTCTGTATGGTATTTTATGCAAAAATGAAAGCCTTGGTAACTCTACTGTTCTGTAGAATGGGTTGGCTGGGTAATTCCTCACCCAGTCATCCAAAATACCATCCTGCTATACTGCTTTGATAGTGGTTGACATGAATTGACCAAAAATCAGCCTGGAGATGTCAGAATATTATAATCGGCATATGTTATTATAGGGTTTTTATACATTTATAGGGTTTTGCGACAGATCACAAATTATTAATATAACAATATCTGAAATCTATCCACCTATCTAACATCCAGCCACTCATCTTCTAGTTGTCGTATTCTTACCTGGCTGTTTACTGGTGATGTTTTTGCTTTTAGTATTTATTCAGTTGCTACAGTGGTTTCATTTACAGATCAGGTATTATAATATCAAACAATACCTCTCAGCATTTATATGTATAATATATTTTACTCCCTATTTAATGAAACATTGTTGATTTAGCAGTTTTTGGAATCCAGGACAAGCCTTTGGATGTTTTCAGCCTTAATTCTCTCCGAATGAATGCACATTCCTGACGTGTGAAGAAGGTACATTGTCTTCAAAGCAAGCTGACATTCTTTTTCCTTTTGAGCAGGCCTCTATTTCCATGCAATACAAATGGCTAAGTGGCACTTCGTCACACCATATAATTTACCACTGAATAATAATGAAAACTGATAGCAGCGCATCAGTGCTTTGGAAGACATTCCACAACATAAGGGCGTCCAGTACGTCTCCTTCCTTGTGTGTGGGTTTCTTCCAAGACTGAGACACTGAGGCAGATAACCAAAGTGCACGATTAGTAGACAAAACTAGCACTGGGTTTCAGAGCACAATCGAATGCAGACGGTTTTACCTTTGGATTGTACTGAATAGGTATTAGAAAATGTGCTAATATGTGCTAAATTAACACGGTGTAAAAAATGTGGCAGATGGCCTGGCAGGTGATATTGTTCAGTGAACTATGAGGTGATGTTTTTACCAGTTGACCAGAGATTAGGTATTTGCTCTTGCAATCTCTAGGAGTTGCTCATGCTAGGAATGCAGAATTCAGGTCTGAAAGTAGGACTTCTTTTAAGCACGTGTTTCAAATTTGCAGCATTTGAACTCATTACAGTCTTTTTTTTATCAGTCAGACAATGGATATCACAAATGCTTTTTGTCATCTTGTCAGTACTAAACTGACTATTACCATGGCCTGTCATTATATTTTCTGGGGTTTACACTGTAGGTAACAAAGCCATGCTAGCCAAATAAAGTTGTTGTGATACTGTGTACTGTACATATTATAAAGCACTTTTTATTTAAGCTTTGCGTTGAGGCTTTTATATAGTTTAGAATCACTGTTGCAGCAATTCTTATGTCCTTCTGTTATTTGGCAGATTCCACCTTTACCTTAAAGATACATGTGAGGGATGCTACCAGCCAGCAGCTCCTGAGCAAGGTGTCCGTGGAGGTGTTTGTGAATTACACGCGGACCAACTCTGCTCTCACAGCAGAGAATGGGGCCGTCCTGCTTAAAGTGCCCTATCAACTGGGCTTGACGCTTACGGTTGTGGCCAGCATGGATGGGTACACCCTCACGCCGCTGCCTTGGAAAACCAGCAAGATGCCAAGTGAGTACATCTGCACCCATTCCTGCACCCTGATGGCTTCATTTTATAGCAAAGTATATAGCTTGAAATTGCAGCATGTAATATCACATATAACATCTGGGGAACACAGATTTTTTTAAACGTGTCCTTAGAAATGCTTGATATCTGAATTAGTGCTTTGCAAATGCACGCAGTGAAAATGAGCAAAGGAAACTCACATGCTCCTGTGATATAAATAACAAGATAAGGAAGTCTTTAGCAAGGACTTCATATTTAATCATATGGAATCATTCTTTCATTACCTTCTGTATTGAAGTTTTAATAAGAGAAATAGTATTTGAGATGAGCTATTTTGCCATCTTATGTTACTCATTGTGATTTTAAAATAAAAAAAATAAAGTGTGACTGTGGAATTGACATATTTGCAGTGAAATATGGGTTGTAATGCTGGCTATGTTTGCATAGCATATTGTAAGGTAATTCGGGAGGAGTGTGCAGTTAGGATTAGCCCACATTCAGCAGGGGCTTTTTGGCCTTTGTCTAGCTGTGTTTTGCTCTGCAGGGAGAGTAGTGTCTGTCTCCGTAGGCCGTGGTGTAATTCAGAGGCACCTCCCTTGTTTAGTCTTCTGCTCATTGGCTACACTCTGGTACAAGGCTGACCCCTAGTGGCAGCAGGAACTGAATGCAGCAACAGATGCCACCATGAACACACGCAATTAATGTATTATGTCTATGTATGTGTGTATAATATATATTTTTATATGTGTGTGTATGTGTGCGTGTATATATATATATATATATATATATATATATATATATATAGGTTTTGCCACATCTCGATACATTGCCAACCATACAGTACAGAAACATACAAATAAAGCAACTACTAATGTGATACGATATGATTCACCCCTATTGTGATGCAGTGTGATTCGACACCATTTGATTTGATTCAACACAAATGCTATTTAATGTGATACGATGTGATGCGGAAGAATTTCATGCTGTGTAAGTCAATTGGTGCAAATACACAAACAGCTTATGGTGAGGGCATCTAAATGTAAAATTACACGTCACATTTATAAATAATAAAGGCATAGAGCCTCTGTTAATAATTATATATTTACAAATTGGATTTTACTGATGCGAAGATATAAAAAATGATGTGTCCCGAGTTAATCCCAAATATCATTGCATAAATCATATATACATGTTCTAATAAATTTATACAGTGTATGTGTATGGGTTACAAACACTTTCAAAGTAGCAAAAAATACAACAACAACAATTACAATTCCCTAAAAGCCCTTTTATGTCCATTGGAGCATCACCTATGCCCTCATATTAGTTATATTCAATAATAAAGCCTATACAGCTCATATTTATTGTGATTCATATGAATTCACCTTAGTAAAATTTCATTCAGTATAACACTGTTTTATACAGTGTACCCCTGCTGAGAATGCAGACATATAACTACCCAGAAAAAAATGACATTACTTTATTTTAAATGAAACATAACATTCCTGCCTTATACTGAAAAAATCCAATAATCTTATATCGTTCTATCTATATACATCTTTATCTATATACATCTTTATCTGTACATCTTTCACTTCATCCTTTGAGATTTGATTTACCTCTCTGAATCAACGACACAAAGTTTTTATGGTTTTAATATGAAATACTGGTGTTATACTGAATAACAATATTTTGTTGCCCTAAATGACAAACATCACTTCCACTGCCCAGAAAATATTGATTTCAATTTAATTCCTTTTTGGTATTTTTGGTTTTTTTTTAAGTTAAATAATTTGAAGTGTACAGGCTAGCTAAACTTAGATTACTTCCATATGAGAGGGGGGAGAGAGCGAGCGATGACTCAGGCAACACATAAAGAACATCATTTTGCTATGCAGTATAGTTGAACTGACACATGTTACAATTTCATTCACATAGGATTAAGTCAGCACTAGGAATTTCAAACAATGACTTAACATTTCATAAACAAAGAAACCTGTAGTTCATCACGAAACAGTGATGGCATCTTGAAAGAAATGCATAAAATAATTCAACCAACATCAAAATAAAACATTTATGAACATCAGAATATTAATCAAATCTGTTGTCTGAACATCATCTCAAACTTAACTCATCATTCAGTAATCTTTAAAACATGGATTTCATTTTACATTGTTGGTGAATGTCCTTTTCCTGTGTAGGCCTAGGTCATATTTTGTAGTCAAGCTGGTGTGTGACTTGGAAACAGAGATTGCTGCTTAGACATCCAACTTGAAGTAGTACGTAATGTCTTTCATTTGGGGCCAAGCAAATGAATTCTTTATTTCAGTTGCTTGTTCCATCTCCTCTCCCACAACCAAGAAAACAATACCTCCTCTTCTGGTTAGTCTTTCCTGCCTAGCAACTGGATCTGGGTTGGAATCTACAGATAAGATAACCTACCTTGAAATACCTTAAAATGTTGTAAAATAGTTTACCATGACAGTAAATACGATTATTTGATATAGTAAACATTAATTGCAATGTTGTAAAATATGGGATATCAAAGCTACTGTCATTCAGCATAACACGTGGCATTGTAGTATGACATGAAACTGTTGTGCTGAATGACAAAAGTGCAGTACTGAAGGACAGATTTCATACTTCAGTCATACTTAGCTAGCAGTTCCTTAGCCACCTATATAAGTATATGTGTATATATAAGAAATTACAAGTATTCATATTCTTTAAAAGGAACTGACCGTTATCTGTGAGGAAAATATACGTGTAGTCCCAATAATTTTATTTTCTATGACCCTGTTTTTCTTTACAGTTTTCTCCTCTGTGACACTTTCAATGTTCCCTCAAAACCAAGGAAACGTCTGGCTTTTTGAGGATTCTATTGTGATAACTGGGATTATATCTGGTATGTGAAGTCTTATTCTGACAAGTTGATTCTGGGTTTTAGACAATTTTGATTGATTTTTTTTATATAGGTTGAGCGATAACACATGTCTTCCATTTTAGTGTTGATACAGAAAAATAAAACATGTTACAGTTTCTTTCCCTTGTACAGTGCGATGTGTGTTTGTGTATATTTTAGATGCACTGACTCAGCCAAGTGTGCAGTTTCCCAAGAACCTGCTGAAGCTGTCAAATAGCAGAAATATCTCTTCCATCACTGCCTACTTGACAGTGCCCCAGCTTCCTTCCGAGAAGGATTGCTTCTTATACACCATGGGCATCCTTATTAACAAGTCAGGTGAGCACGGGTGTTCCCGTGTGATAAGTGAGTGCGGACCGTCGGTGCATCTGTACTGAAAGCGATACAGACTGAGATTCCCTTTCACTGCCACCAAACCGATTGATGTAAAATATCTTCGATGTTCTGCAGATGTTTGTCCTTCTGCAGTGTTTCACACCGCGATGTATTGCTGGTTACGTAGGCTTCCGGAACATCGAGCTGAGTCCAGTGGCAGCACTGAGTGTCCAGCTCCTATCTTATGGGAAGGAGATCCAAGTTACGGGACCAGTCCAGATCACGTTGCCCTTGGCAGAAAATACTGGTCTGCGTGCTTCAGACGCTGTTCCGGCCTGGACATTTGATATGAAGACTGGTGGGTTCATTACGTGTTCTCCTTGGGGTAAATCACGCATCAGATGGTGTAACGGTTAGGGACACAGCAGTGTGATTGACAGGTTGCTCAGGTACCCTGAGCAAGGTACTGCCCACAAGCACTGCTCCAAGGGTGCTCAAGTATTGTAGCTGCCCTCTGCTGCGTCACAATGTCACACGGGTTAAATGCAGAGGACACATTTCGTTGTTGTGCAGTGATGCTGTAGTGTGTCAGTAATGACGACTGATCACGTTTCACTTTTTCACTTAAATTCGTCAGCATTGTAATTAAGTATATTAATTATACAGATAAATGAGCGTGAATAACCAAAATGAGTGCAAAGAATAAGTCGTTTTACTCAGTGTTTGTCTGATACCGTGTTTCAAGCATGCTATTTGCCTTCAATTTTTCCGCATAAAAAAATTATATATTTAGCTAATTTTGAGTTTTATAATAGTCACGACGGCTCATTGGGTAGCATTACGCCCTCCGGTTTCCTCCCGCTGTCCAAAGACATGCAGTCTAATTGTCATCTCATAATTAGCCACACTGTGTCTGTCTGTGTGTTCCCTGTGATGACATCCTGCCAAGGGTGTACCTTACCCTTGTGCCCTGTGCTGCCTGGGATGGGCTCGAGGCAGCCCTGATTTATTTTTGTGTCGTAATGTAATGACACATACATAGTCTGTAAAATAATTTCTTTTCAGGTGCCTGGGTAAATCAAGGTCTTGGAATGGTGAAAATGGAGGAGGACGGTCTGGTTTGGACATATATCGCACCTCACCTAGGATACTGGATTGCTGCACCCTTACCAACAACCAGGGGTAGGATGTTACTGCAATGCTTAAGGTTTTTTTGTCTGTACAAGGCTACTTTGTTAATTGTGTGATGTTTCAATTTGTTTGTTTGTTTCTGTTTATTCATTTGTTGCCATGTAAAAGCCCAGAATTCCAGACCGGTAACCAGATTTCTGTTTGTGCAAATCTAGGTTACATGGGACATGCAACTTCTATGGACTTCATCTCATACCATACTTACCTTCTCATGGCAATCCTGGGAGGAACTCTAATTATTGTTTTCGGATTTGTAACTGTGCTGTTATGTTATTGTAGGTAAGACATTGTTTCGCAACATTTGTTATTAGCATGACTCTTGAATCAGGAGTACGTGTTCACTTAGAGTCAAAGTGCCATTTTTAATCTTCACAGTTTGACATTTTTGTTTAGCGTCTTTACCTCATATGTACAAAATACAAAATTATTGTACGTCTATCTCCACATCGATTAAACGATGCTCGATCTCATCTGCAGGGTGTGTGCATGTGAACCAGAAAATAAGAGAGTAAATGTCACCAAAATGGTGGCTTTGAAGAAAGACCAGACTACTTCAACTAACAACAATGGGAGCAGGGAAATATCCTTCAAGGATTCTACCCGCCATGATGACAGGTCCTACTCAGCGGCTTCCGGTAGTGGTGGCCGAAGAGAAGAGTACGGTCCTTCTCGGCCTCGGGGCAATTTCAACATTTACGTGGAGGATGTGGGGCTCCAGTCTTCCAAAGTGGGAAACAAAGGTCCTGAATTCAGCAGGCCCCTCCACTCTCCGATTTACATCAGCAGCTGTGAGGCAGTCCGGCCTAAGGAAATGGCCGCGCATAAGGCGCTGCGGCGCGGCCTGAATGAGAATGTGTTTCTCGCTGACAGACTGCTTCATATTTATAACCAGCCAGTGGCCATTCTTCAGGCTCCTGAGCTCTTCCAATCCCCTGAACAACTAGCCAGTTGTAGGTCGGCCACCCTTCCTCGGAAAAGCCAGATGACTAACGAGACGGAGCAGACGAGTAAAGACAGCTTTACCCAGACCCTACCCAAGAGCTCCATGCTCTCTCATCTCCAACACCAGGCCAACGAGGAGCAGCAGGTCCTGGAGGGTCCCCAGAGTTCTGCTTCCAACCCTGGAGCATGGGGGCGATACAACAATCTTTTGGAGTCTGTGTCTGTCCCGGGTACCCTGAACGAAGCTGTACAGATGGGCCCTCTCTGTAGTGAGATTCAGGGCATTTCAGAGCAGACCTTGCTTGAGCTTTCGAAAGGCAAGCCCTCTAAACACCCCAGGGCCTGGTTCGTCTCACTGGAGGGCAAGCCCGCCGCACAGGTGCGCCACTCCATTATTGACCTGCAGAAAAGGCACAGGCCAACTGGCAGCAACGACACCAGCCTGGACTCTGGGGTGGATATGAACGAACTCCATTCGGGCAAGAGACTTGAGAGGGAGAAGACCTTTGTCAAAAGCATGCCCCACAGTAGGGCCCTGTATGCAGAGGACCTGGATTTGAGCAGCAGTGAGAGTGGGAACACTGCAGCCTGCACGCCCGAGGATGTCACCCTGAGGAATATCCTGGACAGTGGGAGTGGGAGCATCCCTAACATCCCAGAGGAGAAAGATGGTGCGGACACCTCCAGTGCCCAGGAGGATAGCGAGTCCCGCTCATCCCCACCGCCACGTCGTCTAAGGAAGGTCAGAGACCGGAGCAAAGCGGATAAACAAAAGTATGTGGCACCTTCGCGAAGAGAGACCACTGATGAAACGAAACTAAGGTCATTTAATCCCAGCTATTTTTAAACGCGTAACAAGCAGTGAGAGTGAGAGTGTTTAATATAGTTTCTGTATCTGGAAAGATCTTGTTGCAAAGATGGTCGACAGACAACAGTTTTACCTTGTTGCAAAAATTCGCTGACCAGCCTAGTAAGCGTTTCCTTTTTTTCTATTCTTTTTTGGTCATCTTGAAGATTAGCTTTAGTGTGCAGAAGATATGCCACCTTACTTACAGACTGTACATAATGTATATGGTTTGCAGTATCATGATTCTCGCTTCACACTTCGTCCAGGTAGGACAACACAGAGCCATATTACACCAAGGAAGAAAGAGAGACTTAATTAGAGGATGAACGTAGTGATGGGTTAACAAGAAAAGTGGTGAGGGATGAAAGCAATAGACGACTGTTTCTGTAGGGACTGAGCACATTTCGGGGGGGGGGGGGGGGGGGGGAAAAAACCAAACCCACTAGAAAAAAAGCAAAGATAACCTAAATGTGCTCTTCTTCTGACCCTTCTAAGCCCTGGGCTCAGGGCCACACTCATCTCTGCCTCCCCCTCTCAAATTTCTACAAACGTTGTGGGAACGATATAACAAGACATGTATGCATGGTAGGTAATATTATTATATGAACCCTAAAAATTTTAAAAAGCTGTATACAGTATGCTTAAGCAGTAGAACTCAAAGCGGTATGAACTTTACAGAAACCCGAGTCGTCTGTTGCAAATGCGGAGCGTTGGTGTGCAAAAACAAGGCAATTATAAATAAAATTTCCTCTCGCTGACGGTTTATAACGGCTGGAAAAAGCATGTTGCTAAATAACAGAGAAGTAAGTGATGAAGTGAGCTTTATTAACATGCCATCCATATACCTGTACACAGTGGCACAAAGTTGCATCCCCCAGGACCGTGGTGTGACATACAGGCAGCAGGTGACAAGGGGATGGTTCCCACAGAACTTACAGTGCAAAATACAGGACAGTGAGAAACGGGCTGAATGCAAAGTAAAAATGTGACGTTCTACAATGTTTATAGATTCACCTTCAAGTTTTGCCGTGCAGTAAGAAGACATCTTTCATTGCATAATGTTAGAACGGCTCAAGGATTTATTTCTAAATCTTCTTTTTGGAGTTCAGACAGTTCACTGGCAAAATAACGCATTATTTAAACAACGTATTATATTCTGTACATTTGGGATTCTTATTGTACAGTTAATTGTACATCTATTGTGGACAAGGTCAGACTCAGAGTATTCATAGTATTCAAGGTCACATTAGTATTCATAGTGAAAAATAAAAATACTTTCCTAACTTTGAGAAGGTTAATGGTTTGTTTTAAATCACAAACCTTAAAAACATCACACATCTCACACATTTTGCGATATGAGTTACCATTTTAGTATGAAGAGTTGTTTGCGCTCTATAAATTCAACATACTGAGATATGGGTAAATATTCAGTACTCAAAACCTGTTAGTGGATGTACTTTCATTTGGGAGTATCAGTGTATAAATCTGCACACTGGTCTTAAATGGAAAATGAGTTACTGAACAAAGTATTTGGAATGAGGAATACAAATTATAGGTATACTAGTTGAAACAAACTGGATGTACAAATGAAGCCAACATATTTTCTCATGGCTGATTTTACAAAGCGTATTTTTAAAGACTGAAGAGTAAGACATCCATTTAATTTTATTTTTTCCATTGTCGCAACGACGTTAATGTGTCTCTGTGTACATCTTTTGTTTGATATTTACAGTTAAAGCTTCTGATATGACCACAGAATATTAAAAAAATATATATTTGAAGTTTTGAAGGTTCCCATGTTTGTATCAAACATGTTACTCTGCAATATATTTCTCTTATTCCCAGTCCATTTGTATTCATTCATTTGTAATGGTTGAGACTTGATTTGACCACACATTTTTATAGTGTATATTTTGTGTGAGTCTGAGTTTGGTTATTTGTTGGTCCATTTGGTACTTTGTTAGTGGTTCTGTGTTTCAGTGCAGATGTACTGGTTTAAAAATGGTCAACAGCCCAGTGTCTCTAAACAGCTCTTTTGGACGTCATTACTTGTTATAAATGTTACAGAAATTGCAGCCCATTGATTGCCTTTATCAAATACTGGAAAAGCCTGAAGCTGCATGTCATTTTAATGTAAGTAAAACAGGAATTAGTATGCACTTAATACCACTACGTCAAAAAGCATTCAGGTGTTTTATATATTTTTTTCTTTTAAATGAACTGCAATAGTTTGAGCCTAATTGTTGCAGGTGTTAAAAAATGGTAAATGTAAGTTTCTGTATAATAGTGAAAAATAAACCTTATTACATTTTTTGCAAAGTTGAATATCCTTGTCTGACAACACATGTCTAAATATAAATCATTAATTAAATTAAACTAAATTATACTGGGGAAAGATTGCATTTATGTCTGCCACTGTTAACTAATACGTAATACATGCAGAAACAAATCTCAGTCAATGCAGATAAATACATTATTAGCTACAAGTCCTTTTCTATAAAACATAAAAAGAAACAAATGTCTCATTGATGATTTGCAGTTAATTGCTAGTCTGTAATTAATACCACCCTTTGTTCCTCCCTCGATATCAGAGTTATTATGAACCTTTTAAAGTATTGCGGTATTAATTACTTGTTGGTTACTGAAACAATGTTTGGTCACTTTATACTCATTTTTTTTTTCTTGAATATTTCCAAAGAGGGGGGGAAACATTTAAGGAGGATTATCTCCATGATTTCATAGCTAATTTTAACATATGCTACATAAATCTGAAGCACATTATGTATTTAGTTCTCTGCAAATGTGAAAACTGTTATAACTGATGTCTCTTTGGGTGCATGGCTGCATGTCCATTGTTAACTTGTGTTTTTAATCTACTACGGAAGTCCATTAGATGGACATTGTTGTGTCTTCTTTGTTTAGTGTTTTATACTTCAAAGTAAATAGTCTGCCTTTTATGTGATGTTCTACGCTTTACTATAAATAAAGTTTCTTTGCAATACAAGCAATTTCACGTAACTGATTTTATGTTTCAGCTGGGTCACTGTTGTTGCAATTTTATTGTTATGTTAACCAGTACACCGATACCTGGCATATTTTTCTTACTCAAAAATAATAGAAGTAATTATAACTTAAGTAATGTTCTTTTCAAGTGTTCTAAGAATATATGAAATTTAGCACAGCTAAATTATTTGCTTTTTAAAGATCCATAATACAAACAATTTCTTGTATTTCAATATCTTTGGCAGTGAGTATGCAAATTATATTAAGCTTTTTGAATTTATGTTTAATTGCGCAAGTGGGGTGATGTCTGACGTAAAGACAGAATAGCCACTAGAGGATGCTAGTGTTGAAAGAATGCCTGCATGTTGGCAATGCAGCTTGAAACAGTGAATTCATTATTTTTGCGCTTCAGGCTTAAAAACCCCCTGCAATGTTCTAGTGGGTAAGCACTTAGATTGGGGTAAGCACTTTCCCAGTGTAAAATAAAACTGAAGAAACAACTTTATTAGAAGATTTTCTCATACACAGCTGAACGCTGATGTTACCGGTGAGTGGGATGTGCAAAGCCATGGTTTGTGTTTGTTTAAAGAAAAACAAAGAAATATGTATATATGTAGACATAACAAAAAAATAAAGTAAAAAAACAAAAGATGTAATAATGTGTACTATAATATATATATATATATATATATAAACAAGCATATATATATAATATTGTATTACATCTTTGGTTTTTGGATTTCGTTTTTTGGTTATTCTCTTTTGGCATTGTGAGTTGCATTGTTATTCTCTCTCCTTCGGCATTGAATATTTATTGTCTTAGTGTGAATTGGCAGTTATTGTTGTCAGGACCAGCTGAATCCTATGTGGCACTCCCTGACTGAGACAAAGTGAACTTGACTGGCTAAGTAGATTCCCCCTTAGAAGATGGTGCCCTAGGCGACCACCTATGTCGCCTATTGGGTTGACCGGCACTGACTGTTGTTTGTGCATGACTCAAGATCCTTGCAAAACAATTGAAGTGATCATTAAAAAAAAAACAGGAAAACACAGCTGCATGAAGCCTGCAGTGACTCAGTACTGACTGAGCCTCAAGAACAGCTTCTTTTATCCAAATGTTCCATCTTGCCTTCAGGCATGGCTTTGCTCACCAAGTGTATAACAAGCACGTCCATTTTGTAAGCATTTTGATGCTAAGATGTTCTGCCATAATATAGATGATATCACCCGGAAAGCAACTTTATAGCCATTTAACGGATGAAGTGAATATTCTGACTAAAGCACCATACTCTAAACGGAATCCTTTCTTCTCTACGTATAAGACAATGAATGAAAACCAGACTGAGCAAATGTAGAACATATGTGAAAGCCTGCTCCATTCTTTGTTCTCTAATAGAACTTGGTCACAGCAGGCCGCATGTGGATGTATGAAATGTGCATGAACAGGTCAGGTTGTTATTATTATGCCAAGGCAGAAATTGTAGAATATTATTTTATTTTTTTAAAATAAAATGGGTAATGTAGCAACAATGTAACAAAACAAGGCTTTGCGGGAAGCTACGCTTGCATTATGCCGGTTTCTCTGCAGAAATCCATATAAACCTGATTTGAGAAGCCACTGGACAATGTCTTGGGCAGAGACTTTTGGGAAGTTACTGGCTTTGGACAAATACAATGCAGACATTATAACTGAGTGGTTTATAAAGTAATCAAGAGCTGTTAATTCATAATGCAGAGAGAATAAAAACTGCCATATTTCACAAAGAATGTATTCTACACATTGTGCTCATTCACATGGCATATTTAATACATCATGCTCTCATTTTATCTTCAGTGTTATTGTAATATTTCATGCTTTTAAAAAATACATTCTGAAGTACGCCTCAGTAAGTATGGATGGGACATCTGTAGACCAAACAATCTAGAAGGACTAGGCCACACCACATTTATAGTAATGTAGCTCAGAAAAATTTGATGGATTAATTTCAAAGGGGCTATGTGGACTGCCACACAAACATATTCTGTATGTGCCAGTTTACAACATGCTTTGATATTTCTTTACGTAAATTTTTATATGATTTTCTAGAAAGCGAATGCATAAGGACTGAGAGCAGAGGTATCCATTACATGGCTGGGGTACTTGGTTTGATCAGCACAGGGATCATTTTCGTTAGTATGGCCGTGTGAGTCGCTCTGACGCAGGTGGGGGCGGTTTGTACGTCATATATTAGCCATAACGTGCTTTGATCCCTGTTACCCGTGAAGGTGATACGGTTGCCATGATACACTGTTTTGACCTAACGAAGACCATGCAAGTGTCCTGACCTCAAACACAAACTTTCCCGCCTTGCCACAGTCACCCCTGACTTTTTAGGTATGTATATTGGGCTCTCTTCCAACAATGTGTACCCCGCCCACCCCCCCCCCCAACATCCATCCATCGTTCAACTACTTATCAGTACAGGCTTGTGGAGCCTTTCCCATGGAGCACAGGGCACAATAAACATGGGAACACCCTAGGCAGGACGTCAAGCCCATTCCAGGAGAACCACACATACACACAAACACACAACCTGGCATCTCCCCATAGACTACACTTTGCGGTATGAAGAGTTGGCTGTATGACGTTATTCTCGTCTAGGTTGCTCCTCAACAAAGATAACTGGAAAGACAACGCTCTAAAGCATATTTCAACACAAATAAAAATTTGAGTATTAGCCATTATTTCCAGCTGGCTTTCAGGTATTAGTTTAATTAGTTAATGGGTGAACAATTACTACATTCACTTTGTATGATTCACTATAACCCAAAACGTTGAGCACTGTCTTAACAATGCATGGGTTGTTTTTCAAATCCCTTAAAGTGCATATAAATTGTAACGCTTTCCTCTACTGTGAGTTGCTTTGGATTACAGTATCAGATAAATGTCAGCTTGTGCAATTTGGAAAAAAAAATTTAAAAAAAAGAATTTACCATTTCTTCCACTGATATACTGCTGCTTAAAATATTATATTTTAAAGAGACATGTATGGGGCTCAAAATGAAGTAATAAAAATTTTAGGGAGTGTAGTATACAAAAAAATCAGTGAAATGCTGGAGGACTATATAGATGACAGGAGATTATCTGGATCATTGTGAAAAAATTATCCACACTGCACCACTACATCTTTCTGATTTTATTTATAATTGCCTTCAAAACTGCGAATAGGGAAATTAAATGTGTTACAAAAGTGAAATAAAATGGATACATCACTGCACAAGAGTATTGATTTTTTTGTTTCAAACCTTTTCGAATTTATGCTAATGTTTATCGTGCATCGCTGAAAATAAATTCACATTCTTAGTATATCATTGTTAATCTTGTTTGTTTTCTTTTTTTTGGAAAACATTGCAATGGAGCAAAAAAGGGCATATATGCCACAGTCCGACTGCCTCTTTCTCTTCCGCCCTTTCTTCTTCCGTATGTCTTCCTCTCTGATAAGGCTTCCATTGTGACACAGGATTGCACAGCATGATAAAGCCATTCTAATATATAATCCTAATTAATACTGCATAGATACTGCATATCTATGGGTGGGTGGAATTTATTTAGTGATTTATGGGCATTTAGTGTGACAATATGCGTACAATTAAATGTATTATTCCCCTGTACTGTACCAAATTTTCAACATTGCAGTTCTCCAAATCACAAAATCTTAAGAAGTATCAACTAACTAGAAAAAAAGTGCTGTTGAACAAAGGTTCGACAGCACTTGAGGCAATTTTTAAGAATTACAAGTGTACATGATCCCCAAGGGCAGTGTTTCTCTTCAGCAAATGTAATGGTAAAGTTACTTTCTTTACACTTACTGTAAACATAAACTTGCTCCTACCTAAATGCAGTTTATTTACAAGTAGGTGCCAGTCAACATTTCCTGTTATAACCCTTTCACTTCCACTTTATTTTCTTTGCTGGGGTCTGCACAGGAATGATAAGCCTTCGAACAATGTCTGAGGTATGCACATAGCTGTCTTAGATGCAGTGAAAGAATTCAGGAAATCACTGGCCTGTCTCAGCTTCATGACGCACAAATACAGGATGGACACTACCACTGACACGGTTACAAATTAGCTACATAGAGGTATTTTATGTATGAGCATTTACAACAAATAATAATATTGACATATTCTAAAATTAGTGAGAATGTTTTCTCAATTCCTTGTACCTAGCACATTATAGAAACATAATGAAATTGCACATTGCAGTTGGAAACTGTTGGATTCTAATAAACTTAAAATTCTTTTACAGACTACGAGTATTGGACTAAGGACTAGTGGTGGAGGAATTTACTTAAGTAAATTTGGGAGTAGAGTAAAAGTGAAAAGTCTCCATGGCTAAATCTACAAAGTAACGTACAGCTATGCACAAAGTAACTGTACTTCCTTACTTTCCACCACTACTAAGGACAAATTAACATGCTCTTTAATGTTCACTATATGCTTATATTAACATCAGAATTTGTCAGTTTTGTTCTTTATTATATCGTCATTTTATGTTACCTTTTTCCAGTATCTTTTAACGATATCGGAAATTGCTTATTCTGTTTAGCTGCTTTGTTTTTTCTTTCTTATATGATTGTTATCCTATATGTAAAACACTTTAAGCTGCATTCCATGAATTAATACCGCGATATTGACGAGCCAGCTGCAGGGCATGTCAAGCAGTGTTTATTTTAATTTTTTTATGAGACTAGGCCCTTCTTATTTTGTACTTCAGTGTGTGTTTGTGTATTGAATTTTAAATAAATTCATAATGAAAATGACTTAAGTGTGTAATTTTTCCACCAGTACGCAAACAAGGAATTACAGTCTTCCTGGAGCAACTTGGGGTTAAGGGTCTTGCTCAGGGACCCACTGGTGGTAGTGGTAAAACACGACAGGTTCTCGGCCACCACCACCCGTAATGGAATAATACAGATGTGCATGAGCGCAAGATTTTGAATGTGTGAGTGTCATGCCAGATGCGTGAGAGTCAGCAACCCTGAGATTTTTCAGTGAGTAAAGTGGAGTCTTTACGATTATGTGTAAATCCATGTAAACATGGATGACTTCAATGACCAGAGTAGTTTTTTAGATATTGGCCATTTTCAGACTTTATTATTCTGAAATAACAATGTTTTATGTAGGAACTGTGGCTGAGTCCTAGAATGCTCATATTTAAAAGCCACAATATACCTAATAACAGACTAACAATAAAACATATTTATATAGCAATAAAATCAGGATAAATTTATTAATTTGCAAAAACAACACAAAATTTTGTGTATTGAGACATCCTAAATCACCAGTCGGGAAATTCCTTCATCGGAATTGTATTAATAATAATAATTACAATTATTATTATTATTATTATTAGTAGTAGTAGTAGTAGTTGAGCTTAAGCCTGATGATCTAATGGAGAGGTAATAGAAGGTTTTGTACTTGCCTTTTTATTTTCTTTTATTTATTGTGTTTTATTCTTTATGTTAGGGAGTTTGAGAAGGGAACTGAAATTTTTATTTGTTTAATTATTGATGCTCTGTAGTCCCTCTGCAATAAAACTATCTGTCCTGAGGCAAGGACAACTATCTTTCTGTCTATTTACATTAAAATACTGAAAGAGGTTATGAGAACATCTGCTTTTAATAGCCACTCCTCTTGGTTAGGTCCCTGTTTCATGAGCAGGGGTAACTTAATCGCTATGAATGTTTAAGAAGAGGAGGATGTTAAAAAAACCTAATGTCTGGCATAGAACTATAATTTTAGAACCTAGAGAGAAAATACTGAGAAAACTATTTTTTAGGCCTACTGTCAGACACAACATTATTTATAAAACTCAGTTTAATTGCATCTATGAAGGGCCACGACAACTGTGTGGCACTGTCTTCTGACTAATAATGCTTAGCATCTTTCCTGGATGAGGGAATATTCATGATGTGTGCATATCAGAATACAATATGCAAATGTTATTCTAATGAGTGACTAATACTAATTAGAATTTATGAAAATGGATGCTTCAAGGTTAAAGAAGAGTTTGGTAACATTAAACCAGTGAACATTAAAGGTGCTCAATTGTTTTGCGACAACTGCTGACACTGGGACTGGACTGCTGCACCGGTAAGGACAAAGATGGTGGAGTGTGTGTATGTGTAAACAATGCAGGGTGCGCCTCCACAGACATTGTTGAACAGTTCTGCTCTCTGGACCTGGAATTCAGACCTCCCTATCTTCTGAGGGAGTTTACAGTAGTGTATCTCAACGCAGTGTACATCCTGCCACAAGCTAATGCTAAACTAGCACTGACTAAACTGCATGATGCTAAAAACAGACTGTAAAACTCTCATCCAGAGTGTTTGTCATAGCGGGGGACTTTAATTACACCAGCCTTCTGTTGTCCGTGTTTCCTAAATTTTACCAGTTTGTTGATCTTGCAGCCAGAGGAAATAACACATTGTACTACAGTATATTTACTTGTAGTTTCATGTAGTGAACGCTTACAAAGTGTCGCCTTTCCCCCACCTTGGCTGGTCGGACCACATCACTATGATCCTGATTCCAGCATACAAACCCCTCATTGCCAGGTCTAGGCCCACAGCACAGATGCTCAGAGTTTGGCCTTAGGGAGCCATGGCTGAATTAGCAGAATAAGACTGCTGCAACAGCATAAACTGGGACCTGTTTATGGAACAAGCCTCTCCAGACAACCACATGGACTTAAATGCCTATGCCTTTTCTGTGTTAGCCTTCATCAACTTTTCTACGGGCAACATTACCACTGCTAAAAGCATACGCGGGTTCCCAGACAGGAAACCACGGATCAACACAAATGTTCAAAACCTGCTGAAGGTGCGAGACAATGCTGGGGGCCTTAGAAGCTTATAAAACAGCGAGGTCCAATCTGACGAAAGGCAACAGAAAGGCAAAGTGCCACTCCTGTTGCATGTGACGCTTTTTTGCACGGTTCGAAAGATTCAACAACCAACCCGCCACCAAGCTGTCACGGCATGGAGTTCCATCATCTGCTCATCTGCAACCACACCCGCCTTCCCTGGACCAACACAAATTTGCTTATCGGGCTAATAGGTCACCTGAGCACAGCATCCCACTGGCCCTGCAGACTGTCCCATCATATCTGAAACAGAGAGACAGTTATGTACGGATTCTGTTCATTTCTTTCGACACCATAACCAGTCAAGCTGGCTATAAAACTGCTCAATCTGGGCCTCAACACACACCTGTCTAATTGGATCTGGACTTTCTCATTAGCAGACCACAGACTGTCCACACGGGTAAGCACTTCTCCACTCTCATAGCACTAAACACAGCATTACAAGGCTGTGTGCTGAGTCCTCTGTTATACTTCACACATGACCAGAAACCCATCAAGGATTTCAACATGATAATCAAAATATAATCAGTTTTCACTCCAACTCTACCTTAATCTTTCTTTTATGGTCCATAATAGGTTAATAATGAATGTGGCAGGTTGAAAGCAGTGTGGGTTGGAATTAAAACATTCTGGCAGGAGAACTACTAACCTACAGAGAAGAAGTTGAGAACTTGCAGAGTTGGAACTAAAACAACAACCTCACCCAGAACCTTAAGATCAACACACAAGGACCACCATCCCATCAACATCAGTGACAAGAAGGCGGAATCTGTCTAGAACTTCCTATCCTGGTCAATAAATAGCCATGGCCAAAAAAGACTTCAGAGACTTCACTTTCTGGGAATCCTAAAGAAAGTACAACTTCCAGCTGATGGTCAACTTCTACAGGTGCACCACACAGTCCATCATCAAATACTCATCTCAGCATGGTACCCAGGCAGCACCTCTGAGAACAGGAAGGCCCTCCAGCATATTATCAAAACAGCCCAGAGGTTCACTGGCTCATAGCTTCCTACCCTGGAGGAACACTTCAGAACCCCCTGTAGCCAGGAACATCTGCAATAATCCAACCCATCCCACACACAACCTTTTTACAATTCTGCCATCTGATAAGCAATACAGAGCCTTGTAAGTTCGCACAGCAAGACTGCAGAATATTTTCTACCCCAAAGTTGTCACACTGCTAAACAAACTTAGCCCGCCCGCCCCCGAACCCCCCAACATCAGCATCATACTGAACTGAGACTTATCCACACTGCACGCATCATACACTACACTTGCAGAATATGCACTTCTGGCCCATAGCCATCATACAATCACCCATGCTGACTGTGCAGCAAAGCTGTTATCAAATTCATCTCAGTACCACAACTGCGTTCTATGTAATCCATGATACTATGTTATGCCTTTGGTCATGTTACTTATCTTGCAGTAATGCTACAACTCTCAACAGCTGCCTTTCCAGGTGCAATAATTTATCTCGTGTGCAAAATTTGTATTTGTATTTGTACACTGCTATATGATTTATGATTTGCTGAAGCCACATTTACATCACTCCAAATCAGTGGGATCAGATAAAATTGGAAAAAGTAAACAACATTTAAAATGAATCTCATTTTGTTCAAAGACAGGTAAATGGTGTCAGTACAGGATCTGATGAAAGGATGGGGTGTTATATACCCCAGTTTGGGTAGAAGTGCTGATCAAAAGTAGGCACAAAAGGGGGCTTTAGCCCTGGTTATCTGTACACCATCCATTAGGTAATGTACCTGTCAGAAAGACTAAGGGCATAACTAAAGCTAGGCTTTTGTTTCCCCTGTCCTTTTAATTATGTGTTACATGCAGTGAGACTCGCGACCTGGTTTTCCATATTGTGCGTTTATGAAAAGAAAGTAATGTTAAAGTTGATTATTATGAGTTTGCTTGTACTTACCTTCTATCCAGGCATTTAATGGTCAGATATGACTATTGGCTATGGCATTACGTACACCAGCGACATTTAGCTTTAATTATACTTACCACTGCTGCGCTCCTATTGCTATAAATAAGGACGCGTTTGTTACTTCTGATGTTTTAACAACCCTACAATTTGGTTCTACAATGAAACAGGCTCCTGTCCCTTATTTGGTAGGCTCATTGATATGTTCATGACCTCAGCTCTGATTGGCTGGTTTACAGTGAGCCACTGCCATGGCTCACACAGAACCAGCATAAATCATTACAAGTGAGGTGAAACATGGAGCACTTATGCATCCAACCATGTGTGTCTGAGCCTCTGTCAGAGGAGGAATTGGATGTTGAAGAACAGCCAGTTTTACGGAGATTGCAAATAAATGCATCTGAGTGGTACGTTTTCCCATTTAATGTTTCTTGGGACAATTTTCTGCTCACAACTGTACTATTCCCACTTCACCACTTCAGCTTAGGCACAATGTTAGCATAAAATCGTAATTTCAGCACTGTAGCAAGAATTTTTTTTGTTTCATCTCATGTAACGTTATTTTATGACGCTAGCTTTGTCATGTAACTTTTGTCAAGAGCTCCAAACAGCTGAGCAGCTTGTAAGCGTGTTGTTTGTAATGAGTTCAGCTTTCATATTTTTTTATTCCAGTATCGATTAGATATTTGTTTAGCTAACCAAAAATAGGCTACAGGAAGTAAAGAAGCCTCTTGTCAATATCACAGACTTCATAATGTTGTTTATTACTACCCTGCTAAACTAAGGTACATTTTCTCAAAAGTATAGTTGGTAGCCACATAATTAGCAACTTACATAGTAATAGTAAAGTAAAAGTATGAAAGCCCAGCCATAGCTTGGTAAGGTAGAGCCAGGGCTCATGTGGGAACCCATTCCTTTTTCAGAAGTTCACTGAGAGCCATAACTTAAAAATGAATCTTGGCTTTGTGGAGATAAAAAACCATACTGTCCAGAAGCATACATACTCTGGGTCGCTAGGCTTAGAGCAAAACCAGTACGAGCACCAGCACTCAGGGAGCCTACACCTTGTGTGAGATTAAAGGCATAACCAGGCAGTGTACCTAGCAGCTCAAGCCTGGCAAATTTGCCATCCAAGAGTGACTTGAAGCAAGTTTAACTGAAGCAAAGGTAGAGTTTTCAGGGGAAAAGCTACGTTGAGCAGAATCAGCTGGGCTGGACCAGGCTTAAAGCTGCCTACACTAGCTTAGCTGTGGGAGGGGCTCAAGCTGCCAGGAACAAGGCCAGCATGGGGACAGTCTTCGGAAAAAGACCAAAGCCACCATCTGAAAATTTAGCAGAGATCAGACCACCACAAGTAAGTGAATTTGCATACAACAGGAATTTCTATATGACAGTTTCCCCTCACATATTAAAAAGTATTAAAAAGTAAAGTGCCCAGAAAAAATGAAAGAAAAGCTATTTCCACTGCACCGCACTACGTCTGCATATGCTCACACCGCCAGCGATCTGCTGCAGCATGCCTATCTGGCTTTTGCAGCAGCCATGGTGTCGCTCTTCGATGTTTTTGTACTTTAGAATTCTCCATACTTCATACTTACCATACTTCATACTTACCATAACAATACTCTGTCCCACTGCATTGCAATACAGGCCTATTGTGATCCATGCTTAAGTAATTGGCTGATGGCTGCCCACGTTCCGCTTTTATGTACACATGCTTTGGAAGTAATCTTGGTAAAAAAAAAAAAGCCTGTCTTGGCATAGATTGCTGATGGTCTGCTTCAAGATACTGTTAATCTCAGATTGCATTTGTTTGGTTTAGTTAAGATGGAACTTATCTTCGAAGTCTGATTTCATTGAACCAACTTGGTGATACAGGCCCCTGGTGTTTGTGTGTTGTTTTATTGTTCTCCCAATCTTGTCTTGGGTTTAGGGTTAGGGTTCGGGTTGGGGTGTTCTCCTGTTCCACCCAGTTCAGAAACATATTAAGAATGGCATGTATTACCTGTACCAAACCCTTTGCTTATGTTAGGAATATACTCACAAATACATGCACATCTCTGTTTTAATTTCCCAGCCAACTCTCATTTTTGTTTGCCTGCTGTGTCTTCCCAGAGGCAACAGCGAGCTTCTTGGTGGTAGGAAATTGCTGTTGACAGAACAGGCCTATTACTCCACACATGCTGCTTAAGGCATATAAAGGCTCTGGTATACCTGCCATAGCAATTTAAAGCAATGGGGCAACTGACGTATAAATATATTTTTAGCACAAGCAAAATGAAAAAAAAACTTTCTTGTACCTGGGACAGTCTGTTCATCCTCAAGTGTGAAAGTATATATTAGGAATAAACACTTTTTTTTTGAGAAATTCATATGTGTGAGTTGTAAGTCACATTGGTTGTGAGCTGTACCAGAGTAAAGAAGTTTGGCACAAGTTGTATTATTAACTGCATCATCTGACAGAGCATCCCAAATGAGACTGTCCTACCAACACAGGCAGGTTTTCTGCCCAAGGGTCCCTGAAACCGGGAACCATTAGGGCCTGGGGTAGCTGCCTGAGTGAGTAGCTCAGTAACATGGGGCACAGAGGATTGGTGCAGTCAAAGGAGGAGAACCAGGACACAGGGACAAGGAACAGGAACTAGGCCACAGTAACAAATCAACAAACCTCGAACTGGGACTCCAGCAGATACCACCAGAAGCTTGAAAATGGGAGTCCAGCAGGCATGAAAGGAGCCCAGGTTTTGGCAGGAGTGAGAAGGCTGCAACGTGAAGAAGGTTAGAAAATAACCTTAGTAGATAATAAAATAAAAAGTAGATAATAGCTGGTGCCCATACTTTCAGGTCAGAATAAGAATCATCCACATCCAGGGAATAGATTAAATAGCGACAATTGATTGACAACTGACAGTTGATTACATATTTAATAAACAGGCTGAACAATAGGCCAAAACAGTGTTGTTGGGTATTTCCATGTGTCCAATAACAATAGTACAGTATTATCAGTTGAACGACAGGTAGATCTTTAAATATTCATTGATATACCTGGCCGACCTGGGGTGAAAAAAATGTCCTAAGAATTAGTAAAGTCTCCATTTATTCACTTGAAATGCAAATTATCTAGCCATCTGTCGGTATAATGCAATTTTCCATGACCTTCAAAACAAATGAACAAGTAAATAACTGAAAAACTACAGACTTGGGCACATCCTAAACACATAGAAATGATTCAGCTCCAGTTACATTTTAATTCTTTTACTAAATAGTTACAGTGAGTATGAATTGCCCAGAAATGTGTCTCCATGGTAACACATGAAATGAACTCTCTGGTGGTGGCTGATGGCTCTCTTGAGCTCATCTTGTATAATGCTTTTTTTCTAAATTTGCTAAGAAGATGCGTAAATATATCCTGGTAGAATGTACAGATATGGTACCTTATATTTTCTTAAGAATCAATTTAAAACACAATATCACAATATTGCAATATATAACAGTGATCCCATAAAAATCTTAATAAAGAGATATTTGTAATTTTTCCATCTGCTATTCTGTAATTTTTAATACAACAATATCAGTGTTAACCATATCACCTGCAATTCTGAGTAGTTATTTTCTCCTTAAGAAAGACCATTGTTTATTGTGTATATATTTGTAGAACCCTCCGAGTTAAACACAACTAGATTAATTACTACAGGGTGGCAGAGTCAAAGTTTCATAAAGAAACTGAATATCTATCTGAATATCTATCATACTGATGCTATATCTGTGTTGTGGGGCAGGGTGAATTTATTACACACACACAAAATATCATAAAAAATATAATATAGCTTGCAATTAATTCATGTGACCGGCACCATGCTGCCACTTGTTATGGGGTGCATTTCCCAAAAGTTCCCAACTTAGCAACTTACATAGTTGGATTCATTCAGTTGCATGGGTCCAACTATGTAAGTTGCTAACATAGTTAGTAGCTAGGCTTTTGGGAAACGCACCCATGATTGTCAGTTTTGGAGTAAAAAATATTGTGCAAAAAAATGAATGGTAATGATTTAAATTTACAGCACTAGACAAGACAGTTATTTACACTGGGTGCTTGGGTGACACTTTTGGGAAAATCATGTTATGCAGTTTTTATTTTACTGAAATAGTTCAGGGTCTAACATGTGATTATCATGCAACCTAGAGGGCTTCTCATGTGATCTGAATTGAGCACTCCAAGGGGTTCCCTGTCCCTAACCACAACAATGGCATTATTTATATACATATAAAAAATTCAGCTTATATTCCATTTAGCACCTGTGCTTACAAAAATAAGAAATCCTGAAATCAAAGGTTACAGAACAAAATCACTGTACTGTAAATTTCACATAATAATGATCTTACGGTCCTAAAGTTTTTTTTTTTATAAACAAACATGGTCATAGTAAAATAACCCGGATGGTACATAGCTGAGGAAGCAAAAATCACCCAGCTGAAGATGCAAAAACTTTTGCCTTCCTACCTGACCAAACTCATGCCAAGCTATTGATTGTTATGGGGACCAGGATTCTCTACAGTTTTTGACATTTGAAACATAAACTAATACCCCATTTTATCCTGCACCAGCAAGCGGAATGTGCCAATGTCCCCAAAATGGCCTCAATCTATCAGTCATCTGCTAAGAACTCAAGACACTTTCTCTGGGTGTTGCTGGGAATGGGAATGTGAGGAAGAAATCCTTCACAACAACCCTCAAATGGCTCTGGTAAAGGGGAAGGGTGGTGGACATCAGTCCATCACAAGGCAAACACTTTTACGCAGACTTTGAGATATTTTCTTAAACCAGTTTTTGGTCTCCTTGAGGAAACCAAACTACCCAGAGGAAATTAAGACAAAAGAAGGAAGAACAGGCAAGCTCCACACACAAAAAGCCAGGGTAGGAATGGAACTCACAATGCTGGAGGTGCAAGGCTATAGCAAGTAAGAAAGTGTTGAACTAACCAAAATTAATCCACAGTGGCATTTGTTTTTTTTTTCTTCGACCAAACAGATTTCAGGTATTACATGCCTTACTGGTTTTGGAATTTCTGTGGAAACTTCATGAGAAAAAAATTCATGCAACCTTTCAATGCCCATGGGGTCACTCGGTGGCTCCTCTGTACTTGGAGGTGTTGCGCATATTATGTTAATAACATTATTTTGCTTATATTGTTGAACAAGATAAAAAAAATTATTGATTATATTAAGTTTTAGACTGATGGGAAAAAGTGTGTATAGTAAAACAAATGTTTCAAAAACTGAATTAAATGTGATCAGCCACAACTGTCATAAGGTAGCTTACTGGCCTCACACCCAGTTTTATGTTGCCATTGTATATTTTTCCTGTCTTTCTAAGTTTCCTTCAATGGTCCAAAGTCATGCACTTTGGTGAATTAGAGCCCTGTTTTACGATATTTTTACTATTTTTTAGCAGTACTCACCAACCCTGTTCCTAGGGATGTACCACACTACAGAACTTAGATGCAGCACTAATTTAACATACCTGATACAGATAAGCATTGGAGCCAGCTTTGCTGAAGATAAGCTTGCTCTAATACAGAGATGTTAGTGAAGAACATGATTATCTGTCTCAGGTGTGCTAAATTATGCCTGCCCCTAATGTCTGCAGGATGGTTTATCTTCAGGAGCACGGTTGGTGACCACCAGGGGTGGAAAGTCAGAAACTACCAGTCCAGACCAAAGTTTTGTTTCAACCGGCCCCCTGAAAACTCATTGACTCTGACTCTTTTTGCTCAACTGCTTGGTCAAAACAAAACCATGGTCTGGATTTGTACTTTCTGGACCTGAACTTTCCACCTCTGGTGACCACTATTGAAAGCACTTGCAGTGAATTTCAGTGTAGTTTAGCCCTTCGAAACAAAACAGGTGGCCCTGAAGTGCCAGACTTGTGCCCAGTGTATGATAGCAATTTGTTGCATTAGTTTCATATTCACCATACCTTCAGCGGGTACTTACATCCTCGGGCATTAAAGATATTCATGCTGGCTTAGCCATAATTATCCTGGTACTCTTCAGAGTGATGAGGGACCTTCAAAATATTGAAATATTCAATACCAAAACAGGCATAGTGGCCAATTTTTCTTTTATTCTGTGAAATTTTTTATGTAACTTTCTACTCACTGATGAACATAAATAATAGTTTGATAAGATAACAATAAGCATACTTCAGCAATACGTCTTTATTTTTACTGCTCTGGCAAACATATTGGTAACGTTCTGCCCGGTCCTGCATTCAAAAATGAAAATTTGTGCCATGGCACACTCTATTGCTGTGGGTCCCGCAGGTCCTGTACTTTGGTGGAATCCTGTTTTTGCATTTTAATAGTAATCCATCAAGGTGCAAGCGCACCGGGGAACGGGACGTGTCACTCCGATTGGTTTATAGCATGTTACGCCCCAAACAAACCCATGACTTATTATGAGACTTCGTACAACCCTTTTGGACCATGTGCCTGGAGTAGCGACTATTTTTCCGCTGTTAAACTAGCAAAAGTGGGTTGGCCACACGTTTGTGTGCTGCTGCATGTTACTTTGCACACTATAAAGCACTATCACTTCCCACTGCCTCAAAATAGCAATGCACCAGCAATGCTCCTGGTTTTACAACCGACATGCCCAGGGGCGCTCTGATGGGCACAAGTACATTTGCTATTTAACCAAATTGGGCGCTGGATGGAAAAATGACAACTCCATCGGGCTGATGCTAGCAAAGACACTTATCTGGCGCTGCTTTGCCCTTAGTCTATGTATATTTGTACCCCATGCTTCCTCTAATACACTTCGGACTTACTGTAACCCTAGATAATCATTATGGAAAACTTAATTGTTAAACTGTTAACTAATGGCATTTTAAAGGGAATGGATTCTAATTGTGGAGTTATACTTATCTGATGTCGTGGCCTTACTTGGAAAAACATTTTTGGCTTCTTGATGACAGAAACAGAATAGTCTTTAGCTTATCAGACAATCAGTTATCCATGTACATTGTAAGTAGGGCTTTAAGCCATTTGTAAACATCTGTGGCTTGTAAGAAGGAGTTCAGCCAAAAAGATCTTCCTGAGTAACTGGAGAAGATTCAGGAAAGTAAATGTCCACACAAGATTCTCATAGCTGTCAGAAGCTTAAAAGAACATTAGCCAGTGGAAGATTTTGTTCAGTGGATTTGGTTTATTGGATGTGGATTGTGTCTGCACAATATTCACCAAGGAAAAATCTGTAAATCCTTTAAATCTGGGAGTCAGACCTGCTAATCAGAAATATTGCAGCGTATAAAAATAGTAAATAGTGTTTATAAAGCTAATGAAATATTCAGTTCAAATTAATTGAAAATACTACTTAGTTCTTTTGAAAGCCTTATAAATTGAATTTATACTTATCACAATAAAATTCATTATAGCTTTGCTAGTTTCTTTGCTGAAGTCATCATATTACACTCTATGCTGCTAAATCACTAGATTACTTATGTGATTTATATTGTGCAGCAAAAATGATCTTCACTTACTCACTAAGTATCCGGCTACTGGGTTAATTTTCAAGATGATCTGAAAGCACTATGCTTTTTTAATCTGTGATGCACTGCTTATCGTCCAAAACCCTGAGTCAGTTGTCCTCTTTTGCAAAGTAATGCTGGGCGTGCCATTAATTTAATAATAAAAAAAAAATCCCAAGACAAAATTAAATTCATATGCAGATTGAAGAAAATTTAATTCAGAGTCTGGATATGCAGATTGAAAATACACAGTCCTGGCTCAAAGTAGCAGCACATCTACAGACAATCGAAATATCAAGTGAAAGTCCTTATAAAAGGTCAGAGTTGTTTTTTGCAGGCATCTCCCTAACATTGTACTTCTCCTTTGGTTTTCCTCTCTACAGGGACAGATAATACCCATTAATGCTTCTGCTCTGGCCTTCCTGCACAACGCTAAAGAGGGAAATGTTATTTCTTGCTCCCCAGATCTTTGTTATATCTGCTTAATTTCACATTTGTCCCCCGGAGTTATATTGTGTAAGCTGCTTATTCTTCTTGTATGAGTGACCTTGGTGTGACCTCACAGTGACGCTAATCACCTGGCAAAGGGTTCCTCCATCATACCCCATGGTGCAATAAAAGCCTCTTTTTCCGAGCTACACCTTTTCCTTCCTGTCCTTTAAACTCCTTGAGGATCCTTTTCTGAGTCTTTACTCACCAGTCCTGTTTGTGCATAAAAAACACCATCACAGAACAAGCTGGTTGTAGCTGCCATTGGGCTGCTGCCCTGTGAGTGTCCTGTCTCATATCATTCCATATATGAACTCACACCTCCGCCTTTGTGAACCTAAGCAGCCGATGGCAATGAAACCCCTGATAAAATGAGAGAGTCTGTTGTCAGTGTGAAGTTTAGATGACTGTCTGTCCTGATTAGGGATGCTGTGAAGCTAATATGTGAAAGTTTTTTCTAGCCCATTTAAACAGTACATTATTTCCCAGGACCATCAGTATTCAATCACACCAAACCTACCAATTTAATGAACTGAGTGTATCATGCTTCTGTCTTAAACATCACATATTTCACGAGTAATTCTGGAACGTCATTCTCTCCAAACCAACAAAAACAATTAATGTTAGTTACAGTAAAATCTCAATGCATGTTTTTTCTTTTCAAAAGGAAAATGAGGCTATCCATTTGACCTAGGAAATAAAATCGCGCACTGGATTTCAAGTGTCAAGGTCCCTCTCGAGTTCTACCTACATGCCATCCATGATGATCTGCAGGGGTCCTGCTAACAGGCAGGAAACTGAGCCATCTATCATTCTTACATCCTTAGTCTAACATCTTTTTTCCAGACTGATGACAGAAGGTATTAGAACAAAAACAGCATAAAATTCTGTGAAATGTGAACTGATGACATTTTTTCTCAAAACATCTTAAAGGAAACTTAGAGGTAGTATAAATACAGCTAATGGACATAATTACTGCTCTAAAAGACCATACATAATAATATACTGTTGTGGTCAAAAGTTTTGAGAATGACACAAATATTGGTTTTCACAAAGTATGCTGCGTCGGTGAAGTATAATTACAAGCATTTTATACGTTTCAAAGGCATTTATTGATAATTTATGCAAAGAGTCAATATTTGCAGTGTTGGTCCTTCGTTTTCAAGACCCCTGCAATCCGCCCTGGCATGGTGTCAGTCAACTTCTGGGCCAAATACTAACCGATGGCAACTCATTCTTGCATAATCAAATCCTTTTAGTTTTGTTTTCCCACCTGCCTCTTGAGGATTGACCACAAGTTCTCAATGGGATTAAAGTCTGGGGAGTTTCCTAGCCATGGACCCAAAATTTCGATGTTTTGTTCCCCAAGCCTCTTAGTTATCACTTTTGCCTTAGGGCACGGTGCTCCATCATGCTGGAAAGGTATTGTTCTTTACTAGACTGTTCCTGGATGGTTGGGAGAAGTTGCTCTCAGAGGATGGTTCGATACCATTCTTTATTTATGGCTGTGTTTTCAGGCAAAATTGTGCTTAAGCCCACTCCCGAGGGTGAGAAGCAACCCCACACATGAATGGCCTCAGGATGCTTAACTGTTGGCATGACACTGGACTGATGGTAGTGCTCACCTTTACATCTCTGGACAATAATTTTTTTCAGATTCCCCAAACAATTGGAAAGTGGTTTCATCAGAGAAAATGATTTTACCCCAATCCTCAGTAGTCTAATCCCTGTACTTTTTACAGAACATCAGTCTGTCCTTGACGTTTTTCTTGGTGATAAGTGGCTTCTTTGCTGCCCTTCTTGACACCAGGCCATCCTCCAGAAGTCTTTGCCTCAATGTGCATGCGAGCTGCCATTCCTGAGCAAGCTCTGCACTGGTGGTGCCCTGAATCACTATTAGGTGCTTGCTGGACTTTCTTGGGTGCCCTGAAGCCTTCTTCACAGCAATTGAACCTTTTGAACAATTGAACCCCAATTGAACAAGGCCCCCAATTGATCTGATAACTCTTCATAACATTCTGAAGCACAGTATATGAAAACTGACATCTTGAAAACTGAAGCAACAAACTTTGAAGAAACCAATATTTGTGTCATTCTCAAAACTTTTGGCTAGTACTCCATGGCAGCAAGCTTTTAATTGACTGAGGTACTGCATTTAGCTTTTCCCAGAAGATGAATGCGACAGCCCAGGTCAACCCATGCAAATGTTTGACCTGGCTTACATGATGTACATTAGTGGAAACATCGCTTCTTATCTCTCCATATCAAAGCAGATAAATACTGAATACATTGCATCTCACCAGCCATTTTACAAAAAACAAAACGCTGAGTTTGCAAACTTGGCAGTCTGTTAAGTGTACTGTATACATATACTGCCCCTCCCACCCCATTATAATTATGTGTGGGGGCCTGCAGTAGACAAGAGCACCAGACCATTTTTTATTCTGAGTGCAGCCAGCCCCGACTGCAGATGAAGGTATATGTTTCCCTGGAATTACCATATATCAGTCTTATATTTAGGATGGTTTCCCTGGTATTCTGATCTCTTCAGCATTTGGTTTGTATTCTTTAAAAGCTAGACCAGGTGCATGGAGAAGGGGGAGGATGTGTGCTGGTGTTTTCCCCGGACTGGGGTTCTCCCTTTTTAACTTGTGAGCACCTGCCCCTCAAAAGGTCTGTACACAGCCTCAAAAACAAATCTTACAGCTTTCCCCTATTTCCAAAACTCAGCTTTAGCAAGGGCTTGTGTCATTTAAAAAAGAAGAAAACAACACTCTGTCTTGGATGAACTTTCCTGGAATGAATGATTTCTCCACACACTTCAGTCGACGGTCCCACCCACTCTTGCAAATATTTACTGTTGTGGATACTGCGATGCTCCCAGAAGAGCACCTGATATAACACTGAATCTTTGGTAGGGGCCAGCTCTAAAACAAGTCAGATCACGTTTGTTCTTGACCAGGCACTGAGCACACCGGGCTATTGCTTCAGGCAAGGTTAAACACATCCTTTTATCGTAACATTTAATGTCCCTTTTTAATCACTTATCAGCATAGAAAACGGTCGTCCTGCGAATCAGCGATAAAGATGACACAGCACACTTCCTGACATAGTACCCTTCACAGAACACTACAGCTAGTTATCCCGTTTTCCTAACCAAGTTATTCCTTTGTTCTCACATATTTGGTGACCTTAATGATTCTGTCACGTCCACAGGACACTTAACGACAAAAAAAAGAGTTCAAAACAGGAAATTGACACACCTTGGGCTGCACACACACACACAAACTGATGTCATCTTCCTGTCAGACTTTTCCACTTTAATAAGCTGGTGTGAGTATTTGGTGCTAACAAGAATTGGGCCACTTACTGCAAAGTACACAGGTAAGGCTTTTGGGAAGGACAAGAATGTACAATGAAACAGGGTCAGGAGGGCAGCAAACAGAATCCGGGGTGCTAAGCTGGACCAGCACAGACAGAACCAGCGCTAATCAGCAGGCCAAATAAAATCTGAAAGCCATGCCAAGACTGTCAACATGTACATGAACAAACTAAGGCTAAGTAAAGTGGCGGCCAGTCCATAGACCGGAGGTAGTACCTCCGTTATTTATGAGATTAGATATAAAACCAGTAACCTTTAAGTAAAAATGGCTATTGTGATATTGTAAAATGCATTATCTTCATATTATCATTTTTACATCCCATTTGTTTTGCTGCCAGCCGCTGCCTGTTGGTAAGCGGAGGACTGATAAATTGATGGATCTCTTACAGATGAGAATGAATCGTAGTGAAACCATCTGTGGGCGAGTTGTGGAAGATGGCCATGTCTAGGAAGCGTGGTTTGGGCCAGGTGTGACACTTTCATTGGTCAAACAATTGTGACTGATTTTCAAGTATAATTTATTTTGTCTTAGAAATTAATGACAGCAAACCCATATTTTTTGAGAAATTGCCTCACACTTTTACAATCGTAACATGAACAGTGCACATATTGCCATGACGAAATGTTTAGCTCATAGCTTTCCATCCATCTGTCTTCTGAAACCACTTGTCATAGTCAGGTTTGCCCGGAGTCTGGAGCCTATACCCAGTACCCAGCAGAAACCCAGCAACAACAACAATTACAGCAAGACCATAGGTCTACGGCAGACACTCAAACCCGGGTCCCAGAGGTGTAAGGCAATGGTGCTGACCACCACACCACCATGCTGCTCCAGCTCATGGCTTTCAATGAGACAAATGTTATTAAGTCTGTTTCGTAAGACCATAATAAATACCTAAAAAGTACAATTTAATATAAAAGCATTAGTTTACCTCCACAAATATATTTCATTTTTTGCATCAATGTTTCAGTGCACTTATACTCAAACCTCCCCCCAAAAATACACTATGTAGGAGGCAGAGTGAAACAAAATCACTGGAATTATTTCCCGGAATAAAAAAATTACAGTGTGTATTTATGTGTGGACAATGAGAGGTCTATCTGTTAAACACAATAAAATATCCTCTCTGTTGGTGTTCTCCACGTTGTTGAGTGGATTCACAGGTCCGGTTAGTCATTGTTTTGCAGTGATTCAGGCTTATTTTCAAGCACTGGTTCAAATTGTACCCCTTATTAATGACCTGCATAGCTCCTAGCTCAATTTGCTATGAAAATATTCTGAAATATTGTTATGAAACACAAACACTATAACAGGAGCTAATCCGGTATGAAGTAACAAAATATTCTTTCCTGCCTCAAGCCCTTTATATTTTGTGAGTGTAGTCATGTATTTCTTGATGAATATCTGAGTTAACTAGAATTTAGATGTATTAAAAAAAACAGTTCATATCTCATGACCATGGCTTACATGTATGTTGCACACTTTATTTACAGTTCACCATATATTTCAAGGAAAATAAAGGATGGCAAAGTGTCTATCACCATGTCAAAACATGGAAGCACTTAATTTGTGTGACTAATTTTGATACTATACCGAATCATTCTGTGTTCTGCTAAATGTAAAGACACTCTATCTATAAGACACTCTAAAGCCCTATCACAGGGAACGACCCATCACAGGGAACGACCCATCACAGGGCATGACCCATCACAGGGCACGACCTATCACAGGGCACGACCCATTACAGGGCACACTCGCACACCAGTCACTCACACAAACACGCCTACAGGTAATTTGGAAACTCCAATTAACCTCAGCATGTTTTGGAACTGCGGGAGGAAAGGCAGAGTGCCCGGAGGAAACCCCACAACGACACAAGGAGAACATGCAGACTCCACACACTTGAAACCCAGGCAGAGACTTGCACCCTGGACCTAGAGGTGTGACACGACAATCAAAACATGATTAATGATTACGACTTCCTTTACTCTCATCTGTATTAATCACGTGACTGGCATTGAGTACTGAGGAGTCGCTATGCAATTGCAATAATACCTATGATTATCAATGAGACATATATACGTATACATATATATACGTTTGTTTAGTAAATTCAAGGAAAGGCTGTTGGGAAATCTGTGTTGAGTATCAATGTATATTGTGCTTTTTTAATGTATTTGTTGTAAGTCTTAACAAGAAGGTCTCTGTCATCTTTTATTTGCAAATTATTTCAAATGATAATATTATCTGGATAATGTATTTCCTCTAACAGGTTGTGATAAGGATTGCAATGAAGGAGCCATCTTGTAAGATTGCTCAGTAGAATATTTTTATCCTAAGTCCATTTCTTCAATATTTTATCCATCCATCCATCTAACCGCTTATCTAATACAGGATTTGGGGTGAGGTGGGGGTGAGAGCTTATCCCGTTTAAGTTAAGGATCAGAAAGTTAGGTGTGTGGAGGAGATAAGGATTATCTCTATTTGTTCTTTGTGGCCAAAACAAAAACAGTGGCTGTTTACACTTCAGATGTGCCCCATAATGTGAAGAACTCCAACTCCAACATATGGAGGTCCCATTCACTGGTGTCAGGCTAAAAGCTACATACTACTATCAGCACATTCTTAGATTGTTTTTGTTAACTGTGGACACTGCGTGCCCCTCATTTCCGCTCCTATCATAGACGGGGTCGATAAGATAGGAAAGCACCCACGTTGCTTCCTGTTACTCTCTGGGCCAGCAGTTAATGTCATGACCCTGATCACCCCATTCTGAACACTCCTTCTTCCAATTCCACAGAACAAACACATTTTCTAAGCAGACAAGCATTTTTTGTGGGCCTAATTTTTAACCTATAGTCCACTCTTGCTGCAATTCATGCTCTTCTGATGAATGGTACAAGAGTTTGCTATTTACTATCATATAAAAATTCCTCACTGTGGTTTCCCAACTCTGTATACAGTTTTGCATTTAATGATAAGTCTTAACAATTTAATACCTGAAACTGGGGCGATATAAATCCCTTGTATTCGTTTTTTTTTTCTAGTTTGTGCAAAGATTATGGAAATGATAATAACATTCTTGCTATTAGGATGTTATAATTCCTGGAAATGGAGATGATATTTTATATAGAGAATACATATATTTATATAGAGAATGTCTATTTGTCCTGTAAAATAGGTCTGCCAGATCATTCACTTAAGTGCACTAACATACATAAAACACTCCCTTTTCCAGCCCCTTCTTGAATCTAACTTAAATCACTCTTTTCAACAGATTTTATTAAAACATTATCTCATTTGTACAGCTTTCTTATATGTAATGCTTCAAATGTTTTATAGCAATTTTATAGTAATTTATGCAATAAATAGTTAAGCAAAATCTCTAAAGATTCTCTCTACAGTTCCTGCTGATGTAAATATGAATTATGCTCAAAAGTCTGTAGGCAGATGAATATTACTCATACATGAACACCTTCAACAATCAATAAAAGTCCCCTAGTTATATAAACCTTGGAGAGATGTTTATATAATTACATTTTGTATGTGCTATATTTAGTATTAGTTGCATGGCAAACTGTAAATAACAAGGGGGAAATACAACATTGTGTTCTGTACATTTTTTGAGATAAGATGCTAAAATGATAATCTGTATAGATTTGGCATAAAATATCCTGTGTCCCACTCTTGGCCAAAAGCCTTAAATGAACACATTGGCGTTGGCAACAAAAGAAATAGCAATGGGCCAATCTGCGTCTCTGTGTCTGTGCCCTCTGGTGGACTGACATCCCCTCCAGGGTACACTCCTGTCTTGTGTCCTATGCTGTCTGGGATAGGACCCAGGCCCTTGCAACCATATCCAATATGTAAGCTTATGAAATTGGAGCAGGACTCATGGAAGTAATAATTCTCCTATCAGACTTGCCAAAATGACCCACATGAGGAACTGCTGAGACGGACCAGTAATAAATCCTCCCATGCTTAATAAACTGCAAGTGCTATAAAAACCTCTTCCCACAACCCAGTTACCACCACTGTTGTTATGTTTAATGTGAAGATTATAATGATTGAAAGAGGTGATATGTGGCTCAGTGGGTTAGGTTAGTGGGTGCTGGGAAGGGTGCTGCTTCAGATTGCATGGTCAGCAGAGTGGTTTCACCGTAGGCCTCTTGAGCAAGGTCCCTAACCCCCAGTAGCTCCAGGGACTGGCTGTTCCTACATTCTTGGTTGTATTTCACTTTGCATGAAAGCATCTGCTAAAATGAATAAAGTGTAAAGACACTGATAGAGTGCTTAAACCTTAAGTGCCTGCAGCTTTGGTGCTATCTCTGTTTGCAACAAGCGTCCTGCTTACAAGGCCTGCCTCCCAAATAAAATATAAATATGCTGCATAAAAATGTAGGATGCGTTGTACAGAATATACTGTGCAGAATAATTAAATAAGAAAATCCATCATGTTTAATGGTACAATAATTTGCACCAGAGGTGTCAATTCCAGGTCCAGAAGTACATATCCATACCAAGATTTTGTTTCAACCAACTAGATGAGCACTCTGTGACTCTTTATGCTCAAGTAGTTGGTTGAAACAAAATCCTTTGCACATAGACAGACATTATTGCACAATTGGTAGTATTACACATTTCCCTAATTATTGCACATGGCACATGGTCAGATAAAAGATATTTCTGCACCTAACAGTCAGGGGTGTGTGCACATGTACAGCTTGGTCCAAGTTGGGTGTTTGGAACTGGGAGCTGGGAACTGTTTCATTATTTATATTATGGCCTAACCCTTAACCTGAAAAGCAGAAACATGCAATCTACTGGGGCATAATAAATGCTAATTATATGATAAAAAGAAGTAAAACTAGTTGTCCTTGAAAGTTGTTTTTCTTGAAACTACAATGAAAACCATCAAGCAGCAGGAAGTGAATAAATAAGAGGCATTCTGCTCTTCAAAAAGGAAGTTAATGTACCATAGCCAGTGTTTCATCAGGGTGAATCAAGGTGTTGCTAAGAAAAGATGAGATAGTGGAGACACACAGCTACAAGCATTTACATTTACATCCTATCTGGTCATTACATGTGGTATGTGGTATTTTGTTTGACACAGCCTCAGAGGCCCAGCCTACCCCAGAGGCCCAGCCTGCCCCAGAAGCCCAGCCTGCCTTAGACGCCCAGCCTGCCTCAGACGCCCAGCCTGCCCCAGAGGTCCAGCCTGCCTCAGACACCCAGCCTGCCTCAGAGGCCCAGCCTAGCCTGCCTCAGACGCCCAGCCTGCCCCCGAGGCCCAGCCTGCCTCAGATGCCCAGCCTGCCCCAGAGGCCCAGCCCGCCTCAGACACCCAGCCTGCCCCAGAGGCCTAGCCTAGCCTGCCTCAGAGGCCCAGGCTGCCCCAGAGGCCCAGCCTGCCCCAGAGGTCCAGCCTGCCCCAGAGGCCCAGCCTGCAGCACAGGATAGCTAGAGTGGTAATGGCAGATCTTCAGTGCAATCACCATTTAACACACATTCTTCTTTTCTCTTTTTATATTCAAGACATGTATTAATGATAATTTAGATACGTGTCAGTTACAGTGTATGTGTTCAGAAAGGTATTCTAACAGTCTAAATGCCTTTTACCTGTTTTACAAACCAAGTTGTGTATATTGTGCATTTATGACTGTAAAAAGGGACACTATGGGACTGTTATGAATCTTTTGTTGTTATGTAAAAATAAGTAATCCAGTTCAGTTATGTCTATTTATGTTTAGCTTTGTATTAGTCAGAATTAAAAATTTGGTTTGAGGAGATAATTCTGAAAAAATAATCTTCTGGTTATGTCTATCAAGCAATTTAAACTCATAACAGTCCTCCCGAGGGAAATTCTTTTCTATTTCAACCTGCACATTATTACAACAGTTTGTCAGATGCAGTTTTGAAGGCGTATAACGGTCAGAGGCACCAATTGCTGTGCAAACAGTGTCAATGAGCAGAACTGATGTAATGTAGTGTGGTAAGGGCAATTTGGAGAGACAGATTCACTGAAATGCAGGTTTTTGGACCACAAGAAAAAAATGGGAGTACCTGGCAGAAACCAGAGCAAGTACGGGTAGAATATAGAAATATCTAATACATGGAGCCAGAGATATTTTTCTAAGGAGAGTTAAGCAACATAGGTTTACAGTATTTTAAGAACAGAATTAGAGAACTGGAATGTGTTTTTGCTCAAAACAAGAAAATGTGTATAAGATATAACCAATTCACAACCTATTGCGATTAATCTCATTGAAGGCTCATTGGGTTAGGGATACGATGTCTGTTATTGGAAGGTTACAGTACCAGTTCAAATCCCAGGATTGGCAAAGCGATTTCGCTGTTGGACCCTTGAGGGAGGCCCTTAATTCTCAATTGTTTCAGGGACTAACTCAAAGTGTCATGGATAAAAGCATCTGTTTAAATAAAATGCAAATGATTTATAGAACAAATTAAAAACTACATAAATGTAGCTGGAAGAAATTTCTGTAAATTCTTTTTTGGCTTTAGGGGAAGTGTTTCCTGATTCGGTCCTCAGGGATCCACAGACAGCTCATGATTTTGCTCTCACTCAGGTCCGGGAGCAAAAATGTGAACTGTCTGGTAGGGAGCTCGGGGGGACCAGCTGTGGGTCCCTCAGGACTGGATTTGGAAACACTGCTTAAGGACATATATGAATTTGTTCATATACAGGCAACTGACTGAACCAGTTGTATAGGAAGAAATGGAGCAGGTTGAGGATTCACATGTGGAACACTGCTGACCATGGGAAGCAGGGATCTGGGGAGGAAAATGAGCAAATCGGAACCAGGAGATGGCAAACTGAAGACAGGATTCCAACAGAGTTGGAGTAAAAAAGTAGGACCTGAAATCTGACACAGGCTATATAATTTAGTCCCATTATACAGCCACAGAACCAGGTTTTTTCGAGCCACTTGTATGTCTACAATGTGTCCTTTTTTAATGGGGATTATTTTGAAGTGAATACCGACGAATATTACATTGTTTTAGTAACACCGGTAATATTTATTCCAGTAATCACATAGGTGCAGTATTGCAATAACATTATTCCTGTTTTTATTACTGGTATTTGATAATACTTAAGGCCTGGTGATTTTGGACATCCTTCTATAGACTATTGTAATCATGTTACTGCAAACTTTCAGTCGGATGTCACCATCCTTATCATTTCTGATGATTACATAGCTGTACTTGGTATCACAATGAGATTATGGCCTGGAGCTGAACTGCACTTGTGTCATTCTGAGCCAGCTGATGGAAAATAGTGCATACACAAAGCTGTAACACATGAACAAAAGAGTTACACTAATTGTTACACAGAGCACTACAGTCAAGCATGATATGGCTGTTTGGTGACAGGGATTTTTAATTGCGTGATAATATACAATACATCTTTGCAACAACTTCATCACTGTGATAGAAGATTGTCATGAGTTTGAGAACACGCGGAGAGAACACACAGAGCAAAGATATTAAAGTACAAAAAAAATCATACAGCAAATAGTCCTCAGGAATCCATTTTTGAGAGCAATACAGTACAAGTAACAGATCTTTAAAAAAAAAATTGTCACCTCTGATGACAGGTCTTCATTACAGTGAAAATACAAATTTTGCTTATTTCCTAAGCACTCCCATCTCATATATTTCATAAAAATACTGTTGATTAAATATACCTATATCTGTTATCCACACAAGCATCAAATATAAATATATGAACATGTAACACACAACCTTCAAGCTAAATCCTGAATTAAAAAAATCATTTACAATAGCGTGTAAATTTTATCCTCAGCTTTTAAGCATGAAATGATTTGAGCGTCCTTACATAGACATAGTCTATGATGTCTAAAGTAGATAAATATGTAAAAAAAAACAGAGCCAAACTAGTTCACGGTCAGGAAAAACACCTAATCCCTGAGGGAATGTATGTAAGAAGTTTCATTTCTTAATTTATTTACAACTATTTGCAGCCATAACAAAAATATTTAGTCACATGTTTCTGTTAAATCAACACACTTCTGTTCAGCATGCCAAACTGTTGGTGTGCCACATACTTTGGCTATGGCTGAGTTATAAAATCAGGGCTAGTATTAGTTTGTATGGTAGTTTCAACTATTGGTGATCTAATGCGTATATGATATTAACAAAGCATTTTAATCTTATTTACCTAAATTCATCAATGCATGACAATGGAGGAAATAAGAGGTCAATACCAAAATACTGTAAATGTCTACAGAAATTTTGCACTATAATTTATGTAAATGTTTAACCCATTATATGTCACTCAGAGAAAATGCTTCAGAACACACAAATGTTGCTCATCCTCAAATTAGACAGACATTAAATTTCCTAATATTTGGAGATACAATATCTCTCTCACACAGGGTTTGCATGCATATTGTTTCAATGCTTCAGCCTGCAGTAGAACTACAGCCCCAAAGAATACCTTTTTTGAAGAGATCACAGTATGGCACATAAGCACCACACACAAAACCACCATTTTGAAATATCTCAATGTGACTATTTTAGACAATGTACATAACAGGTCAAACATAAACTACATACAGGCAGACAAAGACTACAAATATGGTGCCAAATTTGACCTGAAATTAGAATTTCACATTTCACAAATTAAACACAGAAATGCTATACTTTCTGTGATGTTTTCAAAATGAAATGTGACAGTAATGTATACAAAGGTAGCAATCTTTCATATAAAATACAGATGTACCTTGAAAGGTACCAATGATTTTCAGCAGTTCTAAAATGATCTAACAATTAGCATTTCTCCCTTCCTACTATTTGCAGTTCACAATTACTCTGTGTCCACAGTTGTTTTACTTGTTGATGCTGTTGAGCTACATAAGGAAATAACTGAGAAGCCAGTGAATTGCTGCAAAGCTTTCTCTGCTGGCAAAAGTTTTGGCAGTTTATTTAAATATGATGTAAGCCACTAATGGATGCCTTTTACTGATAGAATGTTTAGTCAGGATTTAATTCAGTACTACAAGACTGATATTAAGGATAAGTAAACCTGGCAGATTACAAAACATCATCTACAAATGCAATACAACTGACTGCCCCTTTTAAAATTAGTTGCCAATTTTTCTTCATAATGAGTAGCACAGGACATTGGGTAATTATACAAAAAATAATAGCTTTGGTGGTTTTTTGGCACTCAAAAGAACTTACAGTAAATGGGGAGGCAGAGCGACCTTATCAGCAAAGTCTTGGAAATACACATTTTATCAGTCGACGCCCCAGTAGTGACTCAAGGATACTGCCTAGATTCAGGTGAGCAGATTATCTGATTTCAAGATGGTCTCGCTGTCATTACAGCCTTTTCCATTGAAGTGCTCTGTGTGACCATCGATGCTGTAGCAGCCCTGGACTTCTGTGATGGACGAGGCCGTGTATGACGCTGACCTCAGCGTGTCCGAGTGGGTAAATCCACTGCCAAACTGTATGCGATACTGAATCCAGTATCTCCTTAAAACCCCCTGCACCTGATGGGGACGGGGGGGTAGAGGGGTGAGTCACTTTGCAGGACGCTACGTCATTTTGCTACTTGGCAGTAAAACTGATCCGTGTATTAGAATAGTATGTTTTTATGGTTATTCAGCAGAATGAATCACAAAATCAAAGCATAAGCTTTCAAACCTTACCTCTCCATTGAAAAAGCAGAAAATTGTGGCCACCAGCAGCCCCTAAGATAAAATGTAAGTGCATCAGTACTTGCCATCAGCAAACAGACTTTATGACTTATAATCGTAATTACTTAGAGCATTAGAATGTTTCATTTAATTTGCAACACTATTCTACATCATGGCTGCACTGTAGTGCAGAGCTAACAGTGCTGATTCAGCTCAGTCCCTGAAAAAGAAATTTAAAAGTACATCTAGGATTTCACCACTCAACACTGTCTCGCTATAGCCTGCATTCAGCTACAAACCTTGAAATAGACAACGTGTGAAATGGCCAGCTGTGCTATGATGCATGAACCTCAGACAAAGGTCATACTTGTTCAAGCAACATAAACAGAAACCCACATTTAAATATCCAGGTTTTGAGGGAAAAAATTCTTCATCTGAATTTTTAAACTCTCCACACCTTTGTCTTTTGTCATTCACTGTCAGAAAAAATAAATTGTACCTTTGAGAGTACTGTTATTTTTCACTGGAGCTATACCATCAAGGGTCTGCCAATCATACCCTAGCTGTAAGTAAATGTACCTTTTAGTCTATCTTTAGGTACAGAAATGGACTCTTATGGATGTTTATACCATTGATTTTTTACATTTGTATATTGTGGAACAAAATTGTACGAGGGCTGAATCCTTTTTTCCTGATAAGGAAAAACAGTTCATTATATTTTACATATCATACTCTAGTACTATTCAAGTAGCATGCATTAACGACCGATGTCTACAAAAAAGAAAAAAAAAGCTAGCTACTCTTACCTGATAGTGCATTAGGATATGCATAACATATTCATAGACTTCTGAGGCAACCCGACCCTCAGGTTTGTAAGGCAGGAGGATATATTGTATCCCCAGAAGGGGGACCAGAATCAGAGTGGCTCGGACTGCCTTCATGTACAAGCTGGACTCTGCCTGGTGAGTCACCTTCAGCTTGGTGATTAGGACACGCACAATATTCAGCAGGAAAAACAGGTTGACCTGTGAGAAGAAGGTCAAAGTTTAAAAAACGGCCTCATCAGTCATGGAACGCAAGATATAAAATTCATTCCGATAATTTTGTGGGGAAATGACTACATGAAAGTTTCAAGAAAATGTCTTTCAAAAACCAACTATTCATTCCTTAAGGTCTCACACAAAATGATTTTATCGCAATAACAGATTTGACAAAGGTCCAGATTGAATTAAGATGCAGACCCACCCATGTAATCATACACTGCAAGAACAAGGCTAATAGGTGGAACTCTCTGAAGTGAGATCAAAACATTGGATCAGCCTTGAAAACGATAAAAATTATAAAAAGGGTCTTGTGGGATGTGATTTGGGGGCACGTCAGGAAGTTTGATTCAGTTCCACTCCAGGTGAACTTCAGTTATCCGTTTACAATGCTCATGAGTCACACACATACAACAGTGCAAACACTAAGAAAGTGAGGACCTGACATTTTTAGCAAACTTATGATAGGCTTACCACTAAAGCAGCACAGATGGGGCCATGGATGATATACAGCAAAGAGGTATTAGAACTGATCCAACAACTGCAAATAAATAAGAAAATCATCATCGTTCATGACAAATACACAGTTTTTTCCCAAAATAGATGGAGTGTCGATTCATTCTAATACAAGTCATATCCCCACTCAGCTCCTACTGAAAAGACTGTTTGAGTCTTATTTGAACTAATCCGTGAAACATTTTCTAAATCTTCTCTGTTGTAAGAACAGATACAAGCATTGTAGAGCAGGTACTTCTCTGATGTTTCATGTCAAACTATGCAGGTCTTTCGCTCCTCTTTAGCATTGTCGCCTGACTTTTATTCAGTGTTTATTTCTGTTATTTTAACCCAGTATGTCAGTAAGTGACACCATTGTTTTACTCTTTGTTAAGCGCTTTGGGGAAACTATGGAAATGCTGCTATACATATATATTAAATAAATATATATAAATATATATAAATAAACTGTGTGTTCCTTAATACAATAGAACGGGAATATTCATATTTGTTTGAATAAACACAAGACTAATGTGATAAACGCATTTAATAGCTACAGAATGAGGGGGAAAAACATACTTGTCATTGTAGTAATAACTTCGGGCTATCGCATGTATGGTGGCTGGAATCAGAGGAAATCCTGAAAATAAGCACAAGCTCATTAGGACATTACAACATGGAAAAAAGACAAGAACTCAAAAAGAAAAACAAACAGCTATCCTACCCCAGCCAAGAAGATAGTACCACATTAAGTGCTGTTTCTCGGCAAACACTGCCACCACGATGAGGGTGTGCAGGTAGATTCCTTCACAGAGCATCCAGAAGTAGTTACAGCCAAAGAGATATAGATGGATGAACTGCGACACTTTGCAGCTGGTCTAAATAAACAAACGGAAACAAACGGATGTCTTTTCAATATGTGAAATATAAATGTATTGCACATTTATACCGCTTGATTTAGAAATTTTATTTCGGTAGAGTGCGCCATCTCGTCATACCCACTGTAATAAATAAACACTGAGTCTTACGGGGTTCTGCTGTACCAGCTCTTGATTGTTGGCCACGACGGTCAGTGAAATTATCGTAATAACAGAGTTCAAAACAAAGGAGAAAAAAAGGTTTTTGTGCAGCGTTATCCTTTGGCAACTTAAACTCCTGACAGGAAAGAAAAAACAAAATGGGTAACATTAGTGCTAGTATTTTTTTAATTTGACATCAAAGAAAAAATAAATAGATATATAAATTAAATCAAGCACCATACTGCAAAAAGTTCAGTTCATCCAAAAATATATTTTTCACTTACTTGAAATGAAAAAATATTGCCAGCGAAATGAAGAGTGACGTCAGTGACAACCCATGACCGATTAGGGCTAAGTATAACAAATTCATGGCCGTCTACAGGAGGGAGAAATGAAAAAAGGAATACTCCACCATAGTAAACATGCACATTTTATTTGCCATAGCAACAAAGTATCAAGGAGCTTCACTCAGATTAGTCTGTTGGTTAGACTTCAATGCAAGGTTCTTTTTTTACCTACCATTCTTCGTTCATCTGTATGCTCGATACAGCTGGTGTAGTTAGTCCACGTCCTGTTGCTCTCAGGATGCAAAAACCAATGTCCGTTGATATTGCAAATCTTTGTCGCTTTTTCTGTTCGCAAAACACACAGGAATCAGAAGTATTAATTGTATGTCATATCTGGATACAAACTTTCCCAATATAAATCTTACGTAATTTTTCACCAGCTTTCTTTGCGTTAATTTAAACCGTAAAATGAAAATATAGTAAATTCAAGCATCAATGCATTCAAAAAGCAGCTAGAACAAAATGGACGGATGGATGATAATTTCGGTTCCAGTACCAGCAGTGGTTACTACCAACTAAGCAACTGGCAGTTAACTGTTTGGCGGCAGACCAAAAAATAAATCAATAAGTACATTCAAATGTTCTTTGAAAATGAAAGACACCATTAAATTACTTTTCTCTCATACCAATCTGTGAAAGAACTTTTTTTTTATTTCTTTGAAACATTTAAGCTAGCTTAAAGACAATGCTTGGGAAAGTTTTTAATTAAAAGTTTTAAGAACAAACAATGATCAAAAAAGAAACTAGCAATTAGCCTTTTACTGGGGAACATGCTGAACAAGATGTCCACACTCACCTGAGGGATCAAAGTCATGGAAGTAGTCCGGGCAGTGCTGCTCGGCCGTGAGCCCAGCCCGTGTGTCCTCCCAGCACAGCCAGCCATCCCAGGTCCGGCTGCAGACGGGATCTGTAGGAAATCATGGCACATTGGGTGGGTAAGACATTTGGTTGAGCTTGGGTGATGAATAAAAAAGGAAAATGAAATCTCTACTGCCTTTGGCCACATCTGGTCCACATTCCGTAACGTAAGTTACTCTTTGGAAGAGTCATTGTCCACCATAGCAACCTCAAGTTGATTTCAAGTGAAAACCACTCACATCTGTAGTTAATTCATCAATCAATCTGTTTACACTCACTGTGGTTAAAGCTTCATTACACAATTTTGGAATCCCTCCCTTCTCCCTTTGAGTTCACCCTTGCTGACTCTCTGGCATATCCTTCAAGTCAAGTGCCCCAGTCCTTACAGTACAAGAATACTCAGAAAATACTCAGAGTACATTTAAGACACAGAAGACCTGGCACAGTGTGTATGCAGTTTGAGGCATATGTATTTGTTAGTGTCTGTGTTCTATGCAATGAAATTATTTTATTATGTTTTATATAAAAGTCATAATTTCAGTTCTGTCCTGCGGTCATGGTGGCTTTTGTGATATTTCAGCCTCTTTGCCTAGCACTGCTGCCCTCAATATTGTATTTCACAGTAATATGTTGTAAGAATATTAGTGTAAAAATCTGCATACACACAACTAGAAATGTATTGAGATTTATACTATACTGTAGCTATTGCCATTCTCATTGTTATTTTGATCTATGTTCACTGTTTAAAGCACTACAGCAGTTAATATGTGTGTGTGTGTGTGTGTGTGTGTGTGTGTGTGTGTGTGCGTGTGCTACATCGTGTGTTACATCGTGGGGACCGATACTGTGATAAAAACCCCTGACCTTGTTAGGAGATTTTTTTTCGGTCTTAACAAGAGGAAATTCAATCTGTGAATGCAATCAAAAAACTAAAAATGGCAAAAGCTTTGTGTTTTGTTTGGTTACTGTTGGTTAAGGTTGTCATAGGTTAAGGTTATGCCCATAGAAATTAATGGAGAGTGCCCACACAAATATAGATACCTAATCTGTGTGTGTGTATATATAAATATATATGTCTCTAAATAGGCCTTTACGTATGCATCAGTGGGCCTTGCAATGGACTGGAAACCTGTCTAGGGTGCCCCTGCTTTCAGCACCATGCTTCTTTGGATGGGATCCAGACTCACCCTTGCTCTGTAACAGATATGCAGTTATGGAAATATGGAGGGCGAGATAGATACTGTGAAAGTATAAGCTAAAATGTCGTGCGTGTGATCAATGGTGTCCGAGAGAAGATAAGAACAAAGGAAGAACCACCAAAGGCATAGATGTAGCTGTTGATTGGTGCAATAAATGTCTGTGTTCTGCAGAAGCATATGGAAATCAAAGCCATCCTGGTTTATCTGTAACTCTAGTTATATATATGTTATATATATAACATATAAACGTCCGATAAACATGTTCCTCTGGCTGTTCCCTTTCAGTGGGTATTGAGATGTTACGCATAACGCCATTATTTGCAGCAGTATGGTCTAGTTATTTATGTGTCAAACATTATTTCTATGATAATTATAGAATTACATAAGTTTAGTAATAGTCCTTTGCAGTAGGTTTTGCCTTCATCATCAGAAACATTTAAGAGATTCATATTTTATGAACCACTGCTGCATTTTTAAAAAGTGTCAAATATTGTTGACAGTAAGACTAGTTTTTATAGGCAATAAAACTTTCTTGATACTAATTACTACCAGCATTTTTCCAGTATTTTTTTTTTAAATCCACTCAACATTCAGATGTTAATCACACGCACTTTACCTTTTCTGCTGTGATTAGAATCCTTCATGATTTTCTGATAGCATTCAAACTGGGCCGTAACGATCTTGTTCCTGGTGACTCCTGGGTCGTGGAACATATTTTCCGGGGGATCGGTCTGGTTCTCCTCCAGACTAGCCACTGCAAAGACCTATTTCGGAGAAAAAATAGAAGTGAGGGGGTGATGCAGCTAGTACTCGAAGGCAAATGGCATAGCCTTTTTTGAGTAAAATAATGTTAAAGTTAATGCTTTTAACAAAACCACAGTATTGACATCAAATATAAATTAGTAATCACTTTAATAGTCATAGTTAAAATGAATTTTCGATATCTAATACCCCATAAATGTCATAACTAGGAATAATCCATTGCTATTTACATCAGGTTAGAAATGAGAAAGTGGCTTTTACCTTGAAAACAGTACAGAACAATAGAGGAAAGGTTATCCAATGTCCATTCATGTCAAAAGCCTGCTATGTTGATCTGTGAATAGAAACAATATTACACTTAATATACACATCTGCAACAGTAAATAGCTCCTATACTAAATAAATGCAAAATGTTCACACAGTACTACATCTTTAATAAACTGTACAAACATTCACTTCTAAAACTCTGCCTTTACTGTTTTAAAAATGGGTGATATGGCAATTCCATGTAGAATTGTGATTGTTGTGTATGTGTTTTCCTAGAGGATCCATTGGAAAACAACTCTCACCAAAAAAAACACTTGGAGAGTAATAATGGATTTAGACTCTGCGGTATAATAAAAAAGAAAAACTGTTATTGATTGTTCCTAATTAGATCATCAAGGCAGCCATAATAAAAACATTAACAAGACACCTCAGTTCAATATTGAACCCTTCAAGAACATTGCATGGCAATGCTCTGAAGTAACATTGATGCTTGAATATCGCCTTAAGCTGTAGAAATGTTTCTCCACTGCATAATGTTATCTGACTAAGGTAGCATATGCACAGTGTAGAAGGTGCAATGAACCTTAATATAATCACAACAGTCACAGCACTACCCATCCAGCCTATAGCCAGATCTATTTCATTTTTATGAATGGAGGTGGGGGGGGGGGCAGTAAAGGGTTGATTAAATTAAGATCTATAATTAGGAGAAGATTGCAAGTAGCTGTCTTTGCACAAGAACAACATTATCTTCAGTGAGACAAATTTGCGCCGCAGCTGTTCTTACTTACAAACATTTAGTACACACTTTTATTAAGCCCTTTATGTCTGAATTATGTATTGTCAACATCCTAATGCAGCACAGGATGTTAGCACTAAGTCCTTTGCCAGTTCCGTTTTAGATATAGGAAACATTTCCCTCCCTATTTTTGGAAGGCTATCACATTATATCTCATTCTGCAAGGATACTGGAAGCAATTTCACTTATCACTCAGTCGCAGGTTGAAAAAAGCTAACTGCAGAGACAAATGCAAACATTATGCAAAAACAATCTGGTTGCAGAGAGATAATGGATTTGTACTTATGTAAACAAAAACATGCTCTTCATAATATTTGAAGACATTTATTGGGAAATAGAAAAGAAACAGGATTTTTCATACATACAAAAAACTGGAAATCTACAGGCCTATAAAAAAGCAGTCTCTTTTTTAAAAGGAGTTAATTTTGTGCTTCTTAACATAAACGAAAAGGCATAGTATTATTGGAATAGAAAATTAAGGGTATTAATGCCTTTAAGTTATTTAGTATAATTTTAAGTCCATTTGTGCTTCAGAATATGTCTGCAAAGGCGTTATAGCGCCTAAAAAAACATATCATTGTGATATCTTATTTAGGAAAAAAATGCAACGAAAGAATTAACACACTGTCGCGAATGAGGTAAATAAGATGTGTGATTCCAGTAATGGACTGAAATAGACAAGGGCATAGGCAGTCTGTCAGCTGCCATGCCCCACCTGACTATGGATTTGCAGTAACCTTGTCAGAGTTCCATGTGTTCCATTAATAATGACTTCAAACTCCTTTGTTTGGAGCTCTTCTATTCGTGTTGTTATCCATTTGGGCAAATAAGACATGGACTACATTTCCATTGCCATTTCCAATATATTAAATTACACAAACAATATGAATACATTTATTATATATTAGACACGCAACATGGCAAAAAAATGGTTTGCAGCAGCTTAAAACACGCCTTTGTCCAATGCGAAACCACCGCACTGACGTACGTCTATTTTTCTTTGAAGTTGTACCTAAAACTCGGAGCACTCCCCCGAGAGCCTTCTTCACACGTATAATAAAACTCGAGTTTCCTGTTTTCCATGTATCGCAATAACGTAGCTGGGATCTACGCACAATCGCTGTTCGCATTCGCCGCCTTGGAAAGTAACCGGACGCTTTCGTGCTTTTGAAACAAAATTTGGAGTTGCGCTCTCCAGACGTCAGAGACGACCGATCCGACAGAAATATGCAAGGTTCAGGATTAGTCACCCTGACCCAGACAGTCTCACAGCAGAAGCCCTGGGGTAGAATAGCACCAGCAACATTTCCAAACAACTGGAACAGCTGCTTTAGTGGCTCTTCCATAAACATTTACACACAACTTTTCTCTTAAAACGCATCCTGCGATATGCACCTATTCTGCAACGGCAGCGTCTAGAAGCTGTACCTGTTGCTGGCTAAAGTCTGAAAGCCATTCAAAGGACAGACATTCCAGGAATCGGGATTTCCATGACAGCCTTATGTAATGAATTCACCGCGGTAAAGCCTGCATTCTTTTGTGGGCAATTCTAATTTATACCATAATCTGCATATAGGAAACCGTGCTACAAAACTGCTAGGGACATTAGTGGGAATATAGCTTAAGTTAAGTGTTTTCTATTGTTCTGGTTCACTTCTTTACCTCACTCTCAAGTTTTGAGTTAGTTTAATCTCATAAGGAATGTTTTGGAGCTTTAGTCTATTTGAGGGGCCTACAAATTAATTCAGCAACAAGAGTAATCACCCCTGAAGGAGAAATATAGCCTTAAGCCAAAGACAAATAGAAGACGCTGTAGTGCCTATAGTGATGATACGGAATTCATTAAAACTGAACAAAATTCCACTATTTACTTTATTACTCACCGGAAAATATTAAATCCACTCAATCCCCACTTAATCTGGAAAATATGCCATAGGCTTAAGCAAAAACTTTGTTTTTGAAATGTTGTTATCCATTTTTCTATGTAGAACATTTAAGTGCATCCAATTATTCTTGAAAAATGTGGAGCTAGTACATTGCATTAAAATTTGTATGCTGATGTTTTAAAAGGTTAAATGCCTTTTTTCGGCTGTCTCCTTGAGCATGAAAGGAAAATTCTGCACTGGTCTCCAATTTTATATTCTGAAAAATGGCTCAGATACGAGCTATTAAAAAATTCTTGTCTAAAGAAGTGTCATGACGCAGGCCAAAGGCAATTATTTGTATGAATGGGAAATTAAGGGCTATTGTATTGGAAAAATTATTTAAAATTTTTCACAAGCATTAAATGACTAAGCAGTTTTTTAGCCTCCTTTCATGCCATTTATGGGGAACCAAAGGGAGCATCTAGTGTGTTCTGTTGTTCTCCAAGCTAACTGTAAAGTTGACCTCAAATAGCTCTGCGTTTAGGTTGCAAGAGCGGTGCAGGAGAGATCTCAGCTGTCATTTCCGGTATTTCTCATATGTCATGTGCCGGGGTGTTTTCAGGGCACATGTTAAACCTCTGGGAGGAGCCACACAATTACAGACACCAATCACCCCCCCCCCCTCCAGGTTACATTATACAACCTGGGTGCAGGTAAATATAAATGTATTCATTTAAAAAGTCTTCAGCAGGGTGTCTATCCCTTTTCACAAGAGGCATTTGAAGCCTTAAACACATAAAGGCCTCAGACAATTCCATTTCCTTGTTTTTTACTTCAATTGGAACATTGCAATTTATCTGGGTCGATGCTGTGCTGCGATTCTCACCCAGAGACCAGCACACATTCCATTTTAATGCAAGTAAACACCATAAAAACAGTCAACGGACTGCTGGCAGCGCCCGTTAAAGAACACAAGCATATCTATTTCAAGTTCCTCTCACCCAGGCACTCCAGTTACATTGGAGTCTTCTCCTGATTCCAATTCTAATCCTATAGGATGCCTGCGATCCCAGAGGTGTTCACTGGGAGTCCCACTGGCCACCGGCGCTACGGAAATAACGGGTGAGTCGGATCAAATTCACAGCTGTTTTTAGCCAGCTCTAGAAACATCCGACAGACTCTCGAAAGGCTCCTAAACGTGTAGTTGGTCATGCATTCGTGGTCTCACGCACTATCCATTATTTTCCCGTCGTTCATAATGTGATCATTTATCTTGGTTTTTACTAATCCGTTTTCCATCTCCATGGAAAATAAAGCCCGGCCCTGAAGAGCTTATCGTCGTTCTCCCTAGTTATACTTCAAAATCCTTGTCCTTAAGATAAATCAATGGAGTGAAAATGAGTGGGTAGAAGATACTGCTGGTGTTTTGATAGAAGGATTTAATAACATTTTTATAACAAAACGCACAGTGGCAAATGGCTTCTTCTTGGGACTTCAACAGCAGCTGAAGATCAATGTTACATTCTACAATGTTGAAGATCAGCCACCTATTGCTTCAAATGCTCCAGGACTACAACCCTGATGTAAACACAAAGCATTATACAGCCAAGGACAGAATGAAACTATATACACTTTAACCTTGGTTCTCTATGTGGCGCTGTGTATAAGGGGCAGCATTTAAGAAGGAAAGTCAAGCATGGGTTGTTTTGCATTTTCATTGGTCACAACGATGCATGTTCAAAATAAATCAAAGGGAAGATATTTGTTTTGGAAGCTGGAATATTGTGACTTATATTGTTATAGTTATTTATTCTAATGCCATTTAGTCTTTAATTTCTGTGCCAGATTTTCACTATTAAAAAGCAGATGTGATGGAGTGAATCACCAGGGGTTTGGTGAAGAATCATGTTTAGTGGGAATATGTCAAATAGTGGCAGTGGTATTCACTTCTAAAATCAAGAAGCCATGCATTAACACTGCTAGTTGTGCTGTTGTACATTTACCTAATACATTCAAAATGCAGGCTTTTATGACTCACAGAACAGAACCACTCTGAGTTGAATATAAGTGGAAAATATAATTAATAGTAGATAATCGTGCAAAGCCCACTGAAATTGCCCGGTACAACACATGCGAGAGAAATGAGTAAACATGTAAAACCTGCGGGGTGATTTTCATCTTTCTTGTTGTCTAGTCAAGACGAAGTGCTGTCGAATCAAATTCTGTGCCATGGTAACTGCTACAGCACTGGAGGCTAAGCTGCCATGACGGTGAAGTCATTTGTTTCACAGACCATTTTAAGACCACTTCTACCATCAGCGGACAACACAATCTGCACATACCTACATGCAAATAACATCTCGATCGCGACATTTTAGATGTAAGGAGAGGAAACACGCAAAGGAAGTATTTCACCATACTGAACACCAAAACAAAGGACTGTGCCCCTTAGAGGGAGTGAATGGTACGTCAAGGCGAATGGCCCCATGATACACCAACGCAGATTCACATTGGTGGGCTTCCTCTTTACACACCTTTACATCCTGTACGGGGAAAAAAATGTGTGCATGTGTGTGTGCACCTAATAAAATGCACTGACCGAATAAACAAAGCAAATAGAGAAACACACTGTCAGACCTAGAAGGGCTGAACTAACATGATTTAAACGCGAATTAGGTGCCAGGTCAGCGCTGCTTTGCCTCGAGTTGGCCCGTGCATGACCTGGCACCCTGAATAAGTCATGCTCACTTAATCAGTTCGCCATTCACAACTAGGTTATCTCAGGCACTAGGAAACCAAATGGCGACTAGTAAGCAGAACTTCAGCATTCAGCTTTGCATAACCCGGTTAAAGACATTTCCTGTAGTTCAATATTATGATCAGTTTTTACAGTCTCACGCCCTCTTCCTATTAGGGACCAATAAGGAAACAATCAAGAGCAATTTAATACGATTTCGTTTAGACGAGACAGTCCGCCAAACCAAACCGGACAACATATCTGGATGGCAAGCCTGCGGATCACTCGTCGGTTATTCCTTTATTTTTTAGCATAGCGTGTTTTTGATAAGAGCTGCATTAATACCAACCGAGAATGCAAATTAAGAGGTATGACTTTAAGTTTGCTTTTTTTTTGGTCTCAGCATTCCATTTGTAGCTTGTTTGCAAGGAATGACAAAATATCTAATCGGTGCAAGTAACAGTAACACTTCGCAATCATAAAACACCATCCTGAATCATGCCACTTTAAATGTGATCGTGAGCTAATTCATTTCAAACATGGATGGTAATAGATTAATGCACAGCCGAACAAGCCCAATTCTTTCCGTACTTGCCTTGTGATGATCTTATCTTGTCAGGAAACACATGCATGTTTAAAAATTATGAAAGGTTCGTTACCTGATAATAGAAAGTCCGATTGTGTTGTACCTCGTATACAGTATATATGGGCTAGAACAAAATCCAGTGCCTACACGAAATGCAGTCTGATCCTTCTTTTCCACAATGCTTACTTAGATAGCTGATAGTACAAATCCAGCACACAGCGAAATGTGAGCAGAGGTGGAGCGGCTGTCAGGTTGTAAATGATCCACTACAGTGGCTTCCTGTTACATCACGAATTACCCCGCCTCGGGCTAAAAAATGCGCAAATCCAGCACCATTTCCTCTCGGAACGTTTAAAGAAGGACTGACGGAAAATGTCATTTCAGCCCACGCTGTCCTGTAAATTAGAATCTCACGCTAATATCAGAGCCTTCTTGTTAATTTACACCAATATTTTTTCGGATATGGGCAAGGGAAGAATAACATAAGGAACATTATAAATGTTATTTTACGTTAAATATCTCACCACACACCCTGTCTTCAGTTATTTTGATTTGGTTTTTACTTGTATTTCAACAATACACATTTTTTTTCCCACAATGTAGCTTTTGTCTTGTGTTATTCGTGGTGGTAAATGTTGACAATATGCGTTTAACCAAATATAATTGGTTTAACCTCGCTCTTACCGTGCAGTCAACTAAACCTATCATATTTTTTATATCGAAGCCTAAGATTCATTTACTGCGCGTAATAACACTGCTGCCCTCTTGTGTTTTATTCATCAAGTATCTTTCAAGTGGTTCAGTGACGATAGACATAAGAGATAAAATTAGAAGTGTTTCCAGCGGTCCTTTAATAATTTAAAAACGTATAATACAGACTGTGTCAGCCACGGTTTGTGCACTGACCAGCCATAACACTGAAACCACCTGCCTAATATTGTGTATATCCCCTTCCTGCTGCCAAAACAGCTCTGGCCCGTTGAGGCATGGACTCCACAAGACCTCTGAAGGTGTCCTGCAGTATCTGGCACCAAGACATTAGCGGGAGATCATTTAACTCCTGTAAGTTGCGAGGCCTCCATGCGTCAGACTTGCTTGTCCAGCACTGGAAAATCAGGTGGATACCGTTGCCATAAGGGGGTGCACTTGGCTTGCAACAATGTTTAGGTAGGTGGTATGTATCAGAACACCCACATGAATGGCATCATCCAGGGTGCCCCAGCAGAACACTGCCCGGATCGTCACGCTTCCTCCACAAGCTTGCCACCTTCACGTAGTGCATCCTGGAGCCATCTCTTCCGCAGGTAAATGACACTTGCACCTGGCCATCCACAGAATGAAATGGAAAACATGACTCATCAGACCAGCCCACCTTCTCCCAACACTCTACGGTCCAATTCTCACCCTTATGTGCATATTGTAGGCACTTTCAGTGGTGGACAGCAGTCAGCATGGCCTCTCTGCCTGGTCTGCAGCTATGCAACCCTGTATGCACCAAGCTGCGATGCACTGTGTGTTCTAACACCTTTCTCTTATAGCCAGCTTTAACCCTTTCAGCAATTTGTGCTACAGTAGCTCTCCTATTGGATGGAACCAGATGGGCTAGCCTTCACTTCCCAAGCATCAGTAAGCCTTGGTCACCCATGGCCCCATTCCCGGTTTACCAGTTGGCCTTCCTCGGGCCACATTTGGTAGGTACTGGCCATCACGTACTGGGAACACCCTACAAGACCTGATAATTTGGAGATGTACTGACCCAGCCCTCTAGCCACAATAATTTGGCCCTTGTCAACGTCTCTCAGATCCTTACATTTGCCCATTTTTCCTGCTTTCGACCCATCGACTTCAAGAACTCACTGTTCACTTGCCCAATTTATAATGGCATTCTTGATAGGTGCCATTGGAACAAGACAATCAATGTCTTTTCACTTTACCTGTAAGTGGTTTTAATATTATGCTTGATCAGTGTATATATCTCAGTGCATGAACCTGCAATTTAAATAACTAACATGGGATCGTTATGATCGTTTGAGTATTCAAATAATCTTATATTGCATTTTTTGTTTGAACAAAATCCCATTAGCCATATTATCTGGTCTTTGCTTTGAAGTAAATATACATTGTTGACAGAATTTACAATCTCTATTATAAAAACCATGATAAAATACATCATATTCGGGGTATGGTCAAACAAACAAACACGCAAGCAAAACCTGAATGCCATGTCTAGCTCCCACCACCCAGTATTATTCTATTTTGCATGTAGAAACTTACTTTTGCACCAAACCCTCACCCTATCTGAAATAACACTCAGTTCCATACCAATATGCAATGCTATTTTGCTACCATTGTACCTCGGCCAAATGGACTGGGATGGAATGTGCCTGAAAACAAAGACATCAGCAAATCTTTGCTGATTAGCACCAAATAGTTTTTATGCAAATCCATTAGAAAAATTCTTAAGCAAATTCTTAAGTTAAAAGAGTAATATGCACAAATTACAAACGTTAATAGTGTTCAAGACAGAATTCATCTGGATATATTGTTATAGAAACGGAAGCTAATAAAGTAGGACCAGAAATCAGCCCATCCTACCTGTTAGCACCAGAGCCCGAGCACACATGGCACAGCAAATTTTACCCATGAAGAGAAATCATTATTAAGACTGTGTCACTTCCACAAGATGGCAGCATCTTGTAGTAAAATAGCAGAAACGTATTTTCCTTGATGTGAAAAGGACCTGGTACTGTACCTATAGCAAGATAGTGTAAAATAACTCGTTTTTAAATTATTTATGTACTATATTTATGATAACCTCCAGACAATAACCTTCTCAAAGCCTTTTACCACTTTTTCCGTTATATTATAAAATAATGGTACTTTTATAGAATAATGGTACTTTATTTACCACCATGGGGAAGGCAGGTTTTATATATTCCATATTGCTCTCTATGAGCAGACAGGTGTGAGGATGTTTTGGGGTCTCTCTCTCTAGGTGGCAGGGGTTTCTCATCTTCTACAAAAGACTGAAATCAGCAGTGCTTAAAGGTGGATCAGGACAAGCATCAAACAGTACATTACATTTCTAAAAAACTTAATGAATCATAACTTTTGAACAGGCCTTAATTTTGATTCTCCAATCCTTTTAGTCATCTACATTAACACAATGAAAATGTGAATGCATCAGTTAAAATATTCAACAATGGTTGTTCAACAACACATTGGAAATGAGTCAGCAGCAATTTTAAACAACTAGAGCTCTCTTCTGGAACTGGATTACAAATATCGAAATCCAAATTTCTTTTTCTGGCAGTACTAAGTTAGTTTATCATGAT
>JAODKM010000034.1:8078352-8089014 GCA_026780845.1 Petrocephalus sullivani
GGCTGAATAATTATCTCAACCTTTACAAGTTATATGACACAAGAGTTCTTAGGGGATATTAAAATTTTATTAGGGGATTTTCTGCTCTTTGATTTACATCTGTAGACTGGTTACCAGACGTCTTTTTCATTCACATCTGCCATTCATATTGCAATGGTCATCCTGCCATAAAATAACACATATTTTGTCCCACCTGAAATATTTTGGACACAAATGCCCAAAATGTCTTGGTATGCTGACACATTAACTTTAGGGCCTAAGTCAACCACTGAAAAACAACCCCATACCATTATACTTCTTCCATCAAACTTTTGGACTGCTAGACTGAGAAGCATGATTCATCACTCCAAAGAACACGCTTCCACTGCACCAGAATCCAGTGGCAGCGTGCTTTACGCCATTCCATCCAACGCTTTACGCAGCACTTGCGTGTAGCTGCTCAGCCATAGAAGCCGATTCCTTGAAGCTCTTGGTGCACAGTTTCTGTGTTGGGGTTAACGCCTGAGGAAGTTTGGAACGCTGCAGTTATTGAATCAAGAGAGCGTTGATATGCTCTATGTGCCTCAGCACACGGTGGCCTCATTCAGTTCCTATACGTATTCTGCCACTTTGTTTCTGTTGTTCATAAATGCTTCCATTTTGTAATAAAATCACTGACAGTTTACTGTGGAGTATCCTAGCAGGGAAGAAACTTCTTGAACTGCTTGTCGCAAAAGTGGCATCCTATGACAGTACTGCACTCGAACTCACTGAGCTCTTTGCTTTCAGAAATGCGTGGCAGGGTGCTTCATTTTATACACCTGTAGCAATAGGTCAGAATGAAACACCTGAATTCAATAATTAAAAGGTGTGTCTCAATACTTTTGTCCATAGAGAGTACAATGATGCGATTTAGACCCTATGTTTTTTTTTCTTTCTTTTTTAAGAAAATAAGGCATCACGATTTTCTATTCCATCATTTTTTCTAGTGCCATGTTTTATTTAGAAGTGTGTGTGCTGGGTCGTAATCACACAGATGCTTTTAAATCAAAGGGAACAGTTGATTGCATTCTATTCTCCATGTGCCAGCTTTGGGGAGAACTCTGGCCGAGTCTTTGATCAATGCATAGTTGAGGCTAAATTGCTCCTTTTCTTCTTCATCCAGCTTGAAAGAACACGTAAGGAACATAACTGCTTTGCAGACAGTTAGTTTTAAAAAGATTACTTAACTGTTAGCGAAAAGATTATGAAAAACAGGAGAGGAGTAAAACCCAATGCTGGTACCGTAGTTGATTCAGCAATATTACAAATGTGTTATTTTCATGGAAAAAAATTATTCCTCCATCCATCAGTCCATCTTCCAACTTCATCCAGCACCGAGTCATGCTGATGGAAAGCTATGCTCTTATGATATATTATACCATCATTTTTTGTTTGGACATGATTTATTTGTTGTCCTTTACGGGGTGCTTCTATAACATTTAGACGAGGAAGTTTGCATCAATTCAATTATCTGGTTTTTAAGTGTATATAAAATATGGAGAGCTACGGTTGTTATGAAATAATAAAATGAGACAATTGTTAACGCATCATAATTTGACCCAATGCATCACCAGTTCATCCTTGCAATTATACTGTTTCTTCCACATGGTGCACCAAGTCTGGGCAAATACATTCAAAGCCTTCAGTCTTAAGCAACAGTGTAAAACAATAATAATGAAAAGCCATACCAGCACTTTGGCCAATATAGTGCATCTTGTTATGTGGATCCACATCTTAACCTCAACTCAAAAACTGAAAAGGCAGTTTCTCTCTGCATTTCATATTCTGGGTTAAATTGATGGGTTCCTCTCTGTCTCTCATTGCTCTGCAGTGACATCTACTGTTGACTGGACAGCTACAAGGCAATGAGTGGATGTGAGTTATCAGCATTCTCCTGTAGTCAAAGATTAAATTAAATTAAGTTTAAAATCTGAATGTGCCAAATAGTGTAAAAGTGCTAGAAACAGCTGTCCAGAGGTTTTGCTGCAGGAAGCTTTCTCAGATATCTCCATTATTCCCCATGTGAGCATTGCAATCCTCCTGTAGGTCCACAGAGTCTTCGTGGGTGACCTAGCCACCATGCACTCATTAGTGACAGAACCTCCAAGCCTGGCCCCTGGGATGGGTCCCAGTAACCTGATTTTGAGCAGGGTACTCTGCCTTTTTTGGTACATTCTGTGAGGGTCTGTTGGATCTTAGTTTGCCTAGTTTGGCTTCTCCCCAATAATTTGTTCGCCAAGAGAGGTTCTACAGTACCGCAAGAAACTTCAGATACAGTCCTCAGATATATTTCCAAATTAATTGTTTTATTGTTTCTATATACATGTTATTGCGGTTGAGTACTTTTACAACAATTATTAATGTTCTTATTCTTGCAATCGAGCGTCTGTTCACTTATATTGCCATGTACCTATCTAATTTCCCAGAGGCAAGCAAAACTACTCCTTCATACTCAGAATGTGCTGTGGAAAGTTTCTAATGTAATTAGTGGTGCAGGCAGTTACAAGATGTTCTACGCTCAGTTTAAAGCACCCCATGGACGTGGGTTTGTTTTCTTCATGTCCTCAAGCTTGTGAAATACAATATAATATGAGGACCATAGTAGAGTCTTCATTTTAGCCACCCTAGCAGACAAAACCACTTCACACACACGCAGGATGGGGGCTGGCGTCGAACGCCCAACACTGGATGTGTGAGACTACAGTGCATGGAGGTAAGAGAAGCAGAAAGTCAAGTTTTTCTATGCAAATGTGAGAACCTTCTGGGGTATCAGTGTCATATAATAACTTGCGTGGTATTGATTTCCAATACCTGCAACAGACCTTTAGATTTATTATTCCCAAGCAGAACATAAATCTTTTTTTTGGTTGGCTCATGGACAGTTAGTGATATATAAGCAGTCCAAGGCAAGGCACGTCCAGCACAGTGACAGAGCTGTAGCCTTTTATACACTCAGCGGTTAGTATTATACTTAAAAATATTACCTGTGTCATTATTATTATTGTTGTTGTTGTTGTTGTTGTTGTTGGTGGTGGTGGTGGTGGAGGTTAGGGTAGTGGTGACATTGTTAGCAGTAGTACTAGTAACACTAAATGTAAAAGCAAAATAGAATATGAATAGAATAAATACCAATTAATAATTCAAATATTAAAAATCACATGTAAAAATGCAAGTTAACCTTTAGACACAAATGAATAAATACCATGGATATAATTTGTAACAAGTCAAATTTAAACAAAATGTTTGTGATTTAGGGTGTCATAAGCCATTCTCATTTACATTCATTTACAGTAGCATGTGCTTTTATACAAAGCAAATTATAAGCGAGGATCAGGGTCAGCATTTTGGTCTAAGGGCCAAGCTCAAGGGTCCGACAGTGACATCACTTTGTCAGCCAGGGGATTTCAAACAGTGACCTTCCAATCACAGCACAGAGTGCTGACTTACAGAGCCGTACATTACCCCATTCCCAGGTTAAATAAAACAAGAACAGAGAAAACACTTGCAAGAACAATTACGCAATACTGACTTGCATAATGCTGAATGTGTCTTCCTCTGAAATTTCTTAAAATTCACTGTCTGCATGTGAGCATGAAAAGGATCATGAATTGATCCTGACCAGGATGTGGTTACAAATTCAATAAGTGGATGAATGATTTTACAGATTCACAAACTACTTGTATCCAGAGGTGTCAATTTCAGGTCCATTTCAACCAATCAGTTGTGCATAAAGAGTCACAGTCACAGAGTGCTCAGCTAGTTGGTTGAAATAAAATTCTGGAATGGATTTTTACTTTCTGGACCTGAAATTGACACCTCTGCTTGTATCCAATGCCAAGATACCAACCGGGAGTACAGAGCACAAAACCGGGACTCCTCAGTAATAAAAAAATGTAATCTAACACATGTAATACATGAAATATGAGAAAATTAATGAGTAATCTTTCACCTCATCAAAATCTGATGATTGCTCTCAATGATTGTATATTGACCTTTTAAAGACCCAGGTGTACCCTATGGTGCCATGCTGTTCCTCCATACACACTGTTAAACAAATCTAGGTGAGGTTTCATTAACACCAGCAGGAAGTGGAACGTCACCCATGGCCTGTCCAATCCCCAGATCATCAAGGAAGTACATCTCCACTTCACAGGTTTTTCTCTTTGAAGAATGGGCCAATATTCCACTACACACAGTTTATAGCTTGTACATCAGCATTCTAAGAAGAAGTAAAACTGGTAAAGAATATTCCCTCTGCATATCAGGTATTTAGTATTAGTATATATTCTAAGGGTTTCCATTACTTGGTCCACACTTATAACTGGTTTCTTATACTTGCAGCGTATGGTCATTCACAAAATATTGTGACTATATGGATGCTGGATTTATAATTCCCTGTTAATTTTCTTTGTAATAAACTACTCTGAGAAATTACTTACTATACCCTTATTCTAATACACTCATGTACTGTAACTTTGCTGTTGGCCTGAGCTAAAGTCCTATCCGGTCATGTGTAAAATCTGAAATTGCACTTAAAAAAATTGAACTTCAAACTAATCTTACAGAAGCTGTATCACTTGCAGTAGGGGGTGCTATGCATTACAGATCTGAAATCTAAAGGGTCCCATTTAAACACTCTTCTTTTAGCTAATTTCAAACACGATTTTCCATTTCATGCTTCAGCACATGTAATAATAAAGAAACAGAAACCATTCCAAAGGATGGATATGATACGAATATTCAATATATAGTAAACACAATCCCTACATTTAGTTTCACTTTTTTACCATTTTGTGTTAGGAGCCTTTTAATCCTTGAGGGAATAATAGTTATTACATTTTTTGGTAAAAAAAAAAAATACTTCCAGTTTTTCACATTTTTCATTTAGTTAAAAATGTGATGATTAATTTCTGTAGCAAATTAGGGCAATATGCATTACTCATTTGATTGGGTTTGGATGTATATGAATGTACATATATGTATGGACCTATCTTGGCTGAGAAATAACTCATAAATAAAGTCAATCTTATCATAAAATCTCCATCCGGTGAAAAAAGTTCCATAATTTTTTTTCCGTATCTGGATCAGTTGTCTCTATGAAGATGAACAGACAACTTTCCACCGTTTAGCATAAATTGAATTCACCATTTTATGCCAAAAACACATGCGGAATGTTTTATAATTTTTATTGTTACCAATGAGAACAAAATACTGTGCAATGCAGTCATCTTGAAAAGAATTATTTCTGAATATGGTTTCATCAAATTATTACAAGTTGAAATTTTATGGGTTTGTAATCTCATTACCTGGAAGTATCCCACCACTATCAAAAGCTCTGGGGCATTCCTTAGCAGCACATTCCTGGCTCTGGCCTGTTGACAGGGAAGATTGATGTCCCTGCTGAGAGGATGCACCATTTAGCTGATTAGAAATATACTGCACACACTTAGACAGTGGGCACAACTATTAGTCATTAGCTTACAAAAAAGGCAAACTGTTTTCTGGGGGAAAATGCACCAGGGTTAAATATTAAGCATGTTATCTAGATTAACCAACATGTCATTTTACAGGTCAATCAAAACACTAATTTACAGATATTTGCATCACATTTGAGTATTCAATACCACAATTAATATTAACTAAATGCAAATGCTATGCTGAAAAAGACTGAAAAGCCTAGTCTTAGCTGGACTGTGACAATAAATGTCATTTCAGGGTTATGTTGCCATTACTCATGTTAATGTAGAAAAATGACTTATTAAGTGGAAGGAAATCAATAAGCATGCATAATACTTAGCTTAATCTAGTATGCTGAAAAAAGATGTATTATTCATTTAAGGTTACAAAAAAATTAAACACAGCTGCAAAGTTGCAGTTACTCGATCTGACTAAATACCGTGTCTCGTGAGGACATACAGTAAAGGTGGAGGAAGGTAATGCCTGTGATAAAGTGGAAGAGTTTTGTTTAAGATTTTGTAAGTGCTGGCCTTTGTCAAGCACAGAAGAGCCTTCCGCGCCGGGGCTTTCAGCCTATACCCCATCCTGGAAGTGTCACTGCAAACCAGGCCAAGTGAACCTTCCCATTTATTTCTCAAACCAACCCCCCCGGGATCACACTGGCGGCTTTCCCTCCTGCAGTTGGCTTTGTCAAAAAACCAATGATGCAGCAGTTTGGGGGGGTGGGAGCAGTGCTGAAATGCACAATAGACTGTGGGGATACTTCTTTTGAAAGCGACTTGCACTTTTGAGCTGCGCACAACATAATTATATGCATTGAGACCATCTGAACAACTCCTTTGATTATTTTGTAACTGCAAGTATATATGATGGAGTGCTGTAGGCTTAGGGGTGACTATCAGAGTTCATTGTACTACTGTATTATTCAAGACCCTTAGCCTATGCAGTTAACTTTAAATGTTTATGAGATTTTAATGGGACCATTTTTTATCATGCCATTAGTTAATGCACATTTAAAATATCAATCTATACATACAGTTTCTCACATCCTTTCCTATGTCCTTGAGGTCTGGCAGTGAGCATAAGAATTTTGCAGTAGCTATTAATTGAACATCATGGTAACACTTTACTTGAGGGGGCACAAGTACTTAGTAGTACTTCAGTTACTAATGAAGTACAAATCATGAACAAATATAGTAGCTACTTGGCATAAAAGATGCATCACAATTTATTAATGATGAACTAACATATGATCAGTATTTAACTCGTGTTATTCATTACTTGTTTCTTTAGTAGTTCCTTGGTACTTTCTTCAGTAGTTCACAAAGATTTGTAGAATTAACCAATATATAGTAACAAATATAGTAACTGCCTGGGGTAAAAGATACACCACGATTCAATAATGATGAACAAACATGAGATCAGTACTTTACATGTGTTATTCATGACTTGTTCCTTCAGTGTTTCCTTCGGTAGTTCACAAAGCATTACAGAATTAACAGATACAGTAACAAATATAGTAACTGCGTAAGATAAAAGATGTGTCACGATTTGTTAATAATGAACAAAAATTAGATCAGTAAGTAACTCAGACATAGTTTTTGTTTAATTAATACAAAAAAAAAAGCATAATGACACATTATTTGTGCTCCTTCAAGTAAAGTGTTACTAAACACTACTTATTATATGAAAAAAAAATCACAGCCCTCATTATCACTCATATGTAATAGTAGTGCATTTTCAGAAGGCTTCCTCAGAGTATTTCCCGTGCTGCTTAACTGTGTCAGGATTAAGCAATTGGATCATTGCTGCAAATAATCTGCATCTTACATGTATCATTGGTAGATTACCTTTTTTTAACTTTTGACAGATATTACTAGCACAAAATTTGTTATTTTGCACACACAAAAAAAATTATGATTGGGGAAAGGTATTACAGAAAGAAAAATGTGTAACTGGCACACAGCATCTTTAGCATTATGAAAGTGCAGATATTTCCTAGACTTGTAAGGTACATTGAGCTAAGAATAATTTTCATTTCCGCTACGGCTCATGTGCAGTTCAATAAAACACTGTGTATGACATTTGGTGGTTCACTGTGATCCGTGAACCCATCTTTCCTTATCTCTGAGTTTGATTTTAATCTTTCTCTATATTTTATATCCTGCACCTTCAAGAAGGTAGATGTATATCTTTAAAGCACTTGTACAGTGGCTTTTGTCTTTTAAGAACATTAAAATCAGCTTAAGTAAGTAATAAAACCCTGTTGACGATGAGGGCAGGGTTAAATCTTTGCATGCCAGATGCAGGATATATTGTGCATGCATATAAAAACACATTTCCAGTGCAAGGTATCTTTAACGATTCTTTTCAAAAGCAGTTATTTTTTTTAAATGCTTCAACCATAAAACCATAACAATGAGACTCATAATTCTACTTGCATATGTCACCACTCCAATTCTGTTTTAGTCATGTGAACAGAAAGACAATGCACCTTTCAGATAAAAATGTGCTTAGTGTGCTGTAGCATGCAACCATAAGTGATCATTTTAAAGTGTGTTTCCCCTTGCAGTTAATTACTTAGTGCAGACATGCATGAAATTATAAAGAGACGCTTCTCTAAGCAAACCCCCTGTTCCCTTGTGACCTTATCATGACTTTTAGTTGTGTAGTAGTGAGATCCATATTGAAAGAAAAACAGACAAACTCATACAAGAAAAAACTGGTTTTATGATGCAAATAACAACACACCTGGTCTATTAAACATACCTTGCCTAAATAAATTAAAGAATGGTGACAAACTACCTTAAACTTCCTTGGCCATTGCAATGAGGAGATTCTTTGCTTTGGTGGCCTTGTGATTTCTTACAAGCTTAGTGAACAAGTCTTAGCCAAGCTCAATGTAGTTGCTCTTGCCAACATGGCAATGAGTCTGTAGCCATTGTTCGGTCTCATGATATGGAACCCCTCAACATCTGCTTTTGGATGGTGAAGCCCATGCATGGTGATAGCTTCCAGGTGATGATCCCAAAGTTGTACATCGAGATTGAAGTTGCCAGGCAGTTTATGACTGATATTCTTTGAGTTAAGCTCAAAGTTGAGGACCACGTGCATTCAATAGTACACTCAACCTTGACAATTTTCTCCTTCATCTTAGCATGCTGAATATGGTATATTCCTGGTCCAGTGCTTATTTGAGCAGATACCAATCCTTAGTGAAGAGCTTACAATAATCCATATAGAACAGATGGCTGATGTTGTATTGCTTGTCGACTGGTTATCCAAGACCCTTCCTATTCGGAATGTTTGTCAGTGGTGTACATGCCTAGCAGAATAGCAGGGCAAACAAAGCCAGCCTGGAAGATTCCTCACTTCATTGCAATCTTGCAGGACCTGACACAATCTCCTTTGTGAAAGATAAACAATTCAGTTGTCCACTCTTTCATTGATGACTCCACATACTAAGCAATTGTTGGACTAACTTGATAGCTTCTCAATACAAGTAGGATGACATTTTGCTGCAGCTGATTGTAGATCCTGTTGGTGACTATGGCTGTGAGAATCTTTGTATGTGGTAGGCAAATAAGTGATCGGCATGTAGTTCTGCTCTGAAGGAAAGTGATCCCTGACATTAACCAGAACTCTTTGACATATTCTTTTGGGGGGTTCTTTGGAATCACCCTTCTGGTGTCCTCAGTTGTGGGTGAATGCATTTCGAAGGTTGCACTAACTGGCTGAAGTTAGTGTATGGTTTTTCATCCAGACATTCGTCATAATCTGCTCAAGCTTGATGTCGGTGAGCTTTTTGCTGTTTATAATCCATCTTCAGGTGTTCGCAAGAGTGGTTGCATTGATTGTCAGAAAGATGTCATGGTTCCAAGCCTGCCAGAGAATGTAAATGCTATTGATCACTCCTGATGGCGCTCTCCTTAGTGTAGTACAAGGGTTACATCACATCCTTGCTTGAGCTGATTCCCTGACAGGTGCTTGTGTTGTTGTTGCAATTTCTGATAGGCTAACTAGAGTAGTACACTCAGTCTGGAATCTATCAGAGGCATTGCTTGAGAAAGTCACTGAATTAGTTGTTGACTTTTCAACTCTAGCTTGTTCAGTGATCACTGGAGGAAGAATTGTGAACCTTTCCAAAAATGATTTTCAGTTTGGATTGTCTCTTGTTTGTTGCTGTCTGGGCATTTATGTGCTCTCCAGTCCAGTACTCCTTAGTTCTCTCATTGTCATTTGTTCATGCTCCAGAATTCGTCTTGCCTGCCTAATAAAACCCCCCTGTGAGCGGTTTCACTGCAACACTGCTGCACTGGGGGTTGTGTTTCTGTGGTTGTCATGACAGTACAACTGCTTTATCCTTTTTTTTGTTGTAGCTGCACTTTGCTCTTTGTTTATCCTGGAAACTGTATGCGCCCGCAGTGAATTCCTCAGAAAGAGGTCATTTGGACTGAAGTTGTGTAACTCTTTTGGGACACACTCTCAACGTCACAAAAAATTATTTTAGCATTTTACTTTTTTTTTCCTTACCTTTGATTTGCTGTAGGTCTCTGATCCAAAAACAGGATGTATGTATAACACGCAAGTATGTATAACGACAGAATGATTATTAACATTTATTTACATGTACGTCTAACTGTTTAGCAGTTGCTTTTATGCAAAGTGACATAAATGTGACACAGTTATATATCTGACAAGGAGTCAGCTTAGGCACAAGTTCTGTTAGTGTCAGCTTTCAATGAACGGCCAGTGGTAAGTGCAAGTTCACACTGAGCTAGACAAAACATTCAAATCAAAACACCAAGAGAATCTAATGGGAACTAAGCCTACATGCAAAATAAAGGAACAAAGCATCCGGCAGTGCCAACTGATACCATTTCACGTAGAATTCATCCACATCAGTAAGCCAGTGATTTGATGAAGCCAGGTATGGTATTCCTAAATGAAATGGGTATGAGGATGTTTCGTTAAGTTTCTGTGGGACTAATATATCTGGGTAGCTCATTTCACCTTTGAGGAAACACGTCTACCACGAACCTTGGTTTCACATAGTGACTTATGGCGCTTTTCCACTGCATAGTACGGCACGACACGGTTCAGTACCGCTCACTTTGGTTTGGCTCAGTTCGGCTCGGTTTGCGTTTCGACTGCAGTTTAGTGCCGCTTTAGAGTGGGCGGGAT
>JAODKM010000034.1:8124214-8139027 GCA_026780845.1 Petrocephalus sullivani
ATTATTAATTTATTTATTTTTCTCCGGATTACTGCGCTCAGAACACTATTCTAGCGATGATTAAAGTTCTCAAAAGTATACGAAGAACTAAGCATTATATTTTTAAAATGTAATGCGTTATGCATACATAGCTCAACAAAATATTTAATACAAACAGCAAAAACCTACATTTGGGACAGCGCGGGGCCAAATGGGTTTGAACTCTGTGATTGGAAGGTCACGGGTTCAGACCCTGTGGTCAACAGAGTGATTTCACTGTTGGGCCCGTCAGCAAAGCCCTTAACCCAAATGGCTCCGGGAGCTTTTTGACCCAGTTTTCTGAGTTGTACCTCGTCTTGGATTGAAGCATCTGCTAAATATATAAATAATGTTTTGTTTGAACCATGCATCGGAGTGATGCAGCGATGTTTTAAAGGGCAAGGCACTGAATTCATAATAAACTTTTTGTGGAATCTTGAATTTGTAATAAGTGAAAAGTAGAATATGAGATTATCTTTGTGGAACCAGAATAATGAATTTATCATGCAACCTTTTGTGTATGATTTTCTAGCTGAAATAAAAATTCCAATCCAATCATCATAACTATGTATTCCAGCAATGAGCCATAATTTATACAGTAGACTAAAAAACTGGAGTACTAGATAACCCTTTGCCGCCCCCTCCCATTATATCACAGCCAGTCAAAATATACTTTTCTAGATTTTTCTAATCGCACTGTTTTATTCAGCTGTTGACCTTCCTAGCTGCAGAAAGTAACGCCATGTTCTTTCCCAGCTTTATGCATGGTGGGCTCACTTCTATTAATCAGGCTTTTGTGCTGACTCCGAGGGAAAATGCTGCTGGACTGCCGCCGACTGTATCTCCTGCATCCAGTCCATCACTGGAATATACTGCTCCAGGGAAGGAAGAGAATATATTAGCCCTGAGAGTATCGCATTGAGATACGTTTGACTTTAGGCTTAATGTATTTAGCATATTATATCAAGGCTATTAGTGTTCCAAATACTACATAATTGGTGATATCCCGTTCATTGTCTGCACAGAAGCATTACAGGAATGGTAATCCAGAAACTTCCAAAAAGTTCTCCTTCCTTAGCTACTTGAAGATTTGAAGAGATCCAGTATTAAACATAAATTCCACTAAGGAAAAACAATTCAGTTAATCTTTTTGTGACTCACACATCAAAGGAGAACACAAGAGACTGACGGCTGTATATTCTGAAATTTTCAGTGCTGTGTTTTTACTGAATATTTTACCATGCTTGAGGAATCAGCACAATGTCAATGAAACCTTATTCAGTATAGAATCAGAGTCTTTTTTACTGGAAGACAAAATAGTTGTTATTATTATTATTATTTAGTTTATTACTGGGATTTTAGAATTGCGTCACAATAATTTTTTATATGTTTGATGTTTGTGAGGAAATAGCATCACTTTAATTTAGTATTACTTAAAAAGAACATGGGGTGTGGCAGAGGCTGGCATGGCTGCCTCACACCTCTGGAGACCAGGGTTTGGGTCTCTGCCCTGGTTCTGCATGTGTGGAGTTTGCATGTTATTTAGTATCATCTTGGGATTTTCTCTTATTTTCCACAGCCCAAAAACATGCTAAGGTGAATTGCAATTTGTCCTTAAGTTTAAGTAGGATGAGTTCCCTGCAATGGATTGGTGAACCATCCTGGGTTATTCCCCAGCTTGTGCCCGTAGGACATAGCATAGGAGAGTGGATGGATGAAAAGAACCACCTCTAACCTTTAGTGAGTACTTAGGTATAAATGATGGGCCAAATGGCCTCCTCTCATTTGTATATTTCTTATGTTCTTATGTCACAGAATCCCTCTCATGCAGGTCTAGTATAGAAAACTGCAGACAGCCTTCAAAAACAATGTATATATATATTTTTATTTCAGATAAGTCATGGATGCACACACCAGAAGCACTCGTGAAGCATTACATAGCATACAATGCTAAGGTATGTATGAAATGGCCTCTCAATAATTTCTGTGCAATGCTCTCACAGTTTGTTGGATCTACAAGGAATTGAAATGAAACAATGCTTTATTTAGACATTATGCTTCCATTTTTTCAGGAGTGGTGAATTACTGCATCTTTCCCCCATTTTTGCTGCAATAGGATTATTGGAATTGCTGATTCAATACTTTAATTGTTGTTGCTGTTTCTTTTTTTATTATTAAGAATTCAGCGCTTCACAGTGACTCAGTAGTGTGGCCCCATACCTGTCGATTTGTGACTTGTGTATTCTTATGTTTATATGAGTTCTGGTCAGGTACTCCAAGTTCTTCCTGCAACAGAAATTATTTAGTTTAATTAGTCTCTGTAAATTTGTATGTGCTGTGGTTTGTATGGACTGGTATCTTATCTAATCTGCTCAATGTCTTTTGAATTTTCTATGTGGAAGACTGAACTAATGGGTTAAGGGGAGGATTATAAGGGTGAAAAGTGGAGAGAAGGCCAAAGCAAGATGTTGGGTGATAGTGGCCAGTTTTGGGTGACAAACAGCAGTTTCCGCTGCCCGTGTGTCCTGGTGCACCACCGACAGCTGCGTGGTACTGGAGAGGAGTGGTGTGGAACATGCCTTTGGGCAGGGCACCAGCTCTGTGTGTGCACCAGATGCTGGCCAAAAAAGCCTTCATTGAAAGCTAGCCGTCATGTTCGGTAATATTTCTTCTTGCTCATATGCTCTTGATGTGGCATAATGTTTCTTTATGGCATCTACTAGGTAGCAAGGGAAATGTTTTCACATAAAAAAGGAAACTGCTTTAGTATAATATTATTATAGTAGTTCTCACTATTAATTGTTTGCTTGAATCAGTTTATTACTATTTCTCTCTGTTGTGTAATGTTGACTGCTCACATCGTCCACCAGTTAGAATTTATGTGATCATGTGAGATGTTTAAAGGAAATTCACCTATATATTGTGTAATCTTGCAATTCAGAACCCCGTTTTTCCTCTTTTCTTTTCTTGTGTATCTCATTATATACTAGTTTCTTGGAAGCACGGAAGTTGATCAACCTAAAGGCACAGAAGTTGTAAGGGATGCAGTCCGAAAGCTTAAGGTATGTGGTGATACCTTAAATAACTGTTTCACAAGTAGGTTTCTCAATCCTGGTCCTTATGAACCATTCTGTATGCCGATTTCCAGTCCAGGTGAGTTGAATGAATCTCATAGTTTAGTCACGTTAAACTGATAAGTACCCGAGAATGCATTTTTCAGTTGTGTTAATCTAAATTGTTGTGATTAGTAACTGTAATGATGAAAATTTTCTCATTGTCTCAAAATATTTGCTTTGCCCCTTCACATGAATAAAGCAGTGCTCATTATTTAAATTAATCCATGATTGCACATTCATTACCCTTGCGTATTCAACCAAATAAGTGATAACTCTAAATAGAATTACAAAGTTTTATTAACAAATAATGGTAATTTTATTTGCATATAAGAACATAAGAACATAAGAACTATACAAACGAGAGGAGGCCATTCGGCCCATCAAGCTCGCTTGGGGAGAACTTAACTATGTTTATTGAGCTTTTATTACATTAACCTGGAAGAAGCCAAAAAAAAAGTGATTTCAGTTGGGTGATGCATTAAATTTGCATAGGCATAATTAAGAGCTCAGCCGGACCAAAACGTAGCGTAATCAGTATGTCATCGGGGCTTTGTTCGAGGAACACTGGCTTCATGTTGGCTCTAACATGCCTGCGGTACGTATCGCTGAAGTACTCGTCCCACTCTTTTGTCGTAAGCTATATGCACTCGGTTTTTAGTAGTGATTTTCTTTGTCCCACCATACTTAGATGTAGCAATCAAAGGAATGATTTTCCCCCAGTGTGTACAGTAGTCCTCCGTATCTGTGGTATCAGTAACAGCAGTCTATCTGTGTTTTACCTCGCGGTCTGAACAAAAATGATATGTGTAACAGTATGTTTTTATTGTTCCTTCATCCCATGAGGGTTATAAAAAGCATGATTTTCATTGCTCCGTCATCCCTTGATACATGATATTTTTGCATTGTTCTAACATCTCTTGAGAATTATGGTCAAACATCCTTTTCATTCCTCACCTTATACTGACTTTTGAATAATTTGTTGCTGTCTTGAATTATATTTACACCAGTAAAAAGATGTATTGCCTGTCACTGCCTAAGCCCTTGACCTGCACAGTGGCACATGGGAGAGCATAAAAGGGGTCCAAGCTGGATGGGATGTCATCTGTACATACATATTCAGTATATTTACACATGTAGTTTGAATAGTGATTGTGCCCTCAGTTGTGATACTGTTTCATTTTAAGTCTTACTTTTGCTTATTTATAAAAGATACTTTCATTGTTTTGTCTTGAGGTGTTTTAAGTTTAACTCTGATAAACTTAGCTCACACTCAGTAAGAGTTCACCTACCTTACATTAACTGAAACCTTTTTGATTACAGAGTAATGATCAGTTTCCATGGGAAGACCAACGGTCATCCAAACTCAGTCTCATACTATCATTCTAAATCCAGCGAGTTTACAGGGTACTTTAACTGATTTAACTTTAATTTCTTTTTTTTTATTTATTTTAATTTTACTTTAAAACTTATCTATTACGAATTGAAGCATTCATTTTTTAATGTTGTTTGGAGTTAAAGTAAAAAATTGATAACATCACAGGGAGCTGTTAAAACATTATTGAGATTGAGTGTTTCATGTTGATTTATGAAAGGGAAGAGTCACTGATTCATTAAGCCGCATTCAAATACACTCAGATACTCTTCTCATTAGCCACTGCCCTTATGCTTCCTGGTTTCCTACATATTCTGAGTCTCATTTTCCTGTTAACACTTTCTGTAAGTTATATATATATATATAACTTTCTCTGTATGTTTTTCCCATGTTTTTCTGGTCTATTTCACATGCCAGTGGAATTCAAGTGTGGAGTTCAACTCTAACTAAGGTAAGAACTGGGTTGTGTTTAGCATTGAAGCTCTTCCTACGGTGGGATGAACTCCACACTTGACTGATGCGGCCTTATCATCCGTCTGTCTGTCAGTCTCACTATAGTAACAATCAAAAGTTTGGACACGCCAAACTTAGAAGGGTTTTTTTGCACTATTTTCTGAAGCTGGTCTTTCAGTGGACTGGAATTCTTCAAAAGAGATGTGAGACAGTGATTAGCAACTAATCACTGATAAAGGATGTGCCTCAACTAACTAAAACAACTAACTTCTGCAAGCAATGGTGTTTATTTATTTAATTTCATGAAAGATGAAGGTTCTGCATGTATGGAATGGAATATGGAATAGTCTTCCTGTTAGTGTAGTGTAGTGTAGTGCAAGCTAAAACCTTGGGTTTCTTTAAATCAGAGCTAGATAAGATTTTAACTCTGAGCTATTAGTTAAGTTCTCCCCAAATGAGCTCGATGGGCCGAATGGCCTCCTCTCGTTTGTATATTTCATATGTTCTCATGTTCTTATTATAAAGACATCGAAACTGTAAAATAACACATATGGAATTATGCACTGACCAGAAAAGAGGAAGGGGCAGCTCTGTGGGTTGGGACTTAGAAGGTTGCTGGTTCAAATCCTGTGGTTGTCAGAGTGATGCCACCACTTTAGCAAGGCTCTTAACCCCAATTGCTCCAGGGACCCCTCACATATGCCGAGCTCTCATTGGCCACTTTTCCTTCACTGTCTGGTCAAACTCCTCCCAGACCATTTCTGCCATGTTTAGGTCAGGTGCCCCGACCTTTGACTGATAGTGTATCTTGTTATCATCATCATCTAATCATCATCACCATCTAATCATCTAATCATCATCATCTAGTAATTTTATTTGTACTCATCGTTGCTTTATTTGTTTAAAATAACATAAAGTTATGTTTATATAAAGTTATGGTTTAGCCTGAGCGTGCAGTTCTTTGTTACCCAGACAATCACATTATTTGTTCTCTATTCCATGTCATATTTCATGATATTCACATTTTTGTCTCTGCAGTTTCAAAGGCATATCAAGAAATCTGAAGGCCAGAAAATTCCAAAAATTGAATTACAGATTTCAATCTATGGTGTGAAAATTTTAGAGCCTAAAACAAAAGTAAGTTTCTAGCACATTTTAGGCACCTGATAATATAATGATTATTACATGCATATCTTGCCAGTGTGAAGATGTGTTAATTATACAGTGGGTGCCGGGGAGAGTCCTGTTCCTCTTCTTCTAGAAAGGGGTCAGTTCTATGGGGCAGTTCCCCAAAGTACCAGATCCTGTAAGTCCATGTATCAGATTATTACTATATTTGCTTGAAATTGTGTCTAGCATAATGGCTGAGGTGGATGTCGCTTTTGCAAAGTAATATGCAAGTTAATATATTGCTCAGTGGAGGGGAAAAAACTATCGCTGTTATTTTCTATACTGAAAAACAAGCCCAAGCTTTTCTTATACTGAAGCATGATAAAAGCAAATGTAATTTGATGAGGCACCTTTGGAATTTATGTTTCCTTTTGTTGGGTGATCGTCATTTGAGTAATACAGTTTTAAATCCTGTTGTATTGTGGAACAAAATAAAGGAAATAATTGTGTTACTCTTCTGACACGTTTTCTTTTATCATCTTGCAGGATGTGCAGTACAATTGCCAGTTGCACAGGATGTCTTTCTGCGCTGATGATAAAACAGACAAAAGGATATTCACATTTATCTGTAAAGATTCAGAGTCTAACAAACACTTGTGTTATGTTTTCGACAGTGAAAAATGTGTAAGTGAAATGTCTGCATTTAAAGCTACTGTGTAGCTGTGTTTTATACACACACATGCTATATATACAGTATATATATATATATATATATATTTAACATTTTTAATGTGAAGTTTTATGTAATTCTTTCAGGCAGAAGAGATAACTCTCACTATTGGCCAAGCCTTTGACTTAGCATATAAAAAGTTCTTAGAATCCGGAGGGAAAGATGTGGAGACCCGAAAACAGATCGGAAGTTTGCAAAAAAGAGTAAGATTTTTTAATATCTTCATCAATGTAAAACCAGCTTAGTTAAACAATATGCTAGAAACAATGCATGTTGATATTTTAGCCCAAATAAATAGGCACATAGAAAGTAGTATGTGGTCCATGAAAAATAATGCTCCTTCAATAATCATAATCAATTATAATTTATTTTAGATTCAAGAATTAGAAACTGAAAACTCTGAACTGAAAAAGCAGTTGCAAGGTCTCAAAGAGCAGCTGAGGGTAGCTCACGAAACACCGGTGAGTGTGAGAATATATTTTTTTTTAGTCACACATTGCTTGATGTCAATGTTTAAACATAAAAGTAATTCTTAATCTTTTGAGATACCTCTATTTTGTGCTACCAAGTTCTTTATTGATACATAACTCTATCTCCTGCCATCTTTCCACAGCTCCTGCTCTCAAACTCTACTAATGAAGCATATATACTGCAAAGGCCTTCATCTCTCTTCTGGTGTCATAGCTTGAAGTCGATTTCATGCCTAGAAATCTCCTCTGTCACACTCACTCCTATGAGTTCGCCTGACTCTTGCCTGTCTGCGGGGTTACTAACTCCTCCACCTGCTAAAGCTACTCTGCCGAAGCCCCCAAATGGGCGCAGTGTCCCGCGGCCTCGTGTAAATCCCCCTTGCATTTTCCAGTTTCCAGGCTATCTTTGGATTTGTCTTTCTGTCTAAAACCACTCCTCCTTTAGTAGTGGTGTAACGTTTCTTAAACCACGATACAAATGTTCACAATCTCGTGTCACTGGTTCTGGAAGACGAAACCTCGATTCCCCCCACCCCCCCCCAACCCCAACCCATTGCCAGGCATATGGATTTTTGTCAGAAAATTAGTTTTTTAATTACCATTGTATTTGTCACTGGTTTCTGACCAAGGTAGCCACTAAACGAGGAGTTGTTATGACTTTACCTAGCCACAAAAATCAACCAATTTTTATGGATTATATGCTAAATAAAATATAAACGGGATACAACTGGGAAGCATCAAACAATATTGCACATGCTGACTTAAGACACAAGGTGTCATTGTCATGCTAACATAGTTACCCACTGTTCAAAGGATTCAGAGTTCCTGATTTCCAGTCCAGGGCCTGCTATCTGCTTAAGTTTTGAAAAGCAGTAACTGTTTGATATATATCTGACTGTCTGCACAGTCACAATATTTCATGGGGTGGGCCGGGAGTTCAGAAACACACAGAATCAGCCAACTGATTGGTGTAAGTCTAATTGACAAAAAATGCCAGTGTTTTGTAATTACCAAACTTTAATGCCATGTATGTTGTTTAAACCTTTGTTATTGCAGGCTGGGAGCGTCTCAGTGAAAGCCCCTTGTACTGACATGTTTGACATGGTGCCATTTTCTCCCGTGTCTCCGATGGTACTCTCACCAGCAAGAAATAGTCAATCCCCCGCACCTTCTTTAATGAGACCAACTGAAACAAGTGCGTATTTTGAGGATACAGAGCATTTGATGACTATTTGTTGATAATCCAAATAAAGGAAAAATGTAATAATACAATAATTTACATTTTTAACTTTCAGTTGCACTCAAACATTTCTGTGTTGTTCAGGGAGAGATCTTTTTGGTGCAGAGCCTTTTGACCCTTTTATGTGTGGAGCAGCAGAATTTCCTCCTGACATCCAATCCAAGTTGGACGAAATGCAGGTGACTGCATGTTTGTGAATAATATATTTGAGTTTGAATCCAACTGGATCGAAGAATGGATTTCAGACACTGCTGCGGTAGAAGATATGTGCTTAAATCATTTACACAGCTGAAAACAAGGGGAACGTTTAATAACTCCAGTCATCAGATTTTTGGCACTTGGACAAAACTGATGTTAAATATTTACAGTACTTACTGAACTTGGTAATTTGTTACGTCGTGTGAAATGAATGTGCACTTCTAACTAATGCTTGGAACCGAAGAAATGATGCAGTGCTGTTTATAGTGGGCGAAAATGTTTATCTGCATGTGCTCTTAATTGTTAATGAATTGTTAATAAATAGATACTTAAACTTTTTTTTTAATTGCTCTCTACTTGGCAGCGTCAAAGATGGTTTGTATGCATCTATTTCCTGTAATAATGGCAGAATATTTCGGCACTGTCATACAATATATGCATGAATATATTTTCTTGCTTATTTCCGTCAGCATGACAGTATAATTTTTTTCCACTCCCTACTGTAACATGCATGTGAATTGTGATATAAGGCAAGCTGTATTTTAACTATATATTTTTTCAGTCCTTTCATTTGTGTGATTGTCTTATTTGTAAAAACTTGCATGCTTTTCATTTAAAAAATTTTTTTTGTCCATGGTGAACTTGAATGGGTTACAGAATATTAAATGTCTTATGCTTGGGTAACATTTAATTTTTTTGTTTATCTATCTCTCTCTCTGGCATGATGCAGGTAGTAAACTTTTTGTAGCAGTTTTGTTTACTTGTTTGATACTTGTTTTTACTTGTTTACTTATACCTGGCTGTTTGTCAAAGTTAATATTTTCTGATATGCATTTTAGTAATAATAAAATGAGTTGAATAGTTAGCACTGTTCCTCTCGCATCTTCAGAACTGAGTATGTAGTTACTGCATGTTCCCTGCATGTATATAAGCAGTCCAAGAATTCTGGTGAAATGGTCTCTTTGTCCTGCGATTGTTTGCCCTGTTATGGACTTTAACATAATTTCTGGCATATGCTCAAGTCTCACTATGATAAGCCGTTATAGGAAATGAATGAAACATATGGGCTATTGTTGTTTATATTTTTTAAATAAGTAATTTTATTAAATGGATTTTTAGTAAAGGGTGGAAAACAGCATGCAAGTAGCTGGTGATCAGGCATGTTCGTTTGGAACACTGGAAAGCTAATCAATCTCCTAAACAAACCAAGGTGTTTCAACTGCATCCCTCTGGTGGACACTCTGAGAATTGCCTGGCTCTGTGACAACATTAGCAAAATGATCTGCGATGATATGTATATCCCAATTCCCAGAAAGACCAAAGTATGATTGGATGACGTATCAATATCTTTATTTAACTTTTTTGTTTTAGAAATCTAAAGGCACACAATTATATATGATGCTACTTTTTAATTGCAAATTATTTTATTTATTATATTACATTATATTTGGAAAGTTGTATGAATTTTATAACATTATCATGATTACTCTCGTACCAATCAGCTAGGATGCTATTCAAAGATTTGATAGTAAAATTAAAATTTTTTATTTGGTTTTATTTTTATATACTTTTTATTTTCATTTTCTTGTTTTTTATGGCAACATTTTTCATACACTTCGTGACCACTGTATTAGATAAACCTGCTTGTTAAACAACCTCCCTTCCTAGAACCAAGTGCCTGCAACTAAATGTAGAAACTGTAGGTGCAGGGTAAAGATGTTCAGTTACTGTGCCTCACAGAACAGCCAAGTCATTAGATACAAGTAATTTTTAATGCATGATTGTTGGTGCCAGATGTGGTGGTTCCAAAATCACAGAAAAAGCAACCCATCTGAGAGTTTCACATTCGATAGTGTCTAAAGGTTACAGTGAATAATACAAAAGTTCTTGTCAATGGCATTTCTGTTGCTGTCATTAGAGGGGTCAGCAGAGAATAGCCAGATTCATTAACGCTAACAAGCTATAAGTGCAAAAATAACCACTCAGTACAACATCATGGATCTACCCAGTTCTGTATAAATGGACCACATAAATGCTCATAGTCATTTATTATGTCACCATTTGTCAATGCAGTTATTTTTAAGAGGCAATATATGAAAATAATTAAAAATTACTCATTACAGCATCATTGAAGGCACTATATATACCGTAATTCCAGCCGTTGGCTTTTATTTTGATGGTCTTTGTGGCTGTAATTTACAGATTTGTGCTGACAACTTTTTCCCTTTTGCTTTTTTCAGGAGGGGTTCAAAATGGGACTGACATTAGAGGGAACGGTCTTTTCTTTTGATCCTCTGGACAGCTGTTGCTGAAGCCAAGATATTTTTGTCTTGTACGACTGAGGACATTTGTATTGATAAGTTCCAAGAATAGTTTTTCAGCCAACAATATAATGAGTCATTCTGAGATATATGTCTTAGCTTTTGGTTTAGACACAAACTGCACATAGAGTAAAGCACTATTTTTATAATAAATAGAGTGAAATTGTACTTTTGAAGCCAAAATGGATTTATGGGGAATTATTGTGTCCAACTTAAATGTATGTCAGAATGGCATGTAGCTCAGTATGAACACTTGCCTCACATTTCCAGCTTTGAATCTATCCCCGCTCTGTGTGTGCAATGTTTGCATGTTGTCACCTTGTCATGTGGGTTTCCTCCCACAGTCCAAAAATACGCAGCTATGTGCAGTGGTATCTTAAAATTGCTTGTTATTTTGTGCATACATGACCATCTGTGCATGACCTGTGAGGGACTGGCATCCCTTCCAGAGAGCAGCCCTGCTTCATGCCCTATGGAACCGCGCCATGACCCTGAGCCCATTACCCCGGGATAAGAGGCTGAAAGATGGATGGAAGAAAATAATAATAATAATAATAAACCACACACAACGCTGTACACTATACTGGGGCCTATTTCACGAAGCAGGATTTCTTGCTCAGATTTAAGGAGCACTAGTTTAAATGCACTTTAGCTTTGTTGGCTTCCATTTAGCCTAGAATACCTTAAATCCAAGAACTTATCCAGCTAAACAAGAAATCCCACTTCGTGAAACAGACCCCAGATAAGTGGCTGGAAGAAAGTGGATAGAATATTATCTTTTTTTCGGTAGTCATTGCCATAATAACTTAATGCTTATTTCTCATAAATTTATTTTTACACACTTTTTCACTCATAACACTTTATGGTTTTTTTTTTATGTAGCTTTGCATTATAGTCTTTGCAATTATAATTATGAAATTAAAAAAACAAATTATATGCCTAAGTTCTACTGTGAGAATGGGGTGTGTGTGTACAGTGCGTGGAACCCAAGCCTGTATGACCCTTCCGCAAGGTGCTTTCCTGTGTTTCCCATTTCCACTTTTTTGTCTGTCAAGCAGAAAGGTTTTTTGTTGTACCCTTTTCCTTATCGCCATCCATCGATAGAAGGAATCATGTTATAATCTAAAACCTATTTAGACCCACCACAGCATTTTCAAGTACTAGGACCTTCCGTAAACATTGTATATCTGAGATTGTGTATACAATATGGTATTATTATGGTGATTCTTCACTGACTCAAGCATAAAATGCCCCCTAGTATTTGTAGGGCAAAAACTATTTCTTACATTGAATGTGTTGTTTTTTCTTCTCAAAACCATATAGCATAAATATGTATGTGTACGTATGCTGCGGGGCTCTCTTACATTTTAGATAAAACAGGCAGGTATTAATTGTCCCAGGAGTGGTTGTAATAGCTTCAGTTCTACAGCAGATGGAGCCATCTATATTATTTATGAGCGTATTCTAATGTCATAGAATCAATTATTAAGATTGCATTTTTTTAAATAATAATTATTATTTCTTTGTGATTTGTGCAAGTAGTTTTTACGTATTGCATTTTACTCCCTGATAAGATACACAGACACAGCTATTTTGTGGCCTTGGAGCAGTTTTCAAGGTGAAGGGCCTTGCTCAAAAAGAGTGATATGACAGTCTGCTGGATGTGAGATTTGAACCCTCCACCTTCATCCACATTCTGACCCGCAGAGCCATAACCCCATAGAATTATTTTTCCTTAAATTATTTTTTTTGCATAATTCATAGTAATAAACATTTCACACACATAGCATCAACTGCTCATCTTCAAATTTTATTATAAAAAAAGAAATACATCTTTATTATTTTTTTCCAGGAACATAACATTTACATAACACAGGAACAGTTTTACAATGCAACCCACCCGCATGTTTGTTTTCTGGTTCAACCTGTGCTAAAATTCAGCAAATTGTTCGCTCTGTTATTCACCGAAATAAATATTATCCATGTAGATGCTGGGGTGTGGAATAGTCCACAATACTGTAAATAAGGGGAGTGAAAGTTTCGGCAGTAGTTAAAAGGTATCCGATTTCATTACAAAACACCCATGTTCATGTTTTCCTTAATTATTATTATTTTATTTACAAAAAGCAAACAGGTCCAATGTCAATGCCAAATTCTTGATCTGGGCCGCCAACGTCCACTGGGGCTAAATCCACAACAGGAAGTCTTGCCGTTTGCTGTGTTCTGTACTCAAACACAGTCTTTCCCCAGAAACCAGCTGCTGCCTGTAAAGTGACGGGGATTTCACAAGTATCATCTTAAGTTGCGAGGACACCAGGAGGTTACCTGTACATATTATGTTAGTAAATCAATCACACTTTTTTTTTTTACTTACTGCACAGCTATCCTCTGAAACAGTGTATCGGAATCGGTTGTTCCCCTCTGCTTTTAACTCTATGTCATTTGCCGACTTGAGGATGACAGCTTTTTTTAGATTTCCTGTCTTCTCGTCTTTGTATGCCACACTGTTCTTGCAGTGGTAGGTGATTGTTTGGGATGCCTCTTTGGATAGTAGGCGAATAAACGTCATTTGGACAGTGACAGTGTTTGGTGCCTGATCTTTGTTTCCATAGGTAAACTGTCAATGAATATGGTTAAACCATTATACATCGCATTTACAGAGTTAAGCTGCTATATATATATATATATATATATTTATATATACGCGTGTGTGTGTACTGACAAGTTATTGTTTATTATTGTTATTGTCAGAGGACATGGAAAATCTATATAGCACCAGAAGTAGTAAAACAGTGCATTAAATGTTGCAGGTAACTTAATTGACTCAAGTTATGCCATTCTTCAGGGAATCCAGATATAATGTAGAATACGTCATATGTCTGATATTATTCCAGCTACTAAGAGGATGATAATTCATCATCATTAGTGCAATTATGAACCTGGCTTCACTGAAACGTTACTAGAATCAATTACTTTGTAATTACAAGATTTCTGTAAGCAAGACCTTACCTGTGACCCCCCATTGATAATGGAACCAAACCAAACAGGCTTGCCTCCCGCATCCAATGAGGTCCACCATGTTTTGCGTGGTAGGCTTGATGGATTTGCCGAGATGCAAGTTTCACCTGTCTCCATATTACAATATACCATAATCGCATCCTCCACACTTCCTTGGTTGGGATCGACCCAGTATTCACCTGTAACAGATGAACAGATTCAAGGAAATATACATGGCAAGCAGATGTCCATTTTCAAATCTCCTCCATCTGCATGGACCCGTACTCACCACTCTTCTTCAGCGGGTAGCATTGTTTTAAGTCCTCACAGGTTCTTGCAGGATGCTTTTTGCTGCCATCAGGACTGCGCATGTTCTCTATTTGACTGCTAAGTGCTTTCAGTGTGGCATGAACTCCCGGGTCTGGCTGAGGAAGGCCCGACAAGTTGCTGATCGGAAGTGCCTCATCTTTGCTGAATTCAGGAGGCGGGGTGACGACATTGTACTCATTAGGGTCTCCAAAAATATCATCCATTGCTGCTGTGGGACGCCCAGGGGCACCTGGAGGCCCAGGAGGACCAGGTTCTCCAGGAGGTCCCTACCAATAAAATAATAAGAAGAACTGATATGACCGCAGTCCACATAATCGAAATTTATGCCAACAGCCCAAAACATTATGTGAAGTGAATAACGTTGATTATCCAGTAAAATATACACCAAGGTGGGTGGTGTAGCAGATACTGAACTAGCAGCTCAGCAGCTACAGCGGGATCTTGATTTAATTAGTGAC
>JAODKM010000034.1:8139127-8151870 GCA_026780845.1 Petrocephalus sullivani
AAGGTTTCTTCCTTCTAGGGAGTTTTTCCTTGCCACCATCGCCTTTGGCTTACTCACTGGGGGGTCTTTACGTGGCAGAAATGTGAAGCGCATCGAGACAATGTAATGTTGTGATAATGCGCTATATAAATAAAATTGCATTGCATTGCATTGCATTGCACTTCACCGCGGTAATACTAAGTTGTTATTTCGAGATACTAAGTCATTACGGTAGTGCCAGACTTCTTGTTCATGATTGGACAGTACCCGTGTCACTCCACGGGTACCGTCTAATCACGAACAAGAAGTGTGGTCCTACCCTTTCCGTTTTCTGAAATGTGGTTGTGTTTTTTGAAATGTGGGTGTGTTTTTTGAAATGGGGGTGTGTTTTGACCTTCACTCCATAAAGTCTTCTACTCAAAGTCTTTGAGTGGGGCTAAAGTCAAGACTCTGTGGAGTCTTGGCATTCTCATCCTCGAATATGTCCATGCCTTTCTAACAGAAATTATCCATTGATGAGATAACCTAGCCATTCAGTAGATTCAGGTACCCAGCTGATTTCACTTTATTTCTGCATAACATTGCTGAGCTGTAATAATGATCCAATCATTCGCTCTTAAGTACTTGCGGATATAAATTCAAATGGCAACATTTTTTTTTTTTTTTAAGTCAGGCTCTGAATTTTTGTTTAACTTACTTCAGGTCCAATTTCACCAGTGATTCCCCGTGATCCTGGTGGCCCCATTGGCCCCCGGTGGCCACTGAGTCCTTCTTTCCCTGGGGGCCCAAATGGCCCAGGAGGTCCCTAACAATGTAAATATTAAAATTCATTTGAAATGCTGGAATTTGACGAGTTATATTGCCAGTGTTGTGCAATGATTTTTAATGTAAAGAATTACTCTTAGTCCATGAGGTCCAATGATCCCTGGAAGTCCTTGATCACCAGTTCTACCCTAAAAACAAAGAGTGTGATGTCTTTTAGACAGCAACTGTAGAAATGTTTACAGACATTCAAACTTGTTAATGGGGTTTTACTTACTGGTGATCCAGGTAAACCCTGTAATCCAGTAAAGCCTCTGTGGCCTTTTAGCCCCCTTTCTCCATGATCACCAGTGTCACCTTTTTCACCTCGTGGTCCTTGAGGTCCCTGTAGGTACATATTAAAAACACAATCATTAACTAAGTTATACTAAACTACATTTTGCCAAAGTCTGACAAGTAGCAAACACATACAGGCAGTCCCCAGGTTGAGAACGTCTGACTTATGAACTCGTACTTAAAAAAAAACTGCCATAAAACCTATTCCATTCAAAATTTGGGTACCACTTTTTGACGCTCATGAAAACATTGGCAGACTTCAGGTGTTTGTCAACTTGAATTACACTACAGTATTATTAATATTATGTACTATATTTCTGTATTATTATAACAGTATAACTGTATTATTATGATTACTGTTATTGCAGTTATTTTTATTATTATTATTACTATATTCCGACTTACAAATTTGACAAAGACAGACTTAAGGAACGGATCTTGTTTATAACCTGGAGATTGTAAGCATACATACAAAACCTCTTCACAAACTACATGGTAAGGCTGTGAGACTTATTCGTGACAGAACCATGAGACATAGTGTGGATTTAATAAATTATGGTTGGAGGATCGAGAAAAATCACAGTAATCTAGGTGACAGCACCCACAAAAAGAAACTGATGTTTCATTGCACGGAGGGTTACACTGTGGGGCTGGTCATCAGGATTTTTATTATGTTTACTGTGTGGGAAAATTAATGAAAAAAGGCAGAAATAAACTAAAGTGTGCTTGTCACCTGACTTAGTCCTGCCCAGAGACGTCTACATCCTCTGGCATTTTACAGAGGTCAAAATCTTACCATTAATCCTCGCTTTCCTGCTGTACCAGGAGGTCCCATAGGTCCTCTTGAGCCCTGTCAAGAAACATCAGTAAGAAATGCATGCAAGACACATTACACTAAACAAACCACGAGTAATCTGTTACGCAAACACACTCTGCATGTGCTTTGTTGATTTTGACTAGGCTTATGACTGCGTGCCCTGACATGTCATATGGGATGTTTTATACAAACATGAGGCCACTACCGTGTACTCTTTGGTCCCTATGAAAGTAGCAAGTGTTGAGTCTGTCTCTGGAAAGAGTGTTTGTGATAAGATTTCAGGGCAGAGCTATCGCTAGATGGGTGTTCAGAATCGAGGCCAACCAGAGGCTCCCAGGCAGTTCAGATTTTTGTTCTCTTCCAACTCCCAAAACACCGCTACCAGGTGCTTGAGCGAGGAGGGAGGAGGGAAGAAATCAGTGTCAGGTGGTCCCCAAGGGCTTAGTTGAGAAACATTCTTGTAGGACCTCCAAGACTTCTTGGCCATGGTGCATAAAAAATGCATGGCATTTTTTGGGGTATTTGTCCATGGATATCTTATATGAATGCCACTTGGTCAGCTCCCAGTAGAGCTATTTCGGGTAGATACCACACCAGCTGGCCTGGAAACATCTGATGATCTCCCAGAAAAAACTAGAGTCTGTAGTCATGGAAAAGGAGGTCTATTCTAACCTATTATAACTGTTCTTCTAATGAAATTTGCACAATAACCTTTTGCATTGTAATGGTATGCACAATATGTGCACACTATTTGCATCAGTAACTTACCATCGCACCTCTTTTCCCAGGGTCACCAGAAGCACCAACTGGACCAGGAGAGCCAGGTGCCCCTTGAGCACCAGCAACTCCCTCAGGACCTGGATCCCCTCTGTCTCCCTGTATTTAAATCTTAACTCATGGTTTTGCACTTCATGCATAGATTAAAACACTTCACACTTCTATAGGAGTGACACAACATGACACATCTAACATAACACACTTACTTGGGAACCTATTATTCCCTCTTTGCCTGGAGGGCCATCAGCCCCAGCGAGACCCTACGTGATGTAAGTGAACAATAAGGCATTACAATTAAGAAGGAATGGGATTACTTTATAAAAATACATAATGGTTAATGGTTAGTGTCATATGGATGATTTACTTCTGCACCAGGGTCTCCCCGAGGTCCATTTGCACCTGGCAAACCAACTGGACCAGGGGGACCTTTATCTCCTTGAGGTCCCGGAGTTCCTTGTTTTCCAGGAGGCCCCTAAGAAAACAACTAAATGGTAAATGTTAAGACTAAAACTATGTTTGTGAATATTATATCTACATAGGGATTTAGTATCGGAACACACAAAAGTGACTGATATATTTTCATGTTTGCTTGGTTGTATTATGATTACAAAATTATTTAGAGAAGAGTTGATACATACTGCTGGACCTGGAAGCCCTGCCATTCCTCGTTCTCCCCTCTGTCCAGGAAGACCCACCATTCCTCTCTGTCCCGTAGTGCCAGCTGGACCTGGTGGGCCATCGGGTCCCTGATAATATATTATTAAATTAAATATCACTGAACCATTTCTTTATTGTGCAACATTAAACAACTTAACTGTGAATTATAATTCAGTGCTTACTATAGGTCCATCTTCCCCTCCATCTCCTTTATCACCTGGGCTTCCTGCTGGCCCAGGTGGGCCACGCTCTCCTTGACGTCCGGGGGGTCCAGGGTCTCCACGAAGACCTGCTGGGCCTGGCTTCCCCGGGAGACCAAGAGGTCCTGACTGCCCCACTGGACCCTAGTATGAGATTGATATGAAGTCACCTAATGTTCACTACAAATGAACTGAAATTAAAGTTCTTATAATTTTGTTGCACCAGAAAACAATAGTCATTAATCATTAATATTCCAAGACTTAACAAACCCTTAACATGCCACACATCCTTAATTAGCTTATGCCCCAAACCGTTCATTAAAAAAAACGTAACCAAAAACGTACATCTGCTCCAGCTGGACCAACTCTTCCAGGAGATCCAGGAAAACCAGTTGGACCCTAAAAGAGCCAGAAAATAAATCTATATTATATATATAAAATTTCAGGGCAATATGAAATACAAATCTAAATAAATCACACTCTTCTTACTGGTGCTCCTTGTGTTCCTCTACCACCCTTCAGTCCAGCAACACCAACTGGTCCCTGTGGGAAAATTACCAAGAGTCATTTTAATAGTCCAGATTTTCAGTACAATCAGTGGTTGGGGGCCTCAGTGGGTAAAACAGGTTTGTGGGTTTGATTCTGTGTGGATTTGTCTCTCTGTGACCCCAGTGTTTCTCTGGGTTTCCTTCAAGTTTAATTAAGAGGAAATTTATTCCTCCCACAGTCCAAAACAGGCACTTCAGGTGGACTGCAGTCTCTAAGTTGTGTCTAATATGTGCTCATATACATGTGTGTGTCAGGGTTTGCTTTCCATGAATGGATGAATGGATGGATAGATGGAGCTACTAACAGGAGGTCCTGGAGATCCAGTCAACCCTTGGGGACCTGGAGACCCAGCATCACCCTTTTGGCCAGGTTCTCCTGTGTCACCCTTGACCCCAGGCTGCCCATCTGGACCCTAAGGGGGAATAACATATACTGGTAAAACAACAGAGCCTCAGGCCTACTATTATAACATGTTGGTGTCTTTATGAGTAATCTTTTATTATATTATTTTAATATATCTTTTATTAAATTAGCAAGTATTATGTATTGATACACCAACTTACAGGAGACCCAACAAATCCAACAGGACCTGTAGGACCAGGTTCTCCACGTGATCCCTAGAATTAAAGGAATTTGTATAAGATCCTCACAACCCAGTACTGGATAAGATTGAACGTGGATGGATGGATGGATGGGAATATAATGGAATATGGAATTATTTACTTATAATCTGTAACCTTTTGGCACAGTCCTAGCTGCAGGGTCAGCTGACCTTTGCTTTGGATTATATGACTTGCTGACTTACAGGACTTGCTCTCGATCCATGAGGTCCAGGTGCACCACGAGGCCCAGGTTCTCCCTGTAACGAAATTATAGTAAAACCAAATACTATTTTAGTAACTACTGACAAATTGTAACTATTAACTTACTCAAATTCATAATAAAGGTTTTACCTTCACACCACTTGCTCCAGGTGGTCCAGGTGGCCCAAGAGCACCAGGAAGTCCCTAAAAAGATACAAAAATATGTTAAATTAACAATCATATAATCTTCCGCAAATGTCTTTATCTCTTTAATTATTTTGGCTTACTCTTGCACCATCGTTGCCAGCGATACCCTCTGATCCTTTCTCACCAACTGCACCCTAAAATAATTAAAAATATTAAATATCAGGATTAAAAAGGAAAATACACAAGAACTTCTAGATAGCAGAAAAAATATTTACCCTATCACCTTTAGGACCTGGGGGACCAGAGCTACCTCTGTCTCCTGGCATTCCTTGGAGACCTTGAGGTCCTGGGTCACCAAGAGCTCCAGCTGGGCCGGGGCTACCCTGTTGGACAACAATAAAGAGTAAATGTGTCTTTCTCGGTCAGAGCTCTGCATATAATTTAACATTTAACACTATAATTTAACATTTGATGATGACATTTTAATTTAGAGATGCTACCTTTGGCCCATCTGGTCCTGGCACACCTAGGATACCTTTGGCTCCTGGAAGACCATGAGGTCCAAGCTCACCCCTCTCTCCTGGAGTACCACGCTCTCCCTAAAAAAGAAACTTTATGAATGGCGCTATCACTTTATGAATGGCACTCTACTACCAAAAAAAGAATTTTCACAATAAACTAGACATACCCTTGGACCAATTTGACCAACAGCTCCCCCATCACCGGGAATACCCTACACATAACGAAATAACCCAAATAACAATTACAAATAAACATTAGACTAGTCTATACTTGAAAGGAAAAATTTAACTATTAATTACCTGATCACCTGGCTTTCCTGACTCTCCAGGTGGACCAGGAGGTCCAGGTAAACCCTTTAAAAGAAATTTAAGTAATATTTTAATGATTTCAGCTAAACAAAACGTAATTGTTGTTAACTGACAGCCTGTTTTCTGCAGAAAATGTTTGAAAGACAAATCCTGCAAGTCTTGATTGTAAACTAAAAACTATGGCAACACGATATATCATTTCAGGACTGCACAATATATTGCGCAAATGCACAATAATCACATTTTTGCATTTGTCAGCACTGCTTTTTTGTCTGTTGGCACAACTCACAGCAATACGACCATCTTATTCAACACACTTTATGGGTAGGTAATAAAAGGTCTATTTGGCTAAAGTTTATTTCAGGCAATTTATGTCCTTTTTATCTTATAAATATCACAATTTACACAAGTTACCTCTAAAAATGTCACATATCGTGATGTGCAACCCTACTAAAAACAAAATGTTTGAAGATACCTGGAAACCATTTATACCAGGTGACCCCTGCTCCCCTCGTTCACCTGCAGGACCCTTTGGAAATACACAATATTTAAAACATGTTTGTATTTTTGGAATATTTAGGATAAATATATAGTACATGTGTATATATCAGCTATAATTATTGTCCAATTATGTGACAATAAAATGTTTTAAGTAGTCAAATTTATTAAATATATTGAATTTCATAATTAAACTACTGGTTACACGTTTTATATTCAAATTGACTTGTTTTCTCCATTGCTTACTTCATTGTTTATCTTGATTGCAATACCTATTTTTTTACATTGTTGAAACCTTAAATTATATATATTTTTTATTTAAATACATAGGAACTATTCTAGGCTTACCGGAGGGCCAGCTGCCCCTGCAGGACCTACTTCTCCATCTTTCCCTGGAAGTCCCTACAATGGAACAACATTTAGTAAAATACTGTAGGCCACATTAACATGGGCAATAATAGACAGTGACAGTGATAAATTAGGATACTGACCCTTTGTCCCTGGGGTCCCGGCAAACCCTGTTCACCTTGTTTTCCTTGGTCTCCCTGTTGAAATTTGTGCAATTATAGCACCATACACACCGTACACTTAATACCACACAATATGTCCTGAAGGTAATGATTCCCATTCCTATTAAATTAGATGCCCAGCAAAAATTTCTTTCTACACCACAGAACATAATCTTTAACATGTAGAAAGAGTTCTTGCATTGAAACCCTTTGGTCCCGGTAAGCCCATTGATCCTGGTGGGCCTCTGGTTCCAATGGGCCCAGCCGATCCCGGACGTCCATCTTCCCCCATCCCACCCTAAAGAAAGTGGATATTTTTGTTATTGATATTGTTTCTTAAATTAAATGCAGCATCTGGAGGTTGGACATATCACCAAACATACCACTGGACCTGGCTTTCCCTCAGCACCCTGGACACCAGGAGTTCCTGTCAGACCCTTTATAAGATGAAGTAGGTAACAAACCATGAGGTCAAATTCACACCAGAATCAGCCTTCAAAATGGCACTTGAAAGGAAAAGATTTTTACCCTCGCACCAGGAAGACCTGGTTCTCCTGTGCGCCCAGGATCACCTGTGGCACCTTTTGGACCAGATGTGCCTGAGACTCCACGATCACCTTGTGCACCCTTTAAAAAAATATGTGGTGAATAAGTTTGTATTATTTACTTCTTATGGTCTAGATATGTAATTCTACCATACCTTAGGACCTGGTAATCCATCTGCACCAGGAAATCCTCTGTTCCCTGGTGCACCCTGTGATACAAGTACACTGTCATATATTAGTCATATTTTATTTTAATAAGAGGTAATGAATCTTCCCCCTGCCATCTATGCACATTCATATATACAGTTAGGTCCATAAGTATTTGTACATAGATACAATTTTTATAATTTTCTTTCTGTATACCACAATGGATTTAAAATTAAGCAATCAAGATGTGACGGAAGTATAGACTTTCAGGTTTCATTTAAGGGGTTTAACAAAGGTATTGCATTAAGCTTCCAGAAATTACAGACATTCTTCAGGAGACCCTCCATTTTCAAGTCACGCCGCTCAATATGCCGGGACTTTTCTTTAAAGTCAGAGCGCTTGCTAGACGGCCAACCGGAATGACAAACGGGATGACAGGCGGAGCCAACTTTCAATCCAGTCATGATGCGTCTGCTTGTTAAAGAAAAGAAAAAGAACACCCACACACACACACAAAGAAAGAACCCACAGAACACCCAATATGTGACTGACAAGCAGTTTCATGGCCAGGTGCGGCCCGTTTCCTCATTATTCCATGACAAATTAAGCAGATAAAAGGTCTGGAGTTGATTCAAAGCACTGAACTTGCATTTGGTAGCTGTTCACTGGAATTCAAAATGAGGTCCAAAGAGGTGTCAATGCATAAGGCCATCTTTAGGCTGGAAAAAAAACCTATCAGAGATATAGCTATAACTTTAAGAGTGCCCGAATCAACAAGACTGAATCAGATACGCCAAAAAGACTGGGAGACCACCGAAGACAACTAAAGAGGATGATCACAGAATTCTTTCCTTGGTGAAGACAAACCTCTTTTACAACATCTAGCCAGGCCGAGTGCACTCTTGAAGAGACAGGCGTACCTTCACTAATGTAAATACAGACTGTTTACCTCTAGATGCAAACCACTAGTAACACTGAAGAACCAGAATGCCATATTAGACTTTGGCAGCAAAAGATCATAAAAGTGCACCCAATTCTGGAATGAGGTTCTTTGGATAGATGAAACCAAAATCAACTTGTACCAGAATGATGGGAAGAGAAAAGTATGGAGAAAGAACGGGAGAGCTCATGATCCGACGCATTCCACATCATCTGTCAAACATGGTGGAGGCAGTGTTATAGTGTGGGCATGTATGGCTGCCAGTGGAACATGTTTATTGATGATGTGAGTGCTGACAGAAATAGGAGGTGTATAGGGCCATATATGTATATATATTCCCTGCTCAGATTCAGCCAAATGATGCAAAACTATTTGGAAGGTGCTTTACAGTGCTATACTAAAAAGCAAGCCAAGAGTTTCTCAAGGTAGAGAAATGGGATATTGTTCAAGTCAATCACCTGATCTTAAGCCAACAGAGCAGGCCTATCAGTTACTGAAGACAGAACCGAAGGCAGAAAGAGAAACAAACAAGCAGCAAGGCGGCAGCACTGAAGACCTGGCAAACATCTCAAAGGAGGAGACTGCATTTAGTGATGTCCAGGGCTTCCAGACTTCAGGCAGTCAGTGGCTGCAAAAGACATTATATAATTATATTAAAACAATATATATATTTTATATTATAGTACTTTCTCCAATTACTTTTGAGCCTTTGAAAACTGAGAGGGTCTGTGAAAAATGGCTGTAATTTCTGAAAGCTTAATGCAATACCTTTGCTAAACCCCTTAAATTAAACCTGAAAGTCAATACTTCCATCACATCTTGATTGCTTAATTCCAAATCCATTGTGGTGGTATACAGAGAGAAAATTACAAGAATTGCATCAATGTCCAAATTCTTATGCACCTAACTGTATGACATTTTCAATAACCATGTTGTTGGGGCGATGTTCGAAGACATCGCAGAGAGATCTGCAGACGCGCTTTCCAAACATCAGGCACAAAATTCGATATTACCTCATCCACCTATTTATTTTTTTACTCACAGACATAAAACAACAAAATGGGGTCGCATAAGCGTAAGTGTAAGTAAGCGTAAGAGTAAGTGTAAGCGTAAGTGGTCAACAGAACGGGTGATCCCCCACGCACCCCCTCTCTACCAAACCCATTAGCAGGTGCGCAAGTAAAATCACAATCTACCATGCCTAACACCAGGTGACGCATACACCCCCTTTACTGTAAAGCACTGCAAGCAAGTGCAACGTAAATGTGACTCCAACACGTGATGGTTCTTAATTAGTATGCAGTGACTAACATACTCTTTCACCAACAGGACCTGGCGGGCCCAGAGACCCAGTATCTCCGCGTGGTCCACGTTTCCCTTCTTCACCTTGAGGTCCAATTGCTCCTTGAGCACCAGGTGGACCCTATAGTACAAAATAATTTAGGAAATACTGGATAAAGAAGATACATGCAAAGAAAAGAAAAACAAAATTTTTTATCAATGCTTGTTTTAATTGTTTTTTTATTATCCCCACTTCTATTTAATATAAAAGAGCTTAGAAATTAAAATTAAACCATAAACTGTTATTTTTTAAAAGCCACCACAGACTATCTATATAAAGCAATAATGAAAGCAGCTCATACTGGTTCTCCTTTGGGTCCAGCTTCTCCTTTGAAACCAGGGGAACCAACAACACCCTAAATTAAATAAACGTGTATTAAATAATGTCAAAAGACTTTCATGACAGAAACATATGATCTTTTGTGTTCTTCGTACTTTAAATAAATATGCTAATGAATATACTAATAAATATATTACTTACCAGCTGGCCTTTTATCCCAGGCAGACCGGTGCTTCCCTGTGGTCCTGGTGCGCCAGATGGCCCAATAAGGCCGCCCTGACCCTGAGGACCTATGGTTCCCTTCATTGTAAAGGATAAAAATCATATTTTGTACATAAATTGATTATATTTTTATTTCAATAGCAATTCTATAATATGACCAATATTATCACTTACAGCAGGACCTTTAGTTCCTGGACCTCCATCTATCCCTAGCAGGCCCTGAAAATATAGCACTATTTAGTGCTACTACAGGTAAAATGTAGTATTAAAAATATATACATAAATATAGATTATATGCAGTATATAATTTATTCCAGTTACTCACTGGAAGACCAATTGGACCAGGTCTGCCCTGATATCCTCTTTCTCCCCTCTGGCCCTGAGGCCCCTCAGGTCCTCGAACCCCAGTTGGGCCTGGCTCTCCCTGATGCCGGAGGGCAGAAGTATCACAGCCATCAGTAAGTTTATCAGGCATATGGCACAACAGCCATACTCTATAACTTTGTATGAACGACATGATGATCTGAAAAGCTATTTTTAACAAATTAGTTGCAAATAAAATTAGCTCAACTGAGTTGTCTAAACCATGTAAAAAAATTATATTTCCTTCCAAAAAAAAAACACTATTTCCCACCTTTTTGCCTGGGGTTCCAGGAAATCCTGGCGCACCACTCATACCCAAAGGGCCCTTAAATTACAGACACTTCTGTAACGTTTATTTCTGCAATTGCTTCAGCAATGTATGCATATGTCCTCATTTTTGGGAAACATTTAATATGTTCACACTATACATTCAGATTTCGAGGTACTCCTTACCATAGCGCCGGATTTGCCTACATTGCCAGGTGGGCCCCGCATTCCCTGTAACATATGTTTAAGTGTCTAAGAGAGTCCTCTCCAAGTATTATGTTTCAAGATAAGATCTGACTTGAATTAGCTAACTATGGAATGTGCCGATTGACTACAAAGTTAAATTTGCATTGCGATAGTGTACTTCATCCTGCGGCATGCATATATTTGTTACTATAGCTATCATTACCGGGGGCCCTCCTGGTCCGATTCGGCCTCTCTCTCCGGGCATTCCTCTGGGTCCCTACAATACACAACAACGTCGCTATGCTGTAATTCAATATTTTTCCAGTAAATGTTTCGTAATTTATCATTTAACAGCACCCATTTTTATTACCAGCTACTTACTTCACCACCAGGTACCCCCATTGGACCAGTGGGACCGAATCCACCCTAAGAGAATATAAGCACACAATTAGCTCAAAATGTTATTAAAAATAGTATTATTAGTGTTATTAAAAAACAGTTTAAGGCAGTGTGAAGACAGTGTAAGGCTGTTTGTATCGACATAGAATTCAGGAATTTACCTTAGATCCAACGGGACCAATTTCACCTTTAGGGCCTACGGGACCTTGATGACCCTATTAAAGAAGTGACATTCATTCTCATTAATAAGATAATGTCTCCATCTTATGGATTTCATTGTCTCTAAATTGTAGGAGATACAAACAATGATAGATAAATGTTTTCTGTGTTCGGCACAGGTTTCCTTCTGCGGCAAGTAGACATGAAGTTAGACCAGTTGGCATCTCTAAATTGCCCTTCGGTGTGTGTTTGTATGTGTCTAGGGCAGGGGTGCCCATACTTTTTTGGCTTGTGAGCTACTTTTAAAATGACTAGGTCAAAATGATCTACCTACATTAAAAATGATTTATATATATACACACACACACATATACAAACACACACACACACACACACACACACACAGTGGTGGCCAAAATTTTTAGAACACTTGGAATATTTAAAAGGTTTCAGTTGTTTTTGTTGAATTGGCCATTAAAATACCCATAAAACAAATGAAATATCTACAAAGTGATCATTATGCTCTATAAACGACAGAACAGAGCTTTCAGAAGGAGAATCACTGTACCTCGATGGTCGGGACGGAATGACGTCACGCACGAGTTCACCGCGTTCCAGTACATTTAAGTCGGAAAACCATTTAGTGATGCCGGGGACTACAAGTACCTTAAATCTGTCAGGTTATCCGGCTATGGGAGAAATCCCAATATCACAGTATTTTGTGCATGAAGACACCCTAGCAACCTAATATGGCGTGTCGACCAATTTAATGAGCCACAAAAGACGCGAGCGCTAAGAAAACTACAACAACTTCTATTGATTAAAGGGCGCAGCCATCTCGAATTCTGAAGTCAGGGTTGTGTCGATTCCTCCGAGTTCACGACTTGAAATTCCCACTTCGGGGGTGTTCCAGTTGCAACGTCCGGTCGTGAACTCGAAATTTACGAGTTACTAGTACAACTGGAACGCACCATAAGTCCGGACCTCAACTCCTCAAGCACATTTGTGACGAGTTGGAAAATAAAGTGGA
>JAODKM010000034.1:8154997-8219658 GCA_026780845.1 Petrocephalus sullivani
GGTAAGTTACTAGTGTCCTCAACAGTGAATACCCGTGCAAAACTATTATTGAACTCATTTACTATATCAATGTCATTTTCAATTATTTGCCTATTTACTACTGCTGAAAAGTAGCAATGACATCAGCGACACCTAAGCAAGCTAAAAAAGACCAGTTATTCAACCATTTTTCAGCACATTTAAATATTTAAAAAAAACATACCATACAAATGCATACCATATTTGTACCATACAAATGCAAAATGTATGCTGTTAGAGGCATTGATAGGATCTGAAGACATTGTGGACTTTGCCCCGAGACCTACTGTAATCTGTCTGAGTGTCTGCTTGCCCCAGCCTGACTGCCCTCCCCCAAGTGACCAGAATATCTGTACATAAGGAAGTGTCATCATATTGAATTCTCGCTCTCTTTGAAGTAATAGTGATCATAGCACTGCGAAGGTTTTGGGAAACACAGCCTAGGACACACCTAGGACTGTTGTCATTTATGGAATTCTCCAGCTGAGACCGTGAAAATAAAGCTAAATTAATTAAATGAGCAAATTAATCATTCGGGGCTCATTCAGATTCATTCTGGGCTTTGGGCTTGTGATTCATCTGCATACTGCATTACTTAAACATGATGACAGGAATCATGGGCACAAATAACGAATATTGTTTATATAAAGTAATAGAAAATAATTGAAAAATTAAGGTACATACTGGTTTTCCTTGATTTCCACGGTCACCCCTAAATCCTCGTGGTCCTGGAGGCCCCTGTTTATTGTTAATTCAAAAAGAGAGGGTAGTTGGTTGCTAAATGGTACATTTTGTCCAGTGGCTGGGATTAATTTTTTGCATAAAAACAGCAGTAGGAGAGTTTAATCTAATTTCAATATTAATATTGTAAATCATGGCATTTTCCCTTTGGATGATACAGTTGCTGTGGTGTACAATGGCTTTGATATCTCTTCTCAAAGGCAACTTTATCCTTTTGCATATTGTTTTTGTTACACTGAAGTCTCCTGAGAACATCAGTTTAACCACCATTCTGAAACATATTAATACAGTATTTACATACAGCTTCAAATAATGCTTAAAAATTATTAGCAAAACTAGACACAATTTTAAAAAATGCATACCATTTGTCCAGGTCGACCTGGAATACCTGTAACCTATAGGCAGAAAGCAGGCATAAGTTTTATTTTTGTGCTGTATTCATGTTTTTGGAAAAACTTTAACTATTTAAGTATTTTGATGAATGGAATGAAAGTTCAGAGTATACACTTACAACTGGAATATCTCCAGGTTCGCCTTTCTGACCCTAAAAACCAAGGTACATCATGGCAATATGCATGAAAATATACTTTTGACGAGCATCTGCAATAACTGTAAAGGAATATGTATTTGTACATGGAGATTAAACCTTACCTTATACATTATGGCATCTAAAAAAGAGATAAAATAGATATATTATTTCTGAGCAATTACAGTTTAATTAAAATAACAAATGTTAAAGTACTCCAATGTAACAAATTCTTCACCTTGTTGAGGAACAGGGGCTATAATACAATGATAGGAAGTTGCCCAGAATGTTTTGCACACTCAGTGAATAACAGGCAACTACTGACACACTCTTACTCTAGTATTTCATTCATTTACCTGGTCTGTTGCTGTCCATCTGACATACAGGACAGCACTCCCCCTCAGGGATGAATGTTTTATCACAGTTGGTCACGTCTTCACAGAAAATGTCATCACAGAGGATGGCCCCATTGTCACACACGCAAATCCGACAGGGCTCCGGCTTCCATATGTCTGTATTAAGGTGGGTCTCTCCATTCTCCATGCAACTTTGGTCATATCCTGCCAGCAAACAGCATGTGGGATGTGCACGGATGGTTACCAGCAGCACAGTTATTACTAGAATTACTAGGGGGACAAACATCATTTGCAGGCTCTTAGTTAATGTATGAATATAAGGAGATGGAACTAAACAATAATAGCTGATACTTCTTCAAATTATTTTATCATGATACTTCATGGCAATTTTTCTTCAATCATTTACCAAGATTATTTACAAAATGAAGCATTTTAGTGTACTTGCATATGAAGCTTTATGGAATTTATTTGGTTTTACAGACATCACAGATTTCACTGGGAAGCACCCATACACCTGAGCATTACCTCCCATCACTGGACTGGAGAAAGTATTTCACAGGATATTATGAAATTTTATACAGTAAAAGCCTTTTTATAACTTTAGAGAGATGCACTCATTCAAGTCTATGTTGTAAAAATATTTTTTGTTGCAGGTAAATTGGCACCCATCCAGGGTGTTAACCCCCCCTGGCTATATATATAGTTCAAATTTTATTATCCTTAATTTTTACCATAACTTGGGGTGGCGTAGTGGTGGAGTGGCTAGTACTGTTGCTTCACACCTCTAGGGACAGGGTTTGAGTTCCCGCCATGGTGCCATGTGTGTGGAGTTTACATGTTATTCCTGTGTCATGCTTTGTCGAAACAAAATCTTGGTCTGGAGTTTTACTTTCTGGACCTGAACTATCCATCTATGCTGAGCTGCTCCCTGCCTGGAACCTGTGTAGCTTCTAGGAAAGGATCTGAGGTAGGACAAACAGGGACGGAAAATGGATGGCATGTAACACCATGTTCTGTTTCAGAAATGTACCTAAATCATGTTTGGAGGGACTTGGTGCTGTGGTATGTAACACTGTGACTTCAACAGTTAGGACTGAATGCAACAAACATGTGACTTGAGTGACTATCTACTATAGAAGCAACATAGATGGGTAAGCAGGAGATTCTTGCTCAGCCAGGGAATGTTGTATGGCGGCTTTTCACAGCACCAGTCAGCCTGCCTGTTTTGTTTTTCATTTTCACATAAAATTATAAGTCACTTACCATAAGTGCAGTTACGTGTGCAACATATAATTTACAGTATTCCAACAGTCTCACTGTATAAACACTGAAAATGTGTCAAAGTCAAGTGAAGGCCTGCCCAGTCTGCAGACCTCAATCCCATAGAACTAGTGTGGAATGCCTTGTGTTTTTGGAGCAGCCATTGAGCCGAATGGTGAATTTTTATGGAATACACGAGGAAATTTTCTACTTTTTCCAAAATTCCTTTGGTAATCCCTATGTTTAGTGTGGTATATTGTAATGTGTTTGTTAGTATTTGCACAGAGTATATGTTGTAAAAATTTATGTTCAAACCTAGTTTTCAGCAAATGCCTTTTGACAGGTTATATATGCAAGTATAATTTATGTTGCTAATCCTTTATAATTTAATAACATTTTATATTCGAGTGACAGAGACACAAAGTAGTAAACGGATTACTCACCAAAAAAAAGGAAAATAAAAGAAAAATAATTCACGCCAGTAATTATAAACATACTGCCCTGGTTTCTGGTAGTACTGTCCAACAAATACAGAAACTGCGGGAAATATTCACAGCTGAAGAATCCAGCAGAGAAAGCATCACTACAGTATGTTTACTAAGCAGATTCAAGGTTAAGGTTAGCAAAAACCACACAGCAAGATTAAGGATGCAATGGACAAAAGTATCCCTAAGAAATCAATTTAGAAAATTATCAAGCCACAAAATTAAAGACATTTAATTTGGGTTTTGATGGTTTTAATATCACAAGTATTCCGTTCTTTAACCACTGCTTACTTGGAGAGTTTATAAAATTGCAAAAGTAAGAAATTAAATTAGAATAACATTTGAGTGGTATCTCATCCAGGGTGTACCCCTATCTGGTGCCCTCAGGGATTGGGTGCAAGCTCCCCCATAACCATGACCAGAATAAACAATTGGAAGATGGATGGATGCAGGAATGGATGCAGAGATGGATGCATGCCTGACGGACAAGCCAAGCCCTCTTATATTTTACTTATGTGGAGTTCCAAAGAAAAACAAATTCCTCACTGCTGACGTATTTGAGTAAAAATAGTAACAGACTGTGGTTGGCAGCTGTAACATCCAAAAAAAGTTTAAGCTCTTCAGCCTTTTAGTTTGTGAAGGACAAAAACATAATGCGTTGTCAGCATGAGTAGGCGTAGTGACAGGATCCTCATTGTTGATTAATGGTTACTATTGTTTAGTTGACATACAGAAAATATCTGCAGTAAGTTTTTTTTACTCTAAAGACCCTAAAATTATTTGAAGAATGATCTCTGACATGATCTTCAAATCATGTCATGCATGTAAAGGACTGCAAATTTACCATGCTACAATCCGCACATCATGGTTTGGTATAGGTCTAGTGTATTTTGCAATAGATCCACAATCCGCACATTATGGTTTGGTATAGATCTAGTGTATTTTGCAATAGATATGCAAAAGCGTCCATTATAAATATTTATTATTTATTATTTATTATTTTATTTTATTATTTATTATTTTATTTTATTATTTTATTATGTATTATTTATTGCCATAATTTCATACAGTGTTGCTTTGAACATAATTTCCTCTTACTTCTCAGACAGAATCCTTGTTCACCTTGAAGTACAGCCAGCTCATCATTTTGCTTCTGATTCTGAGGGGATGCAGCAAAATTTCCAGTGTGATGATTTTAACTTAAAAAAAAATATCAATAAAGAAAGTGTCTTGGGACCATACCTACATATAAGAATATATACATTCAATCTATAGTCAATCTATATCCCTCTGATTACCATATCTTGCTCTGTCATGGGCTTTGATTTGTTTTTGTTTTTTTTTTCTTCTTTTTTGTGTTGGCCTTGGTGGTTTGGTGCTGTAGTTTTGTTTATTTAAGATCATTGGTGCCCCCCTGCCCTCCCCCCAGGACTTGTACACTTCTAGAACCAGGAAAAGGGGCAGGTAAAATCATCACTGACCCATCACACCCTGGCCACTGTCTTTTTGAACTTCTCCCCTCTGGCAGACAGCTCAGAAGTCTGCAGACCAGGACCAGTCACCACAGGAACAGTTTCTTTCCCCAAGCTGTCACCCTTACAAACACCTGACCTGCATCACCAACCTACACCTGCTCCCCTGACTGCCACACCTTGTTACTGATTGAAGATTGCACATTGTATGTTGTTTGCATTTTATGTACAGTCTGTAAATAATGTCTTTATGTCTTTATATTGTATTTAGGGGTCAGTGGAGCACTTATATTTAATAAGTGTAAATTTTCAAATTTAAAATTTAATTCTTAACTTACCAGGATAATGACATTAACATTTGAAAGAGACATGCTAGTCTTAGCTGAATATCTGTAAATGCCAAAATGTTAAATATCTACAAGGAACTTTGACTTGTGATTTAAGCATAAGATTCCCTTTGTGGTATGCATTTATTAAAATAATTTAGTCAAAAACTCTTGATGATTATTTAGTTAAAAAAAGCTCAGTTCAGCTGAGAACAGAACAGTTCTGAACAGCTGTAGGTTATAGAATATCCTGGCCCAAATTCTGAAGATTACTTTATTTGTGTTCTGTGTTTTTATAGAAGACAATCATTTATGAAAAGAGGGTCCATATGCTGACAGATTAGCACCATATGTATACCATATTTACCGGAAAAGGACTTTCCAAATAATTAATTAAAGAATTTCCAATAAATCATAAGGTAACCTACACTTTTCAGTGTCCCATTTTAATTATTTTCATTTTTCCTTACAGCCTTTGCGTCATTTTTCACATAAATTGTTGCAAACCTGAAGATTTTATCTGTCACTTTATCTTTATCTGTCAGACAGCAATAACTTACATTTGAGGACTGAATACTGTAACAATGTCTTTGATATAAGGAATATAGCATTGTATATAGAAAATATGAACATCACATACTAAACTCAATAAATTAAACATTAGTCAAGCGAGGGCAAATGCATGACTGTGGAATTTTTCTGTGAAGAAAAGGCAAACTTGGCAGTCTATAAAAAAATGTGTTGTACCTAAATGCAGGGACACATAAAATCCATTTGCGCTAAGACTAAACAAACAGAATGCAAACTGCAATACCAGTAAATATGTACTCTTGTCAAGAGAAAATATGATGTGGTTTGGATTAAAAATACACAGGCTCACAGTATTGTTTAGAACATTTCTGAGGGGTTGCTCACCACAGCTAAACGTGTAGGTATACTGGATGTTTGTCTCTACAGTTACTATGGAAGACAGTATGCTTAAGTAAAAATGAGCTAGGTGGTAAATGCTTTGAATTTTGTCCCTGTATTCATCTTGTTTGCTTTATAAAGAGATTATTCTTTTTTTACAATCTCAGGTTATAGCAGATACTTCTAGAGAAACTGTATATTTAAATATGTAAAAATATGGGAAATTCCGAGGGGGGTTGCAGGTTCTCTTGTGTGTTCATGCTTCAAACATGAAATTTAACTGAATCTTAATCAAAAGTCTTGGAAGTAGGAAAAACACAAAGAAGGTTTTATTTAATTCCCATGCTTATTTAAAAAATTAAATAGTTATTATATTAGGGTGGCAAAGTGTTAAATTGTTTATTCATACATATGCTTAATTTGTGTAATAGGGATACTTGCATGTTTTACTAAAGCATATAGTGAATATTTGTTTCACTTGGTATAGTGTACTTACATTACAGAGCTTACAAATCAACTCCTTATCCCAAAAAGCTGGACACACACTGGCCCTTTGTAGATAACATTGCCCACACAGAGAAATTAAAAAGTATAAACTAGTCCTCCCATCCATCTATTTTCTAAAACCACTTAACCTGTTCTGGGCCAGGGGGGTGCTGGAGCATATTCCAGGATTGGGAGCCAGCCCATTGCAGGGCAAAGTACCGGTATACACTTGTTTTGAACAATTTTCTTTTAGACCAAATTCTTACTTAAAATATTTTAAATCATTACTGCTGCAAAACATTTCTTAGATTTATAAAAATAACATGTTTCTTTGGTGAAAACTGACCTGTTGTATGTTGATATTCAACATTTTGTGTATTTCTAGGCAGCTGAGATGGTACTGGCGATAAATTTGTCATGTGACGTGTTACGACGTAATGAAAACACATCAGCCAGAAAAAAATAACTCTTTCCAGTGATCTGCTGACTCAGAGTGCATATACTGACAGCCCTGTAAGTATGGCCCGATTAGATGTTATTTTCATACTAACAAGACCCCAAATTCCATGTTTCTGAAATTAAATATTCTCTCTGTTTTATTATGTAGATTTTGACTGATTTGTAAGCATGCAAGTTGCAAGGCTAATGTATAATGCAAGGCTAATCTTGTAGCAATGAATGAAGATGTTCCTGAATCGTTAGTTTTGAAGCATAAAACACTCCCTCGGGATACACACAACACTGATCCAGCTAATCCTTTTTTTGTAGCTGAAACGTTGACTTGCTGCCCCTTACTTCAACCATACTAGTTCCTCCCAGGACCATTTTAACCAATTTTTGTGTGTTTTGCAATCACTGCCAAAGAAACTATTTACACATCTGGATATGATCCCCTGTTGCATTCGCTGTCTGCTATAATTTAATTTTAAATGTAGTTCCCACCAAGCAGCTTGATGTGAAACGTTCAGCACTGAAATACAGCCAAAATGTTTGTGTCATCAAGAAATGCAGTTTTATCAATCCAGGCTACGATCCAGACCGATAGAATGATTGAGCGAGCTAAAACAGCAGAAAACAGAGGAAAGAGGAAGCCTTATGCTATGGTTGATTTGGCTGTTTTTTCAAGATATTGATTTTGAACTTGATTTTAGTTGCTTGTTAATTGTCCTTTAAGTGCAGGCTTTTGTTCATAAATGATATATATATAACTTTGAAATGTTTGCGAGCGTGTAGACAAATGCACTTATTATACGAGGCCCCTTTTTAAAAGAATCAAGCTAAAGCTTTGCTCCACAATAATTCAAAGGTTACAATGACTTTTTTTTCCTCCTGCAAAAATGTAAGTTTAGATACTAAATTAATTAAACAGCTATGTTTTCTGTTGTCTAGTAAAAAAACTAATAAATTACGGTTCCATTTTATTGCTCCTCCCATCAGCTGGATTTTCCAAGAGTTTTTATAGGCTCACTGAAATTTATTGTAACAGTCTTTTCTTCAACATTGGCAAAAAAAATATGGTTTTCCAGTTTTCAACTTAGAGCAAACTGCTGTTTGCAATTATTTACTTTCAGCAGTAACTATGTGACCGTAGTTATTTACCAAAAGTCTTACTCAAGGTAGCCTTGAACAATGGTAAGCAATGGAGACAAGCCTAACGTGATTTATACACTAACTGATTTATATCCGTGTTTGTGTCTGCCTTTTCCCTAAATTTCGACATGAAATTCAAAAACCCTTAATTCTTCCTAGACCTATAGTGCTATGAACTGAAATAACTAGGTAGAGTTGTGGACAATACTTTTTCAATTTTTTGTAATTTAATGCATAATGTCTGGGGTGAAACCATTTTTACATGGGCTCTTCTATCGAGCAAACACAATTTGTTCTTAACTTGATCAGTAGTGTAAAAAATAACTTCTATGTGATGCCTGTACTTAATAAGAACCCCCCCAGAGGTGTCAAGAAACCATGCTGTTCCTTGCACCACCATGCAACCCTCTGTATGCTTGGGTTAAATGGAGTTATCACTTGGGGTAAATGTGCTATACTTCAGGTTTGAAAAAGAATCTCATCCCTGTAAACCCTTAATGTCCCAAGATTCCAGTTCTTAGTTAAAATGTGCTTTCCAAAAGCTCCTTTAATATAAGGATGAGTCTTTGCAAATAGTGCTGCAACAAGCAATACAGGGTGGAAACAGATAGGCCTACATTCATCTATGCTATGCATTATAATTTGCCACTGAATAATAACTCATGTGGCCACACCAACAATAATAATAATAATGAGACAATGCATAAGGTACAGACACGTCATGTGTATGGCACGATCCCAGATCATGGACTCACATTGGCCATACATAATACTCAGGTGGGGAAAGAATTCTCCACCTCAGTCTCTATGCCAAAGACCTTTTGGTGCATTCATACTCTATCCACACATCTGCCATTCATAAAATGCAAGATGTGCTTCAACAAAGGATAGTTTTGAAACAGACTCTGCAGATGTCAGTGATTCTTTAGATTAAGTTTAACTGGCGTTCATAAAGATCATGACCAGAAAATCTATTCAACCTGCAAGCAATAAAACAATGTTACGCTGAAGTTTTACAGCCCGCATTCACTGACAGATACTGATGCAAATGTACAGTCAGCTATACTGAGGTATTTCCCCACTTTTAACAATACAATTGCTGTTATAGTTCCAGTGTTATGCACAGTGCCACATGCATTGTGACAGAATGTTACAATGATGGCATTTGAAGTGTAAATGATAAATTGTCTAATCCGCACAAAGCCCTTCCACAAAAGAAACACGGCCAAATCGCATTTGCTTTGTGCTATGATTTGACTTGCAAAGGCAATAATCACAGCTGAAAACAAAAACTACAAACCACTGAAGGGCAGCCGGAACTACGAAACTGTTGAAAACAAAAGTCTTTACTGCCAATTAGATTAGATCAAATACAATTTCCATATTACCCGTAGGAAAACACGATATATATTAAATACATGCACACTGTACATGACGGGAGAAACCATACAAAACAAGTCGCTTACCACTAATTGGATCCTGGCATGTTACAAGTATAACTTGAAGTACAGAAAAAGTGATAAACAGATAAGCCCTGTCATGCACAAAGCTCTTCATGTCTGTAAGACATGAGCCTCTCTGCTATCCAAAGAGGGGGAGAGAGGAGGGTGAGGAGTTGTTCACTGCACCATGAATTCGGTGTATAATCCTGTCCCTAGGAGAGGCAATGAGCCCCAGCCCATCCTTTTTTGTGAGTCGCAGCTTTAAACAAGAATGCTGGCAGCAGTGCCTTTCCTCCTCCTTTTGTGCGAGCGCTTTAATAACAATCCGCTGGCACACGTGTAACTTTCAGAGCATGCCTCAGTTTTGTGACAAAGGAAAACAGTGACTACAGCAAACAATCCTGACCCTCCAAAATAGGACTGTTGCTGCGACTGCGATTTTTTATCGTTAAAAAATTTGAATGCAAAAGTAGAATGATAGTTCAGTTAATAATATAGATATAATTGTTGGCTGTTTCCTTTGTTAATGTTGTAAATTTAGTAAAGTTTATACACACACACTTTTGATTCCTATCCAGATGTTACCTCATTTTCTGTCTTTGATCCATCAGCCATTGGGGCATGTATGAATAACATATGAATAACACCTCAAGACAAAACTTAAGGCCAAATCTCTATCCATCCAGTTTCCACTCTTGTTTTCCCAGTACAAGATTACAATGCGCCTCGGGCATACAGAGCATAGCACATAACACAAGGACACTCTGGACAGAACACCCCGCTAACAGTCACACACTTTGGCCAATTTAGCAACACCAAATCTGACCATGTGTTTTTGGACTGCAGAAGAAAACCACTTCAAGCACAGGGAGAACACTATTTCAACAAAATAAACAATAATGTGGTCACTATTGTTTTATAGTATTATTTAGGAAAGGTCTTAAACCACTCTTGTGTTGCTTACAATCACATTTTGTTCATTTTCCACTTAGTTTTTTTTTGAAAGAAAGAAACTGCAAAATAACTTGGTAAGTCACAAATTACACCGCTACACTTGCGAACATTTGGTAACCATTTTGTGACCGATTTACCTCACATTTACAACAGTAATAAAGGCCAAACAGGCAACATTTATATCTATATTATTAACTGAACTATCATAATCTGGCACTGTTCAAAACAAAAAGTTCACAGTCTTTGAGAGGAAACAGCTGTTTGCCATGTTATCAAGGTGCTAGAAGAAGCAGGTGATTTACTTTCCAAAACAGAGAAAATGTACGGAGGTCCTGCAGAAAAGGAACGCAGCTGTTCTTGTGCAGCCTTGCCCATAAAAAAAAGTTGTGGCCCTCAGCCAAACCAACTGTGACTGCAGCCAGAATTGCAAGGATCAGTTGTGTTTCTGCTTAAGGGAGGGAAATAGCAGGCTGTGTTAAGCTGCCCCGTGAGCAGGCCAAAAAATCTGATCATCAGAGAGAGTGGCCACAAGGAGTGTATAAACATTATGAGCAAACGTCAGAATAATTTAGTGCCAATTCTCAGCTTTTCTGCCACCCACAAGATGTTCTAAGTCCTGTTGAATACAAATTTTGCAGACGAAGGATAGAAAACACAGATCTGTTTTATATGCTCCACTGTTGTGGTGGAAAGGCATTTGGTCTGCCCTGTTGCTGTACCACTGTTCATCCTGCCATCGGAAGCAGCGCCAGCACTGGCCTGCTATCAGATGCCTGCACCCCGCATTGTGACTCAAAAGGGTAAATTAGGAGTTTGCCGTCTAGGTCAATTGACCTCCTCTGCCGGCCCCTGGAGGATGGGCTCCCCCTTTGAGTCTGGGTCCTCCCACGGTTTTTTCTTTCTTCTAGGGAGTTTTTCCTCGCCACTGTTGCCTCTGGCACACTCACTGGGGGCTTTGGATAGGGGCAATGTGAAGCAATTGAATTGAACTGAACTGAATTCAGATTGAACTCCTTGAGCTTATACTCTATAGTTATGATAACCATAAACAGTTTGCTTAAAATAATTGTAGCAATGTAGACAAAACCAAAAATAAGGCAACACACTGTGTTGAGAAACAAGTTAAAAGAAATGCACGTGTTGAAAGAAATATGAAGCATGTGAATATCCATCAGGAGATTTGGGTATAGTGCCAAGCACTGAATATGAACTGTACCAACTATTAAAGTAGAGAAAGAGACTTCTTTTAAAGAACATGCTGCCTGGACTCCAGCCATTAATGATCAAGCATAGACTAGCTCTTTGACATTCCTACTGTATCACAAGGGAGCCATAAACAATGAGGACTCTTATGATAATGGATAAAGACGAGTAAGAAAAAAACCATTATAATGACTTCCTATGATTTTTCTTATTCGAACAGTTACCGAGGGGTGTTTGAAATATCATCTACTGTATTGTAAAGACATTTGGGTTTTTTTGTAATATTACATTGCCCGTGCCTTGTAAGCCCATGATTTACATTTTTAAAAACTCCCAATTTCTACAAGTAATGTCCAGTTCATGAAAATGTAAAACTTCCTTGGATTAAAAATAATGCATAACATTAACACATGAATATTGTTGAAGCATAGAATAATGCTTACTATAATAGAAGAGGCAATTTCAGGATCAGAAATACTAATATATTTCTATAGAATGGGGAGAAATATGAATACTTTTTATACAACATCATAGAAAGCTCATTCTGATGTAATGATATAACTTGATTTCCCCCCCTGTGCTTCCAGAACAGTAATTAAAGTAACAAAGAAATACATGGCACAATAGATACAAGGTTGTGTCTAGTATTTACTGGAAGGAGAGAGGTTGAGTTGATTGGCAGAAGCAGAACTGATTCCTGTCGAGTCCTGCTCCGTGCCTCCGGTATGCTGTAGTCACGTCGAGGCTTCTTGAATGGACATTTTTTTTTCTAAGAAATTTGAATAAAAAACTAAGGGTAAATTGCATTGAAATTCATCATTTTAAATCTTGAGCAGTGTGATCCAGTTCCTTTGAAGTGGAAGTACAGCATCAGGAAATATTTATAAGAAGCAATATAATTACTATTGTGAGCAAAATGAAAGTTTCACAGACCACTGCAGATTTGCAAGGAATCCAAATTTGAGTTTAAGAAAGCAGCCAATTCAAGACTTAGTGTTAGCACAGCTGTTTGTCACCCCTGTGTGCTTGTTCATAAATGCAGGCACTGTATAGTGTTTACACAAGATATGGGCTGTTGGCTGGTCTTTTGTGGGGCTAGGATGTGTGAAGATAGAAAACAGCCAGATGACTAACAAATCACTTTGTTTTTCTCATGATTTCTTTTTCAACCATAACCAATGGAATAAAAAAAACATTTAATATATCTTTCCATTAGCTGACTATATTTGATCAAAGTATGGTTCAAATATGTTCACACAGCAAAGAAAAACAAGCTATTTTCATCCTGAAATGATCTTGATCATTACTTTAAAGAAAAAGTCCCTGAACATAAATGTTCAAATGATGTGTATAATTTTAAAGACTGCAAGGTTTGAGATGTTGCCCAGTAGGAACACCCAGTTATTTTGTGATAAAGGGTTATACAAGTACTTTATTGTATGTTAAACTTAAAAATAAAGTCTTTATGTAATTGATTAATTGCTTTTGAATTTCTGATGAGGTCAATATTATCTTAACACTCACTTGGAACAGAATAATATATTCCCTTGATGTACTTTTACCATGTGAGATTTCCTGGAGGCATTTCTGGAAGTAGATATTTTATATAAATATTCAAAACGTAACTGTCTAAACATCAAGGAAAAGTGGAGGCAAGCCACTCTTTTTTGAAATGCACGTGTCAGTGTGTCATAAATATCATATGTAAAGAAATGGGAGGAAAATCCATCCCATTTTTATTTACTTCTTTTTACTTTTTATTTACTTCTAAATTTCTATTGTACTTGAAGACAGATTACTAATCGAAACGGACGTATCTGCAGGAAAGAGTATCATGAAGGATATTTCAGTAGTATACCAATAGTAATAATACTATACTAATAATACTACTAATACTATACTACATGCTAATACTAAAAACATATCAAAAGTTTGTTTTTAGTTGAATTAAGTTTCTAAAATGGTAAGACCTGTCCTTCCACTGTTGTTGTGCTGTTCCACTTCTATGTTCATATGACATCTGGAAATTTTCGAAGTCTGCTGCCAACTTTCTTTTAGTCAGTGTTGACCCTTGGATACCTGCTCCAGCTCAGACTTGCAGCTAATCCTCCTAATATGGAGTTCTGTTGCCATTGAAATGTATTTAACTCTCCAAATTAAGGAAAATGCACTGCAGGTGAGAGATCAAAGTGCTAGGTTAATAGCAATAACACCATATACTATGCACCAGTAAGAGAAATTGAATGAAGTGGGACAGATGGTGCTAGAAGACTGGTTAAATGTAACGGTGTTATTACTGTTATTGCTAAATTGATTGTCTAAAAGTGGCATTGCTGGCCTAATGGTTAGGGAAGAAGCAATCTTGTAACTGAAAGATTCAAATCCCTGACCAGCAAGTACCACTGAGGTACCCTAAGCAAGGTACCACCCCCAGGCACTGAATTAGCTGCCCACTACTGTCACATATGGGTTAAACGCAGAGGACATAGTAATTTGATGTGGTGTTTCAGCAATGACTCACTTTAACCTTACATAAATGTAAGCCTCATCATTCAGATCACAAATCACACTGATTATATTCGGATAATAAATCATTTGACCAAAAGGTGGCTATACCATAGACAGTTGCAAAATAATATTGCTTAATCTGATCTAATATGCGTCAAGTGTCTTAAGCATGAATTATTTCATTACACTTTCAAATCAAGGTTTATACACATATAAAATGGTACCTTAAACACAGAAGTGCTGAAATCATGCTTTATTGAAGCCACAATTGTTACAATTAAGAGTTTTACTCCTATTTCTAAGCATTGCATTTGCTAAAACCAAAGAGTTTAACACAGCAGATGGCATTGCTGTGGCACAATTCTTTAATGAATGCCTTCACTACTTCAAAAGTTAACGCTAATACTAACACAAAAAACAGATACACATGCACATAAAACTAACCAACTGTCCTCTAAGAGGCAACACTAATCTCACAACTCCCATGGGCGGAAGTTGTTTTTAGTCAATTAGTTGAAACAGGTCATTGACAGAAATAATACTTGTTAAATTCTATATCATTCAAAGTGCAGGCCGCTCGCACTTTGAGCATGTCATAAGAAATGGTGGCATGACACATTCAGTTTGAACACAAGGCCCAGTTGTGCAGCTTACATGAGGGTAAAATGCAAACAGCACTCAAGGTCTTATGGACATGTAACATTATTTTCTTGGTAATGAAACTAATATTGCAGTCATACAATATATAAAATTATCTCAAAGAACTGACCAAAAAACTTCAACAGGGAGCCTCTCTACCTGTTGAGGCAAAATTAAAACTTCAACTTATTGTTGAGGCACATTGTTCAGATTTTCTGTTGTTTTGCAGGATATTCGTGTGTGTGTGTGTGCATATACACACACACACACACACACAACTTTCTTTGGTTTCCTTAGTTATTTTGCCATTAATGACATTGCTTACGTTTTCCATAACCGGCAAATCCGGCTATATATATTATATACATTACATATGATTTACAAAATTCTGACAATTCTTAAAAATGGCACATTTTGTAATAACTACAGCTTAAGTTAATTTTAAGGATACTCCCATATTTGAGTAATGGTGTGTGTGTGTGTGTGTGTGTGTGTGTGCGCACGCATGTCTGTGTGAATTAGGAAATAATAACATTTACTGTTGCAGTGTCAGAGCCAAGCTCACTGGATAGTTTAAGGGTATAAGCCCCAGCATCACTTTCTTTCACACTAGTGATGATGAGGGTGGTGAGATCCTCAGTGGTCTCAATATGGAACCTGTCACTTTCCTCTGTAGAAGGCAGCGCGCTCCCTGAATGTGTCCACTCAATCGCAGGCAGGGGCTCTCCAGAGAAAACACAAGCTACAGTAAGAATCTTTCCCTTCTCAATGCAGATCTCTTGGTGTGTGTGTGTGTGTGTGTGTGTGTGTGCGCGGGCATGTCTGTGTGAATTAGGAAATAATAACATTTACTGTTGCAGTGTCAGAGCCAAGCTCACTGGATAGTTTAAGGGTATAAGCCCCAGCATCACTTTCTTTCACACTAGTGATGATGAGGGTGGTGAGATCCTCAGTGGTCTCAATATGGAACCTGTCACTTTCCTCTGTAGAAGGCAGCGCGCTCCCTGAATGTGTCCACTCAATCGCAGGCAGGGGCTCTCCAGAGAAAACACAAGCTACAGTAAGAATCTTTCCCTTCTCAATGCAGATCTCTTCAGGAAGTGATTTGATTTTCGGTGGCAAACCTGTTGCAATGATAATTGAAAGTTAGTCTAAAAACTTGTTTGGGAAGACTGGGATTACATGTAGGCTGCTGAAAGTAACAAAAAAAGAATCATACCTTGGCTGATTGCTCTTTTAGAGGATCCTTCCATTTGTAAATGTCCTGACATTTCCATTATACTGCTAGAACTCAGTGCTACTTCCGCTGTCAAAGAACGTGTGCTGTATGCAGATGAACTTGCAAATTTCATTTCGGTTAAGCTAGCGCTTCTGAAGGACGTCTCCTGCATGGAGGCAGCCATTTGGATTTCCTTGGCAGAAAAACATCCAAGCATACTAGCAACTGATTCATCTTTTCCTAAAAGTGCAATTTTATGAGGTTCTTCAGTCAGCGCTGTAAAAATACATCAAAAAAACAAGTGAACCCAAAAGATAATACCTTTAAATGAATAGTCAGTCTATTTGCAAATATCTTCTTGTAATGATGTAGCACGTCTAAGAACATGTTTATGCAAATCCATAACTCATCCAATCCGTTCTGTGTTGAGGCTAAAATAAACAGTATTGCATAATGTTTTCCTTTGAACCTGACCAGGCATAAACAGTTGGAAGATGGATAGCAGATTATGGATTGATAATATTTCTTTTCTATTTTTATACAAATTCATTTATAGAAAATTTGTTCTAATTAAGAAACATAATGTCATTTTAGGCCCTTATTGCAAAATTTTCCTTTCCCTGTTAAGCTACATCTTTTCTGCTTCTGGCCTACTGGACTTCCCCTTCTTGTAACTTTTTCCCAAATTGCATGCTATTGTTATCCTATCCTTATTCTCCATTGCAATAAATTACTCCCCATTAATTTATGCTAACCCGGCTCAATACTTTTCCACGGCATGGTATTTTGACATTTTATCCCTATACAAACCATAAGGGCCGGTTTCCCGGACAAGGATTAATCCTAGTCCTTGACTGAACATGGAAACTAAATCACATCTAAATACATCTACTATCATGTACCCATACAGTCTTTAGCAAGGTAAAGGAATTCATCAGGAAAAACCTTACCAAGTACATTTAACAATGCAGTAGCCGAACACTGTCCATGAATATTTTTAGCTTTTATTGTGTATTTTCCACTGTCTCCAGTAGAAGCCTCTTTAATCTCTAGTGTATATATATTTTTAGAATGACTCTTTTTCAGGTTGGATGTCCATGATATCTGAAAGAGAACCATTATAAGGTATTTTTTATAAGGTATTTTTCCCCAGGTAAAAATGCATTTTCAGTAAAGTTTGATACCTACCTCGACATTGTCCTTACGCCATTCGATTTCTACAGGGGAACCCCCATGTAATTCACACAGGAAAATCACATTTTGTCCTTCTGTGACATTCTGAGACTTTGGCAGAATAGAAAATGAAGGTGCTCCTTCAGGCTTAGCAGAAAGGGTTGCATGAAAGTGATACTTTACAATTCCACTTTCAGTTTTGGCTTCACATGTGATGGTTCCCTCTTCATGCTGACTGATATTCTTGATGTTCAAGGTTTGATCATTCTCAGACATCCCATATGTATAATCTTCTGAATTAATCAACTCCTTCCCATTAAGAAGCCATGTTACACCGAATGCTCCAGGAATTTCTGCTTTCAGAATAAGGGACTGACCCTCAAACGCCATTACCTGGCTATGAGATTCTTTCATTTCTGTGTGAGACTGAACTTCTTCATGAAAGATCTTTGGTTTTATTTGCTCGGTCACCTCTTTCAGTATATGAGACTCTGAAACAGCCTCTTTCAGAGTTTCTAATTGAAATTCTTCATTGTCTTTGAGACTTCCTGATAATGGCGCCGTTATGGAGATGTCCTTTACATCAAAACATTTATTTTCCTGCAGAAAAGTTGAGGTTTTTTTGAATATATTTTGAAACACTTGGCCAACCAATGAAAATGATGTTTTGGAAACCCCCCCTTCAGAAGTAATTTCACAGGTATATTCTCCTTGGTCACTCTCAGTAAAATCACTGATATTCAGACTACAAATGCCATCAACAGAAGTATGGAAATAGTAGTGGCCATCCTGCATCAGTTTAGTTCTATCTTTGTACCATATTACTGTGTTTGTAGCACCTTCAGCAACACAATACATATTTACTTTGCCCTCAGAAGTCTCTGCATTAAGCTGTTTTATAATCTTTGGAGGCTTTTTCACTGCTAGAGATTCTTCTTCTTGGACCTTCACTGGAGATAGAGATGGTTCAGGAGGTGTTTTTTCATCAGGACATTTTATTTCTTCAGGTGATTTAATATACGATTCCTGGGATGAAGCATCTGAAACGTCAGAAGGTTTCACTTCAGATTCTAAAGACTTAGTACTTGTTTTTGTGTCCACAGGTGACTCAGCATGGTCTTTGGTGCTGGCTGATACTGGTGACTTGGGTGGGGAGACTGCTATTTTCTCTTCATCAGTTGACTTACAAAGTGTTAGATTAAACTCCACCTCTTCATGGCCATCCAGGTTCTCTACAACCACTGTGTAGTTGCCTTCATCAGATAGCTGTACATTCATTATTTCAAAAGTAGACTTGTGCTGTGTTGTGATAATGTGATAACGGTTAGATGAGAGAATTGCTTGACCTGCACGCATCCAGGTAACACTTGGTGATGGATTGCCATCTACATCGCAAATAAATTCAACAAACTGTCCTTCTGGTACCGTTAATGATTGAGGTTTTTTAAGTATTCGAGCTGGCAGAATTGTTTTCTCTTGTGGAGGTATTTTCTCCAGTGCTGTAGTTTTCTTTTCAGCTGAAGCATGTTCTTCACAGGAACTTACTGGATGCATTTCAGTCAGCTCTGATTTAGTTTCCTTCAGCACTATATGAGTTTCAGATGCAGAAACTGATGCAGAAGACAAATGGTAAAAATCAGTCTTGGTAATTTCAGGAACAACAGCTGGGAGAGATTCTTCATTTTTGTAACGGGATGAATATGCAGAATATTCACCCCCTGAAACATCTAAAGTGCCATAATCTGAGGCTTCTCCCTTGTGGTTTGTGCAAACAACGCGATAGGTGCCACTGTCTTCTTGTTGACAATCAAATATCTCAAGAGATAGAACTCCACTTATGTTTGTAAAACAGAATTTGCTACTCTCTTGAATCTGCTTTCCATTGTGGTACCATTTAATTTCAGATTCTGGTTTGGCTTGGACATTTAGTGTGAATTTGGTTCTCTGGCCACAAGGCACACGATGAGACCGCATTCTGACAGTTATACGTGGCGGATGGTCAAGACTGAAAGGTTGCTGAGTCACAACTTCATATTTTCTTTCAGATTTCAGAGCAGCCTTTTTTTCTGCGTATGTGGCCATTATGTCAGTTGTTGTATGTTCGTCAGGTTGGAGTAATTCACTTAAAATCTGACTACCAGTGTGTGTTCTCTCAGGAATGTGTGATATCCTTTCTGTTGATTTACTCTCTTCCACTTTAGCTTGAAGTGCACTGCCAGATTGTACATCTCCAGATAAAGGATGCATTAATCCAGTATATGAAGGAGACAAAGAACTACTAGTTATATGTGTAACAGAGGAAGGTAATATAGCAGATGCATATTTAGTTGTTTCCATTTTTTCTTCAATTAATGGTGAAACATGAAATTTATGTTTTTCTTTTCTTGACAATTGGATTTTCTCATCAAACTGCATGCGCTTCATCTCACTTTTGTAAGCACATTGTCTTTGTATTGAAGCTACTGGACGAAGGAGTTCTTGATCTTCTTTGTCTTCTAGTACTCTTTGGTTTTGTCTTGGAGGTTTATATGTCACCTTATCATGGCGTTGGCGCAGATCAATATAGCTTGGTCCAGCCTCATACTTAGAGGGAATATGATATGAATCATATGTTTGAACATCTTCTCCTTCCTTCTCCTCAGATGTGATTTTCTTTGATGGTAATTGACGCAATGAAGACAATTCAAAATCCATAGGACTGAAACTAAAACCTGAAAAGCCAAGCTGGAGCTCCTCTTCAAAGCGAAGCCTTTCTTCTTCAGTTTTTTTCATAGATAAATAGTCTTGAACAGGCAGAAGAAACTCCTCATCTGAGAGATCACCGAGGGATCTTCTTCTTTGTCTGTAATAAACTTCAGATTCCGGAGATGATGCACGATATCTTCCTGGCCTTACAGTTTCCAAGTCATCCTGTGATAACTTAGGAATGCGCCATTTAGGCTTGTACTCATCCTTGATTCTTGGAAGAGGCACAACATAGTTCTGCTCCCACTTAGATAAACTAATACGTTTAAGTCTCTTTTGAACAGGTTTTTCCATTCTCTCGGGCATTTCATACTGATCCCGGATTTTCTTATACCATTTCATGTCTGAATAAGGCACAAAATGTTTGATTTCCAGGTCTTCTTCAAGTGCTGTTGGACCACAGACACGGGGTTGTGGAACTTCATATGGCATATGAAGTCGCTTTTCTTCTGCTCTCATCTTTCTTTCTTCTTTTTCCTTTTTACCAACAGCTTCAATTCTTTCTTTCTCAGTTGTTATTTCTGGTTTATGCATAATTAATGCTTCTCTTAAAGCCTCTTGTGCCACAGGAGTAAGTGGAATAACTTCACTGCCAGAAAGAATTTGTAACAGTCTCACCTTCTTCTCAATTTTTTTCTCCTCAGGACATATCTTTTTCTGTTCTTCAGTGTCATATTCTTTCTTGACATGAGTGAGACGACGTACTTTTAATGTGGCTTGACAACTTGCAGATCCAGCAGAGTTTGTAGCAGTAACTCTATAGGTACCAGAATCTTCAGGAAGTGTGTCTCTGACATGTAGAACATAATAATCAAGCCCTTCATGAATAACCTCAATTTGTGGTCCAGATGTTAATGGCATTCCATCTTTCTCCCACTTCAGTGAAGGTGACCCTGACACTCTCATTTCAAAGCGGATACTTTGACCCTCTTTGCACTCTGCATTTGCTAGCAAGCGCTTGAACATTGGCCGCACCGTATTATCTGAAGGTGCTGGGCAAGGTGAGACAGTAAGACGTGCCTTGCAGCTGTCATCTCCAAATCTGTTGCGGGCTAAAACAGTGTATTCAGCATCATCCTCCGCTTGAACATTGTGAATTACAAGCTGATAGAGACCTTTGTCATTTATAAATGTATACTTTCTGTCATTATCTCCTGGTAAAATCTTTTGCCCAGATTTTAACCACGTAACCCGAGGCTCTGGATGCACTGTTATTGTTACTGCAAAACGTACATCCTCACCAATGTAAGCAGCACGATTGAATAGGGGTAAAGTAAATTCAGGGGGTCTCTGCAGCAGTCTTTCTGTATCTACCCTACGTTTTGCTTTCTTTACTGTACGTGCAAAAAAGAAATCACAATATGACCTTACACTTTTGACAAATAGCTCTGTGTAGGCACTGTCTTCACCATATTCATTAATAACTTTGCACCTATAGGTCCCATCATCTGTTTTGCTAATATTTTTGATAGATAAGATAGCGACTCCTTCCTCATAACTAATTTCATATTTCTCAGTTTCTTCAATTTGCCGAACTCCGCAGTACCAAGTTACTTCTGTGCTACAGTCATAGTTTTCAATGTGACAGACAAATTTTGCATGTCCGCCTTCTTCAGAAACAGAATGCCTAATTTGACCAGCTCGTGGACCGTGCTCATATGGCGCAACTTTAACTTTACTAACTGTGACCCCTCTTTGACTTCTTAGAGTGCCCCCTCTAGCAACACGAGCCGCTGAAATAACAACATTCCATTCCTTTTTCACTAAGGTCTGGTAATATCTTCTGTGTCTTGTTGTCTTTATAGCTTTAGTGTTGTATTGTTCTATATTTTTTCGAAGCCAGGGATGTTCCAAAGCTTCAGAAGCAGTCATCCGATGTTTACGCTCCTTAGTCAGAAGACGGTCCACAAAATCCAATGCTTCAAGACTGGAGACCTTAAGAGTCTCTTCATCAAAAATGTATTCAGCATTTGAAATATTTTCAATTGTTTGCTGATAAGTATCTGCTATAAATGGATTAAGTCCACTAAGAAGTATGTACACTAGAACGCCAACTGACCACATGTCAGTAACAGTGCTAACCATTTCATTCTGGTGGATTTCAGGTGCACAGTATTCTGGGGCAGTAAACTGGATCTTTATGGTTTCCCCTGGTGTAAGGTATTGGGCCTGGCCCATCTCAATTATCTTGATGTTAGAACTATTACTTTTGGTGTAGACAATATTTTCAGGTTTAATGTCAAAGTGTCCATAGCTCTTACTGTGTAGAAACTGAAGAGCTTCACATATCTGTTTGACATAAGTTACTATTTCTCGTTCTGAAAGTTTAAAGTTGGCTGTCTCCATACGTTCAAATATATCCATTCCTGAGGTAAAGTCATATATCATGACTAATTCTTCAGGACTGTGAAAGGACTCGTAAAGACACAGGAAATTCTTATGCTGTGCTACATTAAGTGTAGCAATTTCCTTTTTCACCAGTGCTTGATCGGCTCCTTTTACTTTGACAAATTTAGCCATGAATGTCTTCTGCGTACTGGTTTCAAAACATCGGTGAACAATACTGAAGTGCCCACGCCCTAGTTCCTCTGCAATTGTGTACTTATTATGCAAAACTTTAGTTTCTGAATGTACTGCTTTACCCTTTGTGACTTCTCCTGTGTCATCAACTTCCTCATCATAGCTCAGTGCTCTTGACTTATCCTCTTTTGTTACAACAGGATCAGTTGGTTCAGACGGCTCACTTTGGCCAAATTTATTCTCTGAAATGACACGGAATTGATAACTTGTTTTTCCAAACAAGTTAACAACTGTGTAATGAGTGTCACGGGCTTGTGCTACACGGCTCCATCTCTCAGCCGTGGTAGCACATTTCTCCACTATATAGTTCGTGACTTTGCTTCCTCCATCATTCGCAGGGGCACACCAATTCAGAGTGACAGAATCCCTGGACACATCACTGGCTTTGAGACCCCGTGGTGGGTCGGGTACATCTGCAACATAAAGTTCCACTGTTTGTTGATCAATGCCAAATCTATTCTTTGCACAAACAACATAGAAGCCGGCATCCTTCCTGTCTACGCCATTGGGGAATATTAGAGATGTAAAAGATCGTGTTACAATAACTTGATAGTGCCCATTGCTATCGATGAGGTCTTGTCCCTTTTGCCATGTTATTACTGGGTCAGGTTTGCCACTGAATGGAATCTTGATACTAATGACTTCACCGCGAAGGGCAGGAATAGATTCTTTGTTTCGTATATGTTTGGGCAAGTGAATCTTTGCAGGAACTAAGGAGAAAAGAGATAAATTAATCATATACTGCAACACCAGAAAAAAATGTCACAAGAAAAAGTACTGCACTTATTAATTACTTACTTTCAACGTCAAGAGAAACATTTGCAGAAATAGACCCTCCTTGGTTTGTGGCTCTGACTTGATAAACGGTGGAATCCTCCTCATCAACAGCAGATATGACAAGCTGATAATAACCACCTTTGCGTTCCTGAACTTTAATTTTCTGTCCATCAGGCTGAATTTCTTTGCCTTGCTTATACCATTTGACAACAGGTTTAGGTTGTCCACTTATCTTGCAAACAAACATTGCATTACTCTTGTATTTAACACTCATGTTTCTCAATTCCTCCTTAAAGGCAGGTGCATGAATATCTACACCTGATTTTGGAACAACAAGGGAGGATTCTTCACCGTATTCACTTTCTCCCCCTAGACTTTCACATTTGACACGGAATTTGTATTCCGAGTTTTCAACAAGCCCATTTACAGTGTATACTGTTTGATGTATTTCATCGGTAGTTACTGCAATCCATTCATTCTGTTTTTCACATTTTTCCAGGCAATAATTTTTTATTTTAGAACCTCCATCATTCTGGGGTGGTGTCCAAGAGACAATACAAGAATCCTTTGTTACTCCAGTAACAACCAGATTTTGGGGACTTCCAGGTTTCTCTGTTAAAAAAAATTATAAAAACATTATCCTCGAGAAAAATAACCTTCAAGTTTACAATAGGTATGTATCAGTTTTCATAACTATGTGGTATGGTTGTACTTACCCAACTGACTTTTAATAATGGCCACAGAAGGAATCTGTAATGGATTACTCATTCCATGTTGGTTTTGAGCAGAAACACGAAAGTAATATCCAGCACCTTCATTGAGATTTGGAATTCGACATGATGTACCCGAGACTGATGATGACACAAGACTCCACTCTTCACAACTGTTATCCTCACACTTCTCTACAATGTAGTTTGTGATCATTGCCCCACCATCATCTGCAGGTGGTTTCCAGCTAATGATCATAGAGTTCTTCAGCAAAGCTTCAACAATGATTGGTCCTTCAGGTATAGCTGGTTTATCTGATGAAATTGATAAATATATATTAATATAAATAATACAAATATGCATACATATTCATCATCCAACTGCTTACCCTAAACAAACTAATGAGGAATCTACAAAGAACCTAGGGAAAAGAACCTAAATGTATATTTACACCCACCCACTTACAGTATAAACACATATTTTCCCATTTAGACAACAGGGGCATTTCCAGTAAAGTCATACCTTGGATTTCCACATGAAGCAGTTTTTCAACTGTGCCAAATGTGTTGCTAAGCCGGACTTTATACTCTCCTGTGTTTGTCTCGCGTTGCACATTCTTAATGATAAGATGAGTATAATGTTTTGTGTTTTCAATGATGACATTATCAGATGGTTGCAGAGGTACGTTGGTGTGAAGCCACGTGATCTTTGGCTCTGGGCGACCAATGTACATAACATGTAGACGTAGGCTCGTCCCACACACAACATGATATATTTCTTTCAAAGGATATTCTGGAGAAACCATGGGAGCGGCCTCCAATATGAGACTTCCACTGGTTTCAGTTTCTCCTGCTTCATTGATAGCTTTGCATGTGTAAACCCCTTCATCGTCTTGTCGATTTGATGTTATTGTCAGTGAATAGTTGCGACCATCGGAGCTCATCTCATATTTTTTCCCCTGAAGTAATTCTTTGCCATGTCTATACCATTTGATGACGGGAAGAGGTCTTCCAGCAATCTGGCACTTCAATGTGCCTGGCTGTCCAAGTTTAGCTGTGGCATCTTCCATTTCTTTTGTAATGCTTGGTTTATGTACAACTGAAAAAAGCACACGAGATATATGAAATCAGACCCTGCTCCAGAATATGTGTCAAGCTAATGACAGAATGTGATAATAAATGCTATACAATATACTACTGCTCCATAATCACTGCTACACAATCAACCTGATAACCAATGTCATTTCAAACACTGTTATTAATTAAACAAGCATACACTTCAGTTGAAATGTCTCGGACTAAATGTTTTTCCTAAGCACTTAATATGTCACGTAGAGAGCATGTCTTTTAATTTCATATAAGCATATCGTGAATGATCATTAAATAATACATAAACTTTTTAGTTTTGTGGAAAAATGTCTAAAAATGAGGTTAGATATTGTATGTAGCACAATAGGCATATGCATCACACACACTTAAAGCATATACATTGAATATTAAGTCAAAAAAATTATTGTTTACTGTGAAGAAGTGAGGAAGAAAAGTGATATACATTTTTTAATTTGGGAAGTTTAGAGGTGGTTTCCCAGTTTCTTAATGATTAACTAGGTTGACCAGGACAGCTCTAGTAGGGCAGAAATGTGTCAAACTAACTTATCTAGTATCTAGTAATGGTGTCAAGCAGAGTCACTGTGTACTTAAATATATACCTGTCAACAGTAAGTGTGGTTTAATTAAGCAACTCCTCTATTAATAGGGCTGTCCAGATACTTTTGGCCATATAGTGTATTTGTAGGCTTGCTATAGAATCAGAGCATGCTGGAAGGTGTTGCTCCTGAGTAAGCTTCTGTTATTGAAACTAAAATTCCATGGCCAAGACAGATTGCATATACATACCGCTCAGTTTGGTTTTTATGCCAACAGTAGTTCTACGTGGTCTGCCGATTCCAGCTTCATTTTCAGCAAACACTCTAAATTCATATTCTGTGGCTTCTAAAAGACAAGTCATGGTGAACACTGTGTCTTTCAATCGTTCTTTGTTGCACTTCTTCCAGGTACTTTCCCCAAATTTTCTATATTCAACCCAGTAGCCAAGGATCTGTTTTCCTCCATCATATTTGGGGGACTCCCAACGAATAGAAATGCAATCTCTGGTTACATTTACAGTATCAATCTCTCCTGGCTGACCTGGTTTGTCTTCAAGGAAAAGAAAGAGACCATAAAAATATCACATTCAATGTATTCACAAAATTCTATTATTCATTGTAGTAACATTAACAAAAATTTTGTGTGATGCATGCTACAAATTGAGATAGTTTATTTAATAATTAAAATATACTTTAATGTACTTTATTTAAGGTTAAAAGCTTCATTGATTTTTCACTTACCAAAGGGATCTTTGCATAAAACTGATTCTGATATGGGTCCTGGCACACTCTCACCAATATCATTCTTGGCAACCACACGGAATTGATATTCCTTCCCAGCAGTGAGTGCAGTGAGTTTGTATGTGTTTGTCGTGATCTGTGTGTCATGACGCATCCAGTTTTCATTGAATCTCTCTTTGTGTTCAACATAATAGGCAGTAACACGGGAGCCGCCATCATTTCTAGGCCTGCCCCACGATAGAGAGACTGAGTTGTCTGTGACATCCAGAATTTCTGGAGGGTTACTTGGAGGTTCTGGTGGACCTGAGGCAAAAAACAAGTTAGGAAATAATAAATATAACAGACAATATGCAACATAAATACAAAATATAATTTAATCCTATAAATGTGAAACACAAAGATTTTTTTGCTTACAGAGAGGTGTCTTTGGTGTGATAGATTCTTCTGATTTTAGAGATTTACTAATGCCAAACTGATTCTCAGCCATCACCTTGAAGCGATACTCAACATTTTTGCACAAGCCCTTGACAACCAGAGATGTGTCTACAACTTTTGAGTCCACAGTGTACCAAGCCAAATTAGGGATCTCTTGTCTTTCAACAATGTAGCTAAGAATATCAGAGCCACCATCATCTAAAGGAGATTTCCAAGTCAGGTGTACAGAATGAGCCTGAATGTCATCAATCTGAAGAGGACCGTCTGGTGGATCTGGTGGCCCTATCACTTTCACTTTGATGTTTACTGCTCTCTTCCCACATTTGTTTTGCAATACAAGCTTATATACTCCGGTATCATTTCTTCGGGCTTCCTTAATTACAAGCTCAGTCAGATTCTCACTGGTAGCAATCATTGCCCTATGTGAAATATCATGTCCTTCTTTGGTCCACAGGCATGTTGGTATTGGTTTGCCCCTGATGGGAATAGATAACCTAATGACTCCGCCTTGTCTGACAACAAATCCATCCTTGTACTTAGCCTCCAGGTCATGATCAGGGGATTCTAGAAAAGAAGGGTATAGTAAGCACATAAAATTTTGCATTTAGTACCTAAAAATGAGTATGTTTTTGCTGTGTGCTCTCTTACCAAGCATTTCTGTAATTTTGACTGTCCCTGGGATCTCAGCTGGCTCCCCAGATCCTCCAGCATTGCATGCCAAAACACGGAACTTGAATTCTGCTCCCTGGGGCATTTGTGTGAGTGTGTATTCACAGATTAATGAGGGTGTCGTGTTACATTTTATCCATTCAAATGTTCCAACCTTTTGCATCTCTATTAAGTAACCAGTAACTTTGGAACCACCCTCATTGTCTGGAGGACTCCAGGCCAGAGAAACAGACGTTGTGGTAGTATCTGTGACTCTTGGATTCTGTGGTGAGTCTGGTGGGTCTGTGACATTAAAAAAAAAAAACAGCATGGTCATATTTTTATGACCAGTTTTACGGGAAAATTATTTTCTTATATATGCCATGATATTCAGTTAAGGTCAGGAGATGACATACCAATAGGATCAGATGCAACTGCTGGTTTAGAAATTAGACTCGGCTTTCCAATGCCTTTAGAATTTATAGCGGTAACTCGGTGCTCATATTCAAGGCCTTCAATTAGACCGCTAGATCTGTATCTTGTCTTTGTCACTGGGTTCTTGTTGGCACGTATCCATCTGTCTGATCTAACCTCCTTTCGCTCAACAATATATCCAGATATTTCAAATCCGCCATCCTCCTCTGGTGGGTGCCATGCAATTGTCATGCCATCCCGAGAAACATCAAACACCTCAGGTCTTCCTGGTGGCCCAGGTATCGCTATATAAAAAGGTGCAAAAGGTGAAATTTGATTTTTTTTCACTGAAAGATTTCAATAATTTGAATAACCTTAAAAATGAAAGAAAAACTTACTTTTATTGCTCTTGCAGATCACAATATCAGACTGTAAGAAAGATCCTGTTCCAAAGCGATTGGTTGCAGCAACTCGGAACACGTACTCATTGCCCTCCGTTAATCTGTTAAACTTGAATGTATTTCTGCTGACAGATTCCGACACAGGCAGCCATCCGGGGCGATGAGCATCCCTTTGCTCAACAACATAGCCACAAACTGGGGCACCTCCATCTCTCTCAGGTGGATCCCAGCTTATAGTAACTGATGTAGTGTCACATTCAACAATCCTAATTGGGCCTCTCGGTTCATCAGGTTTGGCTAGTTTGGGGAAGATTATTCATCGACTTAGTTACAAATACATTTTTGGGAAATGTAATGACTTTGGTTATATCAGATTCTTACCAAGAATGATGACTTTGATGATCTCTGTGACAGTGCCTACAACATTCTTCACTTCAAGGGTGTAATCACCCGTGTCGTCGATTGTGGTATCGCAAATTGTCAGTTCAGAGTTAGTTTTTGTGGTTACAATTTTTACACGGTCACGTGCCCTCATCTTTACGTCACCAAAGTACCATGAACAAACTGGTGCAGGCCTTCCAGCAATTGGTATGCGGAGCTCAATTGATTTTCCAGATAGTACATTAACAATCTTTTGAGGAATTCCAGAGAGATCAATCTTAGGTAAAACTGTAAAACAGATTATAGAAGAGATGATGAAACAACAATACATGAACATATAATCACTTCTTGCAGATTTTTTTGTTTTTAAGGGAAGTACCTTTTTGTTCCTGGACAGTTACTGCTGTCACTGTCTCTCTTGGCTCACTAACTCCTCTGCAGTTTATGGCCCTTACCCTGAAGAGGTATTGCTCAGTCTCATTAAGTGATACAACAGTATGCTTAAAATCAGTTGTTTTTAGACTAGCCACCTTCATCCATTTCTCCGTTCCAAATCTGCAAGCCTCAATGATGTACCCAGTAAGCCTGCTTCCACCATCATGAAGTGGTTTGTCCCATGCAAGTGTTACAGTGGATTTCGTTACATCCATAACTTCAAGTTTTTGTGGAACCATTGGCACCTCACATACCAGAACAGCATCACTGGTTTCACATGGCTCACCAACGCCATATATATTCTCTGGCAAGACCCTGAAATAATACAACATTCCTTCTGACAGTCCAGTGACTTTATATGATGTCTTATGGCACTTAGATGTTACTGTCTTGTAGGCTCTCATTGATGCTTCTCGTCTCTCAACAATATAATTATTTACTGGAGCACCACCATCAACACTTGGGGCATCCCATGTAATGAGAACAGAGTTGTCTGTCACATCCTTAATATTAAGCGGACCTGGTGGTCCAGGCGTATCTGAATGAGAGAAAATAATTTTTAGGATTTATTTTCGTCCAATACGTATATATTGGATGAAATATAAACGAACAAACAAACAAATTAATACATAAACACACCCAAAATATCACTAAAAGTACCAAAGCTCTTCATGCATACCGTAAATCTTCACAAGGATGGTTGCTGATTTCTTGCCTGATGGATTCTCAGCCTCAATAATGTACTGGCCAGCATCATATCGATGTACTTTATTAATTGTTAAAGTTGTATGAGTGTCAGTTACTTCAATAAATCCTCGGTTCTGGAGATCTACACCAGATTTACTCCACTTGACTTCAGGGATAGGTCTTCCAGTTACAGTTATAAAAAGGCGAAGGGAGCCACCAGCTCTCAAGCAGATGGTCTTCTTCAACTCATCAGCCATCTCAAGGTCAGGTATTTCTGGGGGAATGGTAATTAGCCATTAAAAAACACTAAAAAATTAAAAAACTTTAATGTAATATAAGGTATTTTAACTGAATCTATCTACCAATCCCCCTCAATAGTAATAAATTCCATTTTTTCTTTTTAGTATCTCAGATGTATTTTTAAAGTAATAATAGTTCAGGGATACAGAATAAACAAAATAGTAAGATAGTTAAATGAATTTGCTTGAGGGAACTACAGTTTCCATCAGTGTAACACTTTATCACGGTAAGTTTGAAGTTTAAATATTTTGAACATATATAATTTACTGAGGTGAGTAATGACAGATTTTGTGAACTCTTTTTTATATACAAAACAAAATTTTCTCCACATATAAAGTATGTCAGTCTGACAGCACAAAAAATATATAAATATAAATATTTTCCTCACCAGTTCTTTCCAAAGGTTCTGTGGCTGTGCAGGCATCACTGAATTCACCGACACCATTCACATTAACAGCTGCTACCCTAAAGCTGTACTTCTTCTTATAATCAAGGCCAGTTGCTGTATATTCTGAGATTCTGATCAGTTTTTCATCAACTTTGTTCCACTGCTCCCTTCCATCTTCTTGAACCTCAAGAACATACCCAATAACATCAGCACCTCCATCCTGCACTGATCTTGACCAGGCAAGACTTATACTGTCTGTAGTGGTATCGACCACACGTGGAATAGAGGGAGGAGCTGGAGTACCTAAAATAAAACAACAACAACAACAACATAGTCAGTAGGAGTGTTCAGCTTAACGGCTTAGTGACAACGGAATGTTTTTCAATGTTCAGTGATTTTCCACTTACATGTTGGTTCCCTGCAAGTAGCATAGAGTGAGACTGCACTTGGTTCACTGTCACCAGCTGCATTTACAGCTGTGACACGGAACTGGTAAATGCAGCCCTCAAGAAGACCATAAATCTTAAAACTTGTGTCTGTGATTGTGAAATCTTTGCTAACTTTGGTCCACCTCACACTTTTTCGTTCACGTTTCTCCACAAGATAGTTGCTGATTTCATTGCCGCCATCAGATTCAGGTTTTGACCACTGAATAATGACAAAATCTTTTCCAACCGTAATGATTTCGGGTACTCCGGGAGGAGAAGGGATTGCTGTTATGAGAAAATAGCACAATAAGTAACCCAAAACTTATCTGTGAGGGAAAGAGGGATAGAAACTGTACTCACTGAACAGGTTTCGGGCAACAATTGATTCAGATTGCAGTGGAACACCTGGGCCATACTTGTTCACAGCTCGGACACGGAAGATGTATTCAAGGTTCTTGATCATACTTGTAATAGTACAAGAGAGGGTCTTGCACCCAGCTTCCACTATTACCCAGTTAAGTCTATTGGTATCACGTCGTTCAACAATATAGTGGGAGACTGGGTCTCCACCATCCTCCAGGGGTGTTTCCCAGGAAACTGTGCATTTTCGCTCAGTCACTCCTCCAATTGTGATCTTGGTGCAAGGCCCAGGAGTATCTGACAGGTGAGTGTCACAATTAATTACTGCAAAATATTTCATAAATCATGCTTAATTTATAAAGTTTCAAGTCAACATATACGTACCAAGCACTTTAACATTGACAGCAGCTGTCTTGACCCCACTGGCGTTCTTTACAGTCAGGATGTATTTTCCGGAATCGTTTCTATCACAAAACTTGATAATAGCCATAGCACGGGTGTTTGTATACTGCAAGGTATATTTTTCACAAAGCTCCAGTTCTTTGTCTCCCTTTGCCCAGAAGACTTTGGGTTCAGGTTTACCACCAATGGCTGCATCAAGAACAAGGTCTGACCCAGCTCTGATAGTCACAGTGTCTGAGAGAAGTTTACTGTCAAGCTCTGCCACAGGAGGATCTATATGTATAAAAACAAATGCATTGTTAATTTCCGGTTTAAACATTAGACATTTTAATGTATAGTAAACAAATATGAATATCTTACGATATTCAGCCTTGCATGTCACAGGCCCCGTTGATTCTGAAGGCAAACTGTAGACTCCATCTGCATTCTTGGCAATAACTCGGAACTCATACACTTCTCCTTCACCTAGTGCTGTTATAGTGAAACTAGTGTCTGTAATGTTTGTGTAGTTGCACTTGAGCCAGCGACCATCTCCAGTAGAAGTGTATGGCTTGCGTTCCACAATATACCCTACAATTTCTTTGCCGCCATCATTAAGTGGCACAGACCATTTGATTGACACTGTTGATTTTGTCAGGTCAGTCACTTCTGGTTTTCCTGGGGGATCTAAATATGCAATAGGTGGGGATTAAATATTTCATTTATTTTGGAAGAATTTCACATGATAGTATTTTGTCAAAGAAATGTTGCACTTACCCACTGGATTCTGAGCCACCATCTTTCTTGATGCTTCACTAGCTTTACTCAGACCAGAAGCATTCATTGCATATACTCTGAATTGGTATTCAAGACCTTCAACAAGATTGTTTACTTTGTAGCAGCACTCAAAACATGGGATCTTGTTGTCTCTCACCCAAAGGATGGTGTTGCGTTCTTTCCTCTCAATCCAGTACCCAGTAACTTTACTGCCACCATCATGATATGGTTCTTCCCAGCGAATACTCATACTATTTGCAGTAACAGAGAATACTTCTGGTCGTGTTGGTGCACTTGGAGGAACTGCAATTAACATTGTCATTAACAAACTGTAATTAGTTTATACAATTTATTTACTAAAAACTATCAAGCATTATTATAGTTAACAGTACTCACCAAATGGATTTTCAGCTACAATAGTTTCAGATTCAGTAGGTTTGCTGACACCAAATCTGTTTTCAGCACTAACACGGAAAGTGTATTCCATGTATTTAATGAGATGGGTGACTTTAATTGTTCTGTACTTTACACTGGAGTTTACAAGCTGCCAAGCAGTTGAGCCAGACTCACGCTTTTCAACAATATAGTTGGTGATATTACTTCCACCATCATCTTCAGGTTCTTCCCATGACAGTACACAGGATTCTGATGTGACTGATGAAACTTCAATTGGTCTGTATGGCGCACTAGGTCTTCCAATGACATTAACTGTAATAGTAAATGTCTTGGTTCCTGTAATGTTTTCGAGGATAAGGTAGTATTTTCCTCCATCACCTCTCATACAGTCTTTCACCGATAAGGTGGTCCTGTTTTTCACTGTTGTTATTGAGACTCTGTCTGTTTTTTTCAGTCTCATCTCCTCGAGTTTCCAAGTTACGTTAGGAGTTGGTCTACCACTAATAGGAATATCAATAGTGAAAATTCCTCCAGTCTTACATGTGATGAGCTGATTTGTGATGCCACTGAGATCAGCAGTTGGCTCAATACGGGGTTCTTTAATAATCACAGAGCTGAATGCTTCTCGTATGTCACTGATGCCAGCATCATTCTTAGCCTTTACACGAAATTCATATTCTGCATTTTCCATAAGACCATCGACTACCATGCTTAAGGATTTAGTGTGACCACAAGAAACCCATTTGTCAGAGCCCTTAATTTTGGTTTCAACAATATAGCCCGTGATGCGACTTCCACCATCGTGATCGGGTTTCAACCAAGTCAAAGTTGCGGAAGAATCTGTTGTATCAGTAATATCCAGTCGTTTCGGTGGAGCCGGTTCTTCAGTGGCAATAACTGGATCTGGCGTTTCATATGCTTCACCTGGTCCATACTGATTTTCGGCAAACACTTTGAAAAAGTACGGCACACCTTCTAAGAGATCAGTAACCCTCAAAATTTGTTGAACACATTTGCTACTGACTTGTTGCCAGGTGCGCCGTCTAGCTTCTCGTTTTTCTATAATGTAATGATGAATACGGGATCCGCCATCATTAATTGGGGCATGCCACATAAGCGTCAGAGCTCCTCTTGTAACATCTTTCAAACTAAGTGGTCCTGGGGGCCCAGGTGTATCCAGCACATTCACTGCAAATGTCATTGATTTGCTTCCACTGCTGTTTTCAAGAGAAAGAGAGTACTTTCCAGAATCATATTTGTTACAGTTGTCAATTGTTAAGGTGCTACAGTTTTCTGTAGTATTAACACCTGCCATGACACTAAACTCTCCAACCTCTTTCCTCCACGTAGCCACAGGGGCAGGATTTCCTTTAAAACCTACGTGAAGACGAACGGCGCTGCCCTTCTTCACAATAAGAGTCTGTCTGAGGCCGGCAATGTCTATTTCTGGCGATGTAAGTCTGTCCACAGCTTTTGCTGGTTTAAGAATTTCACAGGTTTCTCCCTTTCCAGCTCCATTTACTGCACAGACGCGGAAATTATATTCTTCATCAGGTTCCAAATCAGCTGCAGTGTACTTAGTATTGGTGCAATTTTCAGCATTTACTTTATGCCAGTCTCCACAGCTTACTTTACACATCTCAATAATATAACCACTGATCTCCATACCACCATCAAACAAAGGTTTTGTCCATTCTAGGCTGACAGAGGTTTTTGTGGAATCAGTTACCTTAACGACAGTTGGAGCACTAGCAGTGCTTATTGGCTTACTACATCTTATAAATTCTGATGTGTTGCTAGATGGTCCGATTCCAGCATCATTGACAGCTGAAACACGGAATTGATATTCACTGCCTTCAGTGAGATGTGCTACTTCGTGTGATGGGTTGGCGATGGGCACTTTTGATAAAACCTTCATCCAATGCATTCTCTTTTTCTCACGTATTTCGAGAAGGTAATACGTTATATCATTTCCACCATCGTATTTCGGTGTAGTCCAAGTGAGCATTATGCTATCTCCAGTAATACTGGTAGGATCAGGTGATCCTGGTGCTTCGGGAACAGCTGTAGGACAACATTTGGCATTATGATTATATGGTTTAATTATATTTTTACATAGTTAAAAATTTAAAGAGGAACTTACCAAATTGCATTTGTATAGTGATAGGATCAGATTCCAGTGGTCTGCCAACACCAAACTTGTTGGCTGCAGAAACCCGAAACTGATATTCATTGCCCTTGATCAATTTAGAGACAGTATATGAGCAGTCTTCACAATGGTCTGTAACAAGAGTCCAAGAAACCTTTGACGTCTCACGTTTCTCAATAATGTAATTAGTAATAGCAGAACAGCCATCATTTTTAGGTGGATTCCATGAGAGTGTTACGCTGTCCTCTGAGATATTTGTAAAAATAATAGCTCCTGCTGGTTCCCCAGGTGAATCTACATTAAATAGGGAAACAATTTACAAAATGAATCAGTTTAAGGTGGCGTTATACAACTGCTATATAATTAACTAGAAGACCAACAAAAAAAGACTAAATACATTAATTCCTTCTGTATTGCCTCAAAGAAGTTTATGCTGAAAATTATTTACATAAAACTAGCTATCCATTCAGAATTTTATTTCCATCGCTAAATCGCATGAATTAGAAATTAAGTTTTGCACATTTGCGACTTGTAGATCAAATAGCTTTCCACTGGAATCAGTTCACACATACATACCTAAGACTTTTACGTGAATATCCTCTCTTTTATTTCCAGAGGCATTCTTGGCCTCTACACTATATATACCACAATGGTTACGGTCAGCATCTCGGATAAAAAGCATGCTTGACCCGCTGGTCGTCGTGATATCAATCATCATTCTCTTGTCAATTTCGCTTCCAGCCTTAAACCATTTGACTTGAGGTGTAGGGCGTCCAGTGACATTAACCTTAAGTCTGATATTATCTCCTGCTTTGACAGTGAGACCCTCAAAATACTCCTTTCCAAAATCAATGTTGGGAGCAACTGAAAACAGGACATCATCATTATTTCTACATCTTGCACAATAATTAAATGTATTAAAGGTGTATTTCCTAAAAAAATTATTAACAAACAATGTTTTGCATACCACTTTCATCTTTAACTACAATGTAGCCAGAAGACTGGGATGGTGGACTAATTGTTCCAATTGCATTTCGGGCAAACACTCGGAACTCATAGCGATCTCCACAAGTAAGGCCAGTTACTGTAAACTGACACTCAGTCACATCTGTGAAGTTACATTTCAACCAGCGATCTTTGCCTTGCCGTTTCTCCACGCGGTAAGCGACAATTTTACTGCCTCCATCATGTTTAGGTGCATCCCACTTTAGTGTGACAGATTCACTTGTTACATCGCTGTAGTCTGGAGTTCCTGGCGGATCTATATTCATGGAAGTTGAGAATAATGCATGATACAGTGATAATTCCAAATATTTCAAAGGTATGAATATTAAATGATAGTCAGGAAAGAAAAATTAACAACTAAAAATTGGGAATTAAAAATTGCCAGCTTACCAACAGGAGAGGCAGCCATGGTGAGCTTGCTGGCTTCACTGACTCGGCTGATGCCACAGTCATTCTGTGCAGAGACCCTGAATTGATACTCGAGTCCTTCAATGAGGCCAATAATTCTGTAATCTCTTTCTTTTATTAATGTTATGTTTACTTTCTGCCACATAATACTGTTTTTCTCTTTCTTTTCAATATGGAAGCCGATTATTGGGGAGCCACCATCAAAAACTGGGGCATCCCACCGAATATTCACGCCATCATTCGTAACATTGTAGACAATTGGCTTTCCTGGGGCCCCTGGTGGCCTGTACTCATGTTTAGCAATAACATTTTGTGAAAAGAGTGGCTCACTCACTCCATATCTATTCTCTGCACAAACTCTGAACTGATATGCCACTCCTGCAATCAAATTTGGTATCTTAAATGTTGTTCCAGTTACATTTGAACATGCCATCTTCCAATCAGTTTGAGAAATATCACATTTCTCCACAGTGTAGGAAGTGACTTCTCCACCCCCGTCATCATTTGGTTCATCCCAGGACACTATTATGCTCTCTGCTCTAATTTCATCCAATCGTATAGGGCCAATAGGCTTTGATGGTGGTCCAAGAGTAATGACTTTGATGTGGAATAGCTTCCTGCAAACCTTGTTGTCAAGAGCTAGAGTATATTTTCCAGCATTATGCTTTGTTAAATTTTTAATCATAAGAGTAATTTTGTCAGCTGTTCTTTTGAACCGAACTTGTTGACTTTCTTTCAGAGGCAAGTTGTTCTTTAGCCACTCTATGCCTGGTCTTGGTTTACCCTTGTATGGTAACTCAATATGCACATTATGCCCAATACGCACACGGATTTCTCCTTCTGGGTAACCTGATAGGTCTGCCTCAGGTGGAATGATAAACTCCTTAACAGTGATGGGTCCGAATTCAGTGAAGCCACCTTGCCCTTTTTCATTCTTGGCGCATACTCTGAACTCCATCACTGCTAATTCTTTAAGATTTTTGACCTCATGTTCACATATTTTGCTGGTACCTGCAATTGTCCATTCTTCTTCATCCTTTAGTTTCTTTTCAATTACATAGTCCAATATTATGCTGCCACCATCATGATCAGGCTTACTCCACTGTATTGCTACTGATGTTTTAGTGGAATCTTTCAATACTATATCCTTGACTGACCCAGGTGTTTCAGTGGCCCTAACAGGTTCTGTTGTTTCACAAAGATCACCAACTCCATGTTCATTCTCTGCTGATACACGGAAGAAATACAGCGACTTCTCAGAGAGATCTTCAATATCATATGTTGTGCTGGGACACTTAGCAGTTACACTTGAATATGACCGCTTTGTAGAGTCTCTCTTTTCTATTATATAATTAGTAACTGGGGCACCACCATCAAGAAGAGGCGCTTGCCAGCTGAGTGTGACTTTCCCACGGGTGACATTTCTTAGTGTCAGTTTCTGGCAAGCAGATGGAGTGGCAAGTACTTTAACAGATATAGTTTCTGTCTTTGGCACTCCAACACCATTTTCAAATTCAAGAAGATATTTGTTTGTGTCATTGCGAGTAACTTGTCGAATGACAAGTACAGTTGAAGATTCAGTGTTGCGGATGTCATATCTTGGATCACTGCTTATGTCCCTGTCTCCCATTTTCCAGGTGATGCTTGGAGCAGGCCTGCCTTTGAGTGGAACCATGATTTCCACATCAGTTCCAGCTTTCACTGTATATTGAGTTCTCATAGTAACATCAAGGTCTACTTCAGCTTCCTCTGTTCAAAATAAGGAAACCATGTGTTATTTTCAACCTTTTAAACAACTGAAAAATAGAAAACTAATATTTTGCAAGTCATACCAAGAATATCCTTAGCTTGCACGGGCTCAGCCATCTCAAGTATTTTGCCATGTCCAGCGCAGTTAACAGCAGTTACACGGAAGAAGTAATCAATTCCAGGTTGCAACTGTGACACTACATACTCTGTAGTTTTAACTTCACCCTTGGAGCCAATGATGACCCATTCATTTTCCCCATCCAATCGCTTTTCAATAATGTAACCAGTGATCTCACTGCCGCCATTATACTGTGGCTTTCCCCAACCAAGTGTGATTGATGTTTTAGTTGAGTCAAGGATTTTAAGATTGGTTGGCTCATCTGGTGGATCTATGAAGATAAAATATATACTATTAAGTAAAACAAAAGTATTAAAACATACATTTTTTTAAACAAATTATGATATAATGCAATCCTTACCAATTGGATCAGCAGCTTTGTAAAAATCAGATATATCAGAGTATGGGCCTTCTCCAGCTTGATTGATTGCACAGACACGGTATTGATATTCCTTGCCTTCTGTAAGGTCCTGTACTTTTTGCGTCATAGCACATATAGGGTCTTTTAACACTTTTTGCCAACGCAAACACTTTTTGTCTCGTTTTTCCAAGTAATATCCAATTATTTCACTGCCACCATCCACACTTGGTCTCTCCCAGACCACTACCATTGATGACCTGTTAATCTTAGTTGCATATGGCATAGTCGGCTGTCCTGGTGCCACTAAAAAATAAAAAGATAAAAAAATAATGTTATATTGTTGGGTGTGCCATGTAACAGTCGTAATTGTGTTCAAAATTGTTGCTTTATTTTTACTTACCAAATGCATCTTTAGCAATAACTGGCTCAGATTCTAGAGGCTCACCAATTCCATACTTATTGACACCTCTGACACGGAAAATGTACTCATTGCCTCTGACGAGCTTTTCAACTGATATATAGCATTCCTCCAACTCCTCAGATATTACTGACCATGCAACTCTGCTTGTCTCACGTTTTTCAACAACAAAGTGGGTAACTTTGGCACCACCTTCATCTACTGGAGGATCCCATGTGAAGGTGATCTTATCAGCTGTGATTGTCTTGAACTGAATTGTTTTAGCAGGAGGTCCAGGTTTATCTAATGTGATGACAGATAAATTTAAAGTTAACAATAAGTTTAAAGTTCTAAAAAAGATCAGATGACACGCAACCATATAAACAAGATCCAAGATCATATTAATATAGTATTACTAACTACATATACATGAACATACAAATACCAACCAAGAATCTGTACTCTGACTGAAGCTGATGCAGAGCCTGCAACAGTTTTGATTTTGATTTCATATGTTCCACTATCTAGACGATTTGCATCCTTGATGACAATTCCAGATGCATCTGTTGTGTTTTCAATTGAGAGCTGAGCACTTGATACTAATTGCTTTCCATCCTTATACCATTCAATGACTGGTAATAGCTTAGAAATAATTCCAACTTGAATCTTGACAATGTTTCCAGCCATGTATTTTATGGTATCCAAATATTCTGGCGGCAGGTCAATCTCCGGAGTACCTGAATACATAAAAACCATAACTCTTTAATAATTGCTATCTATACACACACACATATGCCACATATATATATATATATATATATATATATATATATATATATGACATAGGGATTAAAAAATATATATGTACCTTGTGCATCAATACATTTGACTGGTCCTGCAGTAAGAGATGGATTGCTTATGGAACCCAGTGAATTCTTTGCAAAGACTCTGAATTCATAGAATTCATCTGTAGTCAAGCCTGATATGGTAAAATTAGTGTCAGTGACATTAGTAAAGTTAGCCTTTGTCCATCTGCCTTTTGGAGCATCTCTTCTTTCAACAGTGTATCCTGTAATTTTGCTCCCACCATCATATGGAGGTTTCTGCCAGACAAGGGTTATAGAGCTCTTTGTTACGTCAGAGATGCGCACATTAGCTGGAGGCTCTGAAATTCAAAATAAATGTGATTTAGAGCAAGAATATACTATTAATGCAGCAACAGCAGATGCTGAAAGACATAATGATTAAATGAACACATGTAACATAGATTACATACCACAAGCATCAATTGTAAGGACTTCATCTGAGGTTTTGCTGATTTTGCCAATTCCGGCAGCATTTTCTGCTGCAACCTTGAACTCGTAGATCAAGCCAGGACAAATATTTGTCACTCTGAATTGTGTGGCACGGATGGGTGTTTTATTAACCTTCTGCCACACAGTGCTGCTTCTCTCTTTCATATGTAAATGGTATCCAAAAACGGGGTTCCCTCCATCTGAGACAGGTTCATGCCAGCAGACAGTGAGATTCTCACTTGAAACCATTGTTACCCATGGAGTTGAAGGAGGCCCAGGAATCTCTAAAATTAAAAAAAGAAAACAAAATAACAATACATTATTTTTTTAGCATACATAAGGTTTATAGTGTACAAACAGAAAAAATAAAAACTTACTGTATGGAAGTTTGACTGTCACAGCTTTGGAGTCAATATGATCACTGATGCCAAAGCGATTTTCTGCCTTGATTCTGAATTGATACTCCTCCCCTTTGGTCAACTTAATAATATTTATTGCACTTCTTGCAGCTGTAGATGACACCTCTGTCCAAGCAGGAGTACTTGTTTCACGTTTCAGTATTACATAGTTGGTAACTGGGCTACCACCATTATAGACTGGGGGAAGCCACTGGAGACTCACACTGTATTGAGAGACATCTGTGATTTCTACAGGTCCAACTGGAGGACCAGGTCTATCCAGGACCAAAATATTCACAAAAGACTTAGTAATTCCCCCTTTGTTGGATGCCGTGATGTCGTACCTTCCAGCATCATTCGCAATGCATTCTTTAAGATTAACTAGTAAGCTTTCAAATGTTACTTCAAAGTTAAATCTCTTTGTTACTTTCACTGTAACATTATCTTTGGAAATAGAAACCTTTGGAAGAGGTTTTCCAGTAAGAGGGATTTCAAATGTGAGATTTGAACCTGCTCTGACATAAACAGTATTATGAGGGAAGTTCTTTAGGTCAAACTCAGGGGATTCTGTAAATAAAGAAAAAAACACCATAAAAAGGTTATTAATACTTTATCTTTTAAGCATAATCGTAACTACTAAAAAAAATAAGTAAAAACTAAATTTGTACAACTGACTGAAATTTAAACTGTAAAAAACTCACCAAGTTTATCTTTAACAACCACAGGTGTAATCAACTCTTTCGGCTCACTTAGTCCAGCATAATTTTCGGCATGGACTCTGAAGGAATATTCAGCATTTTCTCTTAGACCTTGAACAACATAGTGGGTTGTCTTGACCACAGCACACTTCACCCACTTTTTCTGTCCCTTTTCAAGAGCATCAATTAGATAACTGGTGATTCTGCTGCCTCCATCAAACTCTGGTTTATTCCAAGCCAATGAAACACTATCCTTTGTCACTTCAGTGACTCCAAACTTTGTGGGTGTGCTGGGTTTTTCTTCAAAAAATAAAAGTGACAAAAACTCACTTTAAATTACCCAAACAATGGATATGAAAATAATAAGACAGATACACACACACACATATATATATATACACACACACACACACACGCACACACAAAAATTACCTGTAACTTTAATTCCATCCTTTGTCTCACGTGGCGCACCAACTCCAAATTCATTCTCTCCCATCACTCTGAAGTAGTAAAAGGCTCCTTCTTGCAGGTTTGTCACTGCATAGGTTAGTTCGTGGCAGTTGTTTGTGACGCTTACCCATGCCTTTTTACTTGCTTCACGTCTCTCTACATGATAGTTTTTAACTGGGCCACCTCCATCATTGTCTGGAGCATCCCATGTCAGAGTTACAGAGTCTTTAGTCACTTCTTTAATATCAAGTTTTGAAGCAGGCCCAGGGGAATCAAGAACTTTTACAGTAAGAGTCAATGCAGCGGTGCCAATGCTGTTGTCTAATGTAACGGTGTACTTTCCAGAATCATTTCTCGTTGCATTTTCCACTGTGATTGATGTATACTTATCATTTGTATAGATGGTCGCACTATCTTTCAGATTGACATTTTCCTTGTGCCACACTACGCTTGGAACCGGTCTTCCTTTGAATGGTACTTTCAGGGTAAACGAAGTGCTGTGTTTAACAACCAGTGTCCTATGCATTTCTTTGTCAACTTGAAAACTTGGCTCTTCCACTCTTTCCTTTGCAACTTGAGGTGAAGAGTGTGGGCTAGAGTCACTTATGCCAATCTTGTTTATGGATTTTACAGCAAACACATACTCTGCTCCAGATGTAAGTTCAGCAACAGTATATTCAGTGTTTCTTGTATTTTCAGCAGCCACCACCCAGTCTTCTTCTTCTGTTTTCTTATATTCCACATTGTATCCGGTGACTGGGCTTCCCCCATCCATCACTGGCTTGTTCCATATTATTGTGATAGAATCCTTTGTTGAATCAATAACCTTTGGCTTAGCAGGTGGGAATGGCACACATTGTGGGTCTTCTGCATTAGTTAATATGCTTGGGTCACTCGGAAGACTTAAACCAGCAGCATTTTCTGCATAAACACGGAACTCATACTGACATCCTTTACGTAGTTTGGTTGCTTGGAAACTGAGTTCACAAACGCATTCTTTGTTCACACGAACCCAGTGCAAGCCTGACTTCTCACGTTTTTCAATAACATAGTTAAAAATTGCATCACCTCCATCTGTGACTGGTTTTTCCCAGCAGACTGTCATCGCCTCACTGCTTACATCTGTAATCTTAACATGAGTCGGAGGAGATGGGGCACTAAATGGATCTGTAGGTTTAACAGTACTACTCTCCAAAGCTTCACCAATTCCAAACTTATTCACACCTAAAACTCTGAATATATATTCATTTCCTTTTTGTAGGTTGGTAACTCTACATTTAGTTGCTTTCAGGTCTCCTTGTACCACAGTCCAAGCAAGGTGGCTTGTTTCTCGTTTCTCAACAATGTAGTGGGAGATTTCTGCACCACCTTTTTCTTGAGGCGGTCCCCAGGCCAGTATACATTTTTCTGCAGTTATATCAGTTACCTCTAACGGCCCTGCTGATGGTCCAGGCCTGTCAAGGACCTTGCAGTTCACAGGGAACGATTTCATTCCTGCCACATTCTGTAATGTCAACACATACTGTCCTGAGTCACTTCTGATGCTGTCTTTAATAATTACTGATGTACACGTGTCTGTTGAGACGATATTAATTCTAGCTCTAACCTCAATCTCTTTACCATCTTTCATCCAAGAAATAACTGGGAGAGGACGCCCAGAAATATCTGCATTAATTTTCAGGATCTCACCAGCATTCACCGCAACTACATCTTTAAATCTGGCATCAATCATGATCCGTGGTGGTTCTACATCATCTTTAATTGTTACAGGGCCTGTGCAATTAGATGGCTCGCTAAATAATCCAGCAGCATTTTTAGCAATAACACGAAAATCATATTTCAGGTTTTCAGTAAGGCCTGTAACAACAAAGTATGTTTCCTGGATGTTAGTGAAGTTGCACCTCAGCCATCGTTCCTCTTCCTTGCGTTCAATTATGTAACCGATAACTTTTGCCCCACCATCATATTCCGGTTTTGTCCAAGACAGTGAAACGGATGTTCTAGTTACATTTGTAACTGCAGGTTGACCTGGAGGATCACACGGATCTCTTGCAGCCACAGGTTCTGAGACTTTGCTGCTCTTCCCAATGCCAGCAATATTTTCAGCATAAACACGAAATTCATAAAGCAAACCCTCTTCTATGCCAGTAACTCTAAATTCTGTGTCCCTAATGAGACTTCTGTTTAACTTTGTCCAGAGAATGCTACTTCTTTCTTTGACTTCTATATGATATCCAAGGACTCCACTACCACCGTCATTCACTGGCTCATTCCATTGGACCAGCATAAAAGTTTTAGTTGCTAGGGCAACCTGTGGTGTAGAAGGGGGTCCAGGTTGCCTAAATGGATACTGTATTGTAATGCTTGAAGTATCTATGGAAAGGCTCTTTCCATAACGGTTCACGGCATAAACACGGAACTGGTATTCAGAACCATTAATTAATCTAGATATTTTGGTAGAAGTTCTTGGAACTGTTGATGAAACAATTTGCCATTCATTTGTGTTAGTATCTCTCTTTTCTACAATGTAGTTACTGATGTGACATCCACCATCATATGCTGGTGGGTCCCAAGATAATGATATACTTTCAGAACTTACATCATCTATTCTGATTGCTGCTGGTGGGCCAGGTTTATCAAGGACAAAGACAGCAATTTCAGCTGTTTTTGTGCCAGCAGCATTAGCTACAGTAAGTTCATAATTTCCAACATGCTCTCTGGTAGCTTCTTTGAATAAAAGTTTTGCAGATGTTATAGAAGTGAGAATTGTCACTGAAGTTGTCTGCTTAAGAGGAAGACCATCCTTTTTCCATGAAACAACAGGTTTAGGCCTGCCTTTGAATGAAATTTCAATTGCAAGATCTTTTCCAGCTTTCACGCTGTATGTGTTGAAAATCAAATCAATAGTAGGTTCAATTTCAATGTCCTTTGCAATTACCGGAACACCTAATTCTTTAGGATCGCTCTTTCCTTTCTCATTCATAGCAATGACCCGGAAAGAATACTCTTCACCTGACACAAGACCAGTTATTGTTGCCTCCAACTCCTTAACAGTAGTGCTCACAGTCCATTTTTCACTAGCCTTAGTTTGCATTTCTACATTGTAGCATACAATTTTGCTACCTCCATCATGATCAGGTTTCGTCCAGGAGAGAATTACACTGCTGCGTGTCACATCAAGCAGTGAAACTTTACTAGGTGGCATAGGTACTTCAGCAATCTTAACTGGGTCTTTAATTTCTGCAGATAAACCAACACCATGCTCATTGACAGCTAGTACACGGAAGTAGTAAAGACATCCCTCTTGCAAATCGTCAACTTTCAATGAATTCCTGTTACAGTTACTTGTAACAGTAGTGTAGGCCATTCTTGAAGATTCACGTTTCTCTACAATATAATGTGTTATCTTGGCCCCTCCATCACTAAGAGGAGGCTCCCAAGAAATGATTACTGAATTTCTCTTAATATCTTTAATTTCAAGTTTAAGAGGTTCACTTGGGGAGTCGAGTACTCTGACGTTGACAAATGCTGACTTTGTGCCACTTTTATTTTCAAGACTTAAAACATATCTGCCACTGTCAAACCTATTAACATTGTCTATTATGAGCATAGTGTAGGAACTTGTGGTTTCAATTTGTGCTCGTTCAGTCAGCAATCCTTCTGCTTTTTCCCAGTTGACTTTAGGTTCAGGTCTTCCTCTAACTGTGACAAATAGACGAAGTGTTCCACTTGCTCGAATGGAAACTACTTTTCTGAGGTCTGCATCAAGTTCAATTTCTGGTGCTTCATGCTTTTCAACAGCAGCAACAGAGCCATGGACATCAGCATGTTCTCCAACTCCTTCAGCATTAAATGCACATATACGGAAGTTGTATTCAGCATTTTCCTGTAATTTATCCACAGTAAACTTTGTTGCTTGTATGCCACTTGAAGGTGTACAGATTCTCCATTTTTCCTGAGTAGTCTCCTTTATTTCAATGAGATATCCCTTAATGTTTGCACCACCATCATCATCAGGTTTGCCCCAAGCTAGGGACACGGTTGTGCTTGTATGGTCTGTCACTTTTGGATGTGTTGGTGGACCAGGTGGACATGCAGCATTACAGGCCCTATAGAACATTGATGGTTCACTGAACTCTCCCACACCAGCCTCATTTTCAGCAGAGACTCTGAACTCATAAAAATGCCCTTCCATAAGTCCATTTACTTTGAAATGTATGTCGCTGAGTTTACTTCTATGACATTTTGTCCATCTTACGCCATCTTTGTCTCGTTTCTCAAGATGGTATCCATAAACTTCTGATCCACCATTATTCTCTGGTTGATTCCATTTAATAACCATAGAATCCTTTGTTACAGCAGTTGCCTCAAGCATGGATGGTGCACTGGGTGGTTTAAAGGGATTGCAGGCTGTTACTGGTTCAGACTCAAGTGGCTCACCTACTCCATATTTGTTCACTGCCTTAATCCGGAAGACATATTCATTACCTGCCAAAAGATTAGTCACTTTATAACTAAAAGCTTGAATGTCCAATTCAACTACAGTCCATGACAACCTACTAGTTTCCCTCTTCTCAATAATGTAATGAGTAACATTTGCACCACCATCTTGTAAGGGATCATTCCAGGACAGGCGACATGAATCCGCAGTTACATCAGTTACCTTGAGAACACCTTCTGGAGGTCCAGGTTTATCAAGAATCTTAACTGTAATAGGTATTGTTTTTATTCCACCAGCATTACTTAGACTGAGGGTATAATTGCCACTGTCCTCTCTAATACAGTCCTTAACTATGAGTAATGTGTTTTTAATTGAATGCTTTATCTCGTGTCTTTTAGTAGTCTTATCTATTTTATTTCCATCTTTTTTCCATACAACTTCAGGTGCTGGTTTTCCATAGATGTCAGCCTCAATAACAAGAGTCTCTCCGGCATTAATAAAAATAACATCCTTATATCTTGGATCCATTGATGCTCTTGGGTGTTCGATTTCATCTGTAGCTGTAATCGGTCCACTGCTGTCAGAGGGCTCACTAAAATTACCAGTTGCATTTTTTGCAATAATTCTAAATTCATATTTTTCATTTTCTGTTAATCCTGTTACAGTGAATTCAGTCTCAATGATATTTGTAAAGTTGGCCTTCATCCAGCGACCATCAGGTAAATCTTTCTTTTCTACAACATAGCCAGTCACTTTACTGCCGCCATCATATTGTGGTTTTTTCCACTGAAGTGTCACTTGATTTTTTGAGATAAATATTGGCTCAGGTGTCCCTGGGGGATCACATGGATCAAGGGCCACAAAGCATTCTGAAACCTTACTTGATCTCCCGATACCAACAATATTTTCAGCAAAAATTCTGTATTCGTATCCACAGCCTTTTTCAAGATTGTTTACTTTGAAGATAGTATCAACAATTAAGATTTTGTTCAATTTATTCCAGAGAATACTGTTTCTTTCTTTACATTCAAGATGATAGCCAAGAACTCTACTCCCACCATCATTAACTGGTTCATTCCATTGAACAACCATGTGATCCTTTGTCACCGATGTGACAAATGGAGTACCGGGTGGTCCTGGGGGCTTGTAAGGATACTGTACAACAACTGCTTTTGAGTCCAATGAAGAACCCTTTCCGTATCTGTTTTCTGCAAAAACTCTAAACTGGAATTCTGAACCTCTTGCAAGTTTAGTAATCTTCATAGTCGTTCTTGATACAGTTGCTGATACAACTTGCCAGGCTGTGGTAGTCGTGTCCCGTTTTTCAACAATGTAATTTTTTACTTGACAGCCACCTGTGTACACTGGAGGTTCCCATGATATCGTGACAGAATTATTACTAACATCATCAATTTTAATGGGTCCTGTTGGTGGACCGGGCTTGTCAAGTATAATGATTCCAATTTCTTCTGTTGCAACACCAGCACTATTTGTTGCTGTAACTGTGTACTTGCCCAAGTCATCTTTGTTAGCTTCCTTAATATTGAGGGTTGTAGTGTTAGGTATGTTTAAGAAACATACCCTTGTTGTCTGTTTCAGTGATTGTCCATCTTTCATCCACATAATTTTAGGTTTGGGACATCCAGTAACCTGTACTTCTATAGTGAGATCATCTCCAGACTGGATGCTATAGGTATTGAACATTAATTTCAACCTGGGTTCAGTAGTCAAATCCTTGGCGATAACTGGAGCTGCTAATAGCGTAGGAGGGCTCTTTCCTTTCTCATTGTAGGCTAAAACACGGAAAAAGTATTCCTGACCAGACACTAGTCCTTCAGCAATACCTTCACATGTTTTAGTTGATGCTGCTACACTCCATTTGTCCGTTCCTTTTGGTTGCATTTCAATAAGATACCCTATGATCCTGCTACCTCCATCATGTTCAGGTTTTTCCCATGCTAAAGAAGCAGAGGCTGCAGTTACATTTGTCAAAAAGACTTTTCCTATAGAAAGAGGAACCTCAGACACCTTGACTGGACTTTTTGTTTCAACTGGATGGCTAATTCCATTTTCATTTTCAGCCATAACTCTGAAGTAATACATTGCTCCCTCAGTGAGATTATCTACTTTAAAATACGTTTTGTCACACTTAGCTGTGACATTAACATATACCCTCCTTGTTGATTCACGCTTTTCAACAATAAAATGTTTTATTTTAGCTCCTCCATCAGTAAGCGGTGGGTCCCATTCAAGAGTGATGAAGTCTTTCTTTATATCTTTCACAGCCAAATTCATTGGTGCTCCTGGTGTATCCAGTATTTTCACAGACACAAATTCTGATATAATACCATTGCTATTTTCCAGTTTCAAAGTGTATTTTCCAGTGTCATTTCTGTCACATTTATCAATTGAGAGTTGAGTATAGTCATGCCGTTTCTCAATGTGGACCTTTTCTGTCAATTCTTTTTCATCCTTTGTCCAGGAAATCTTGGGGGTGGGTCTTCCTCTGAATGGTATATTTATTTTTAGTGACTCTCCAGCACGCACTATAATTCCCTTCCTCAGTTCAGAGTCAATTGTAAGTTCTGGGGGTTCCATTTTGTCCTGTGATTTAACAGTTCCAGGAACAGCAGCTGGCTCTCCAACACCTAGCTTGTTAATAGCACACACCTGAATTTTATATTCTTTGTTTTCTGTAAGTTTTGTTAGATCAAGTTTATTAACGGGAATGCCAGTTGCTGGTGTACACATTATCCATTCCTCTTTGTCAGCTTCACAGATCTCCACAATGTATCCCTGAACATCACATCCACCATCATAAATTGGTTTCCCCCATGCTAATGAAACTGAGTTCTTTGTAGTGTCAATCACATGGACATGGGTTGGAGGACCAGGTTTGAATTTTGGATTGCAGGCTTTATAATACGATGTTGGTAAACTTGGTTCTCCAAGTCCTGCTATGTTTTCAGCAGAAATTCTAAACTCATATTCATGATCTTCAGTCAATCCTGTCACTCTGAAAGACAAATCTGTGATAGTTTGTCGATTGCATTTCATCCACCTAATTCCAGTCCTATCCTTCTTCTCTATGATGTATCCAGTAATTTCACTTCCACCATCAGATTCAGGACTATTCCAGCAAACAGTCATAGAATCTTTAGCTATATTAGTTATTTCTACAAATTGTGGTGATCCAGGTGGTAAAAATTGACTCTTTATTATCACAGGTGATGATTCTAGTGGCTCACCAACACCATAGCTATTTACAGCCATAACACGAAATATATATTCATTTCCTTCCAGAAGATTGTTTACTTTAAATGATGTGACATCACATTTACTAGTAACTACAGTCCATGCAAGATGACTTGTCTCCCTCTTTTCAATGATGTAGTAAGAAATATTGCTGTTTCCATCATGCTCTGGAGGAAGCCAAGACAATGTACATGTTTCAGAAGTCACAGCAGTTACATTTAGCATCCCTCCACAAGGCCCAGGGCTGTCTAATACTTTTACATAGAATGTAAAAATTTTCGTACCAGCTACATTAGTGACCTGCAAGTTATAGTGACCACTATCTGTCTTGATAGCATCTTTAACAGTAAGTATTGTTCTAAGGTCAGTTCTTTTGATCTCACATCTCAGCGTACTTTCAATCCCCTTGTCACCCTTGAACCACTGGACTGTTGGTGTGGGCTTTCCATAGACATCAGCATCAAGCTTAAATGTACCTCCTGCACTTACAACAACAGCTTGAGTGTATTCTGGATCAAGTGAGAGTCTTGGAGGCTCAACTTCATCCTTTGCAGTGATGGGGCCAGTGTTATAAGATGGTTTACTAATAGTACCAGCAGCATTCTTTGCAATTACTCTGAAATCATACTTAGAATCTTCAGTTAGTCCAGAAACAGTAAACTGAGTTTCAGTTACATTTGTAAAGTTAGCCTTCATCCAGCGTCCATCTGGTAAATCACGCTTCTCCACTATGTAGCCAGTAATTGTGCTACCTCCGTCATACTCTGGTTTTGTCCACTGAATTGTGATTGAGTTCTTATTCACAATAATAGCCTCTGGGGTCCCAGGAGAATCACATGGATCACGTGCTATGTATCCCTCCGAAATTTTACTGCACCTGCCTATGCCAACAAGATTCTCAGCATAAACTCTGAACTCATACTCGATGCCTTCATCTAGAGGACTAATTTTTAAAGAAGTGTCTTTAATTAGTGTCTTATTCATTTTTGTCCACAGAATGCTATTTCTCTCTTTTCTTTCAAGATGGTAGCCTATAATACTAGTACCTCCATCTGTAATTGGTTCATGCCACTCAACAATCATGTGACTCCTTGATAATAAGGAGACAAATGGAGTTCCAGGTGGACCTGGCACTTTGAAAGGATACTGGACAATCACAGAGGCAGAGTCTAATGCATGACTTTTACCATACCGGTTTTGAGCAATGATTCTAAATTGATATTCTGCCCCAGTTTTTAATCTGGTAATTTTCAGGGTAGTTCTCGGTGTGGTGGTTGACACATTCTCCCAATCAGTTGCGGTTATGTCCCGCTTTTGCACAATGTAGTTCGAAATATGGCAGCCTCCAAAGTACTTTGGTGGATCCCAGGAAATTGTAACACTTTGTGAACTGACCTCATCAAACCTAACAGGCCCAGCTGGTGGATCTGGCTTATCTAGAGTAATAATTTCAATAGTTGCATCTCTCTGCCCAACAACATTAGAAACCATAATTCCATATATCCCTCCATCATCTCTTGTTGTTTCTTTTATGTTAAGAGTTGTGTGATCTGCTGTATTGATAACATTAACTCTTGTTGTTTCTTTAAGAGTTAGCCCACCCTTCGTCCAATGAATTTTCGGTTTTGGACGGCCAGAAATAGGTATTTCTACTTTGAGGTCCTTACCAATTAGTACACTATAAATGGTAAATGCAGGCCTTACATCTGGATCAATAACAAGATCCTTTGCCTGCACTGGGACAGCAAGAGTTCTTGGGTCACTTTTTCCTTTTTCATTAACAGCAATAACTCTGAACATATAATCCTCTCCTTTAATTAAATTAGTGATGACAGTGTCCAGTGTTTTCACAGTTGCACATGTGGACCATTTTTCATCACCTTTGATTTGAATTTCCACAAGATATTGTACTATTTTGCTGCCACCATCATGTTCAGGCTTTTCCCATGCAAGAGAAACACTTTTGCATGTGACATCAACAACAGTAAATTTCTTCGGCATTTGGGGTACCTCTGATACTTTTATGGAATCAACAGTTTCTGCAGGTAATCCAATACCATATTCATTCTCTGCGTACACTCTAAAATAATAACTGCACCCCTCCTGAAGTGGTTCAATCCTCCATGAGGTTCTGTGGCAGTTAGTGGCAATGGCCGCATAAGCCTTTCTTGTGCTTTCACGTTTCTCAATAATATAGTTTTTAATTTTTGCACCACCATCCAATGCTGGAGGCTGCCACGTAAGTGTTACAGACTCTTTAGTAATTTCATGTACTCTAAGGTTTAAAGGTGCGCTTGGTGTGTCAAGTACTTTGACACTGATTGTAGCAGACTTTGCACCACAAATATTTTCGACTGTAACAGAATACTTCCCACTATCAAATCTGTTAACATTATCAATGACAAGGGAGGTATAACTACTTGTCATCTCTATCTGAGCTGCATCTTTAATTTTACCATCAACTTTTTCCCATCTAATGTCAGGAGCTGGTCGTCCTCTGATAGGTATGAACACTCTCAAGGAATCTCCAGCTTTAATATTGATTATTTTCCTGAGTTCCATTTCAAGATCAAGATCTGGTTCTTGCATCTTGTCTTCAACAAGGATTGTGCCAGGCAAATCTGTATGCTCTCCAACACCAACCTTATTAATAGCAAGCACTCTGAATTTATAAATTTGGTTTTCTTTAAGTTTTTCAACTTCATATTGTGTTTGTTTTATGCCTGTGGGAAGGGTACACATTTTCCATTCTTCAGATGTTGCTTCACATGCTTCAACAATATATCCCTGAATATCACAACCACCATCATAAATAGGCTTCTCCCAGGAAAGGACAACAGATGTCCGTGAAATGTCACTCACTTTGGGACTATTTGGAGGACCTGGTCTGAAAATAGGATCGATGGCCAAGTAGTAAACAGATGGGGAGCTTGGTTTTCCAACTCCAGCATCATTCTCAGCTGAAACTCTAAATTCATAACTGTGGCCCTCAAAAAGCCCTGTGACTTTAAAGGATAGTTCTGTCACTGTATGCTTATTGCATTTAGTCCATCTTACCCCTTCTTTGTCATGTTTTTCAATAATATATCCTGTAATAGAATTACCACCGTCATTATCAGGTGCTTCCCAAATTACCACCATTGAATCTTTTGTGATACTGGAAACTTCCACCCCCTTAGGAGCATCAGGGCTAACAAACTGATTTTTCGCAATAATAGCTTCAGATTCTAATGGCTCGCTAACTCCATATTTGTTTGCTGCTGAAACACGAAATATGTACTCATTTCCTTCCAGAAGTTTAGTTATTTTCAAAGTAAGTTCCTTTGCTTCAGGTTCAACAACAGTCCAAACCAGTCTACTTGTTTCTCTTTTTTCAATGATGTAGTGAGATATTTCATCACCACCATCTTCCTTTGGAGGTTTCCAGCTAATTAAGCATTGCTCATTTGTTAAATTACTGACAGAAACAGGACCCTCAGGTGGACTTGGTCTATCCAACACTTTGACAGTGACGTGAATTGACTTTTCTCCTCCAATGTTTTGCAAACGTAATCTATACTGGCCAGCATCATGTGATGTAGCTTCCTTGACACTGAGACAAGTACTGTGCTGGGTGCTTTTAATTTCACTGTATTTAGTATTTGAAAGAATTTGTTTTCCCTTCATCCAGCAAATTGTTGGCATTGGTTTTCCAAAAATATCCACATCAATCTTGAAGTTCTCCCCGGAATTTATTATAATCGTTTGGGTGTATTGTGGATCTATGCTAATTCTAGGTGGTTCAACTTCATCCTTTGCAGTTATAGGACCAGTGCTGAGTGAGGGACTACTGAAGATACCTGCTGCATTTCTTGCAATGATACGGAACTCATACTGCTGATTCTCTGTTAAGCCAGTTGCCACATACTCAGTCTCAGTAACATTAGTAAAGTTGGTTCTTGCCCAGCGACCTTCTGGCAACTCTTTCTTTTCCACAATGTAGCCAGCTACTTTGCTTCCACCATCATATTCTGGCTTTGTCCATCTGAGAAAAATAGATTTTTTTGTGACAGTAACAACTTCGGGGGTTCCTGGAGGATCACAAGGATCTCTTGCTAGGTAACATTCAGACAGTTTGCTCACTTTACCAATACCCACAATATTTTCTGCATAAACTCTGTATTCATATTCAATTCCCTCTTCAAGACCTATGCTTTTGAACCGCGTGTCTTGAATAAGAGTCTTATTTAGCTTCATCCAGAGAATACTGTTTCTTTCTTTGCGCTCAATGTGATATCCTAATATACGGCTTCCTCCATCAATTACAGGTTCATTCCAAATTACATCCATACTATCTTTTGTGGCAGCTTGTATATATGGCGTTCCAGGTGGTCCTGGAATTTTAAATGGATACTTGGCAACTACAGCTTCTGACACAAGGACTGGACTCTTTCCATATCGGTTTTCAGCTGTAATCCTGAACTGATATTCAGATCCAGTTTTTAGTCGGCCTGCCTTAATTGTGGTTCTTGGTAAATTTGTTGCCACAACCTGCCAGTTTGTAGTGGAAGTATCTCTCTTTTCTACAATGTAGTTCTTAATAGTGCAGCCACCATCATATTCTGGGGGTTTCCAAGACAATGTAATACTGTTTGCTGTAACTTCAACTACATTTACTGGACCAGTTGGTGGCCCAGGCTTGTCAAGAACAACAGCATTAATCTCTGCTGTCGTTTCACCCACAGTGTTTGAAAGTTTGACAGTATATCGACCAACATCATCTCTGCAGGCTTCCTTGATATTTAAATACAAATGCGTGTCAGCCATTTCAAAATTAACTCTTGTGGTTTTCTTGACAGGAACGCCATCTTTATACCAAGACATAGCTGCTTTGGGTCTGGAAACATAAGATATCTCTATTTTTAAGTCTTCTCCTGCCAGTACACTAAATGTGGAGAACAACAGCTTTACTGCTGGAGTAATTACAAGTTCTTTAACAATCACTGGTACACCAATTTGGCGGGGATCGCTTGTTCCTTTTTCATTTCTTGCTGATACACGAAACATATATTCTTCACCTTGAGTTAATCCAGTAATAATGGCTTCTGTGACTTTCACAGTCATACATTGGTTCCAGGTATCACTGCCTTTGCTCTGCAGCTCAATAATATACGCATTTATTCTGCTTCCTCCATCATGATCTGGCTTTTCCCATGACAGTGTAACACTATTCTTCGTCACGTCTCGCAATGTGATTTTACCTGGAGGAAGTGGTTTTTCAGACACTTTGACTGATTCCCTAGTTTCAATGGGAAGCCCAACTCCATATTCATTTTCAGCTAACACTCTAAAATAATAATTGCATCCTTCATGTAAATTATCAATAGTCCAACTTGTTTTGTGGCAGTTAGCATTTACAGTTGCGTATGCTTTTCTTGTTGATTCACGTTTCTCTATAATGTAGTTCTTAATCGCACTACCACCATCAAGAATAGGAGGGTCCCAACTAAGTGAAACTGATTCTTTGGTTATTTCATCAATCTTGATATTTTGTGGTGCTCCAGGAGTATCTAGTACCCTAACATTTACAAAAGCTGTCTTTAGCCCTGAGCTATTTTCTACTGACAAAACATACTTTCCGCTATCAAATCTATTTACATTTTCAATTAATAGCCAAGTGAACGATGATGTACTTTCAATTGTAGCTCTTTCAAGTGACTCTCCATTTTCTCTTGACCATTGCACTTCAGGAGCAGGTCTTCCTTTTATAGGTACAAACAATCTTAATGTGCCACAGGCTCTGATGATAACAACTTTACGAAGTTCTGCATCAAGTTCAATATCTGGCGAAATCAGTCTCTCTTCTGTTTTCGATAATCCAGGAACAGAGGCTGGCTCCCCAACTCCCTCACAGTTAACGGCAAAAATATTTATTTTATATTCTTGATTTTCTTTTAGGTTAGTGATTGTGAATAATGTGGTCACTATACCATCTTTGGGGGTGACATCTGTCCATTCATCATCCTGAGGAAGGCAGGTTTGAACAATGTATCCTGTAATCTCAGATCCACCATCATAAACTGGCTTGTTCCATGCAACTGTGACTGATGACATAGTTGTATCCAAAATCCGTGGATTTCCAGGAGGACCGGGCTTGTAAAGTGGGTCACTAGCCTTGTAAAATGGAGTAGATGCACTTGGCAAACTTAACCCTGCAGCATTCTCAGCAATAATTCTGAATTCATATTCATGCCCCGGTGTCAGTCCTGATACTTTGTACTTTAAATCAGTAAGAACCTTCTTGTTACATCTAATCCAGTGCAGACTTGTCTTATCTCGCCTTTCAATAATGTAGTTAGTAATTTCAGTTCCACCATTGTTTACTGGCTCTTCCCAATAAATGACCATTGAGTCCTTTGTGATATTTCTTACTTCGGGATTTTGAGGAGGATCAGAAGGCATATATGGGTTTGCTGCAATAATTTGCTCAGATTCTAAAGGCTCACCAATCCCATACTTATTAACTGCCATCACTCTAAATATATACTCATTTCCTTTTAATAGCTTTGTTACTTTGAACTGGTTTAGTTGTAAGTCTGAAGCCACATTTGTCCAGGCAAGCCTGCTAGTTTCACGCTTCTCAATTATGTAATATTCAATATTTGCTCCACCATCATCTGATGGTGGCAACCAAGACAGGACACAGTTCTCAGCTGTAATGCAGGTAACAAGTAATGGACCTTCTGGTGGACCTGGTCTATCAAGCACTTTCACACTGAAGATATGTTTAGCAAAACCGCCAATGTTGCTGGCAGTTAACAGCAACGCACCGCCATCTCTTCTTACAGAATCTTTAGTAATCAATACTGTTGAAAAATCTGTCATTTTTATTTCGAGTTTTGTTGTTTGTTCTATTTCCTTTCCATCTTTAGTCCAAATCATGGATGGCAATGGCTGACCTGTAATATCAGCCTCAAGTTTGAACACTTCCCCTGCTTTTACAAGTAAAACATCTTTAAACTTAGCATCAACCCTAATCTTTGGTTCCTCAACATCATCTTTACAGACAATTGGATCTGATGGTTCAGATGGGCTACTCACAGCACCAGCTGAATTTCGGGCAAGAACACGGAATTCGTAGGAAGCACCTTCTGTCAACCCACTAACAGTAAATGTAGTCTCTATTATGTTACTATAATTAACTTTGATCCAGCGTCCATTTGGTAAGTCTTTCTTTTCCACTGTATAGCCAGTTATTTTGAATCCCCCATCATAATCAGGCTTTGTCCACTTAATAGTCACAAAATTCTTAGAAATGTTGATGGCCACTGGCTTTCCAGGAGGATCCACTGGATCGAGAGCAAGAGACGGCTCTGATGGTTTGCTTGGTTTTCCCACACCAGCGATATTTTTGGCTGTAACACGGAACTCATAGGCGATTCCAGCTTCTAGTCCTATTGATTTGAAAATGTTTCCAACTACTAGGACACTGCTTACTTTTTGCCACAAGATACTATTCCTCTCTTTCCTTTCAATATGATACCCGATTACTTCACTTCCACCATCATTCACAGGCTCGTTCCAACTAATTGTCATGGTATCTTTAGTGAAGTCTATTACTTGTGGAGTGCCAGGAGGCCCAGGAACCTTAAAGGGGTATGCAGCAACTACTGATTCAGAGGTTATTGGAGGGCCCACACCATATCTGTTTTTAGCTTTAACGCGGAACTGATACTCAACTCGAGGGGTAAGACGTTCAGCTTTGAAAATTGTGCGGATTATTGTTGATGATAACACCGACCATGATGCACTTGTTGTATCCCGAAATTCAACAACATAATTGTTAATTGGTACTCCTCCATCATTTTCAGGGGAATCCCAAGATATTGTAATACTTTCATTGGAAATTCTGTCAAAATGAATTGGCCCCTTTGGAGGTCCAGGAATGTCATGTACTTTAACAGTGATTATTTCTGTCACTGTGCCAAGTATATTCTTTCCTGTCACAGAATACTGTCCACTGTCATTCCTAGTACATTCACTAATACATAGGAGAGTTGACACAGGAGTATTTTCAGTGTATACTCTCTGTGTCTGATTAAGGGCCTTGTCTTCCTTCATCCAGGAAACTACGGGTTGTGGACATCCCAGAACAGGTATCTCAATTTTTATTTCATCTCCTGCCTTGGCAATAACCAGTTTTTTACATATTCCACGTAGATCAAATTGTGGTCCTTTTGTTTGTTCCTTAATGATGACAGGACTACTTTGACAAGGGTCACTTCTACCCGAGTTGTTCACAGCCATTACTTGAAATATATATTCCTCATTTTCATTTAAATTTTTCACTGTATAGTCCAGAGTCTTCACTGTTGTGACATGAGACCAACTGTCTGAGCCTTTCTTTTGAGCTTCTATTACATACCCAGTAATTCTACTTCCACCATCATGTTTTGGTTTTGTCCAAATGAGACTTGCAGAATTCCTAGTAATGGCTACAATGTTAACCTTTTCAGGAGCAGTGGGTGCTTGAGACACCCGAATTGCATCAGAGGTTTCTGCAGGGTCTCCGATGCCAAATTCATTTTCAGCACGCACTCTGAAGAAATATTCGGATCCTTCAGCCAGGTTTGGAACTCTAACTGAACATTTCTGACAGTTGGTTATTACAGCTGCATATGACTTTCGTGTTGCTTCCCGCTTTTCAATGATATAATTGATTATTTTTGAACCACCATCAATAAGAGGCATTTCCCACTGGAGAGTGATACCTTCGTTAGTAATCTCCTGAGGTTTCAGGTTGATGGGAGGGCCTGGAGAATCCAAAACTCTAACATTTACATATCCAGACTTTTTCCCACCAACATTCTCTAGGGTTAAGTTATATTTTCCAGTATCATGTTTTGTACAATGGGATATAACCAGTAGAGTATATGATTCGGTGGTATCAATATTTGCATGACCCTTAAGGGGTATATCTTCTTTCAACCAGGTGACCTCAGGTGTTGGGCGCCCTTTGATTGGAACAAAAATCCGTATGGATCCTCCAGCTCTGACAACAAGCGTTCGCCTCAGTTCAGCATCAAGCTCAAAGTCAGGAGTTTCTTGACGTTCCACAATCTCTACAAGTTCCTGAACTTGAGCTGGTTCTCCAATACCGATCTCATTCATTGCACTCACTCTAAAATTGTATTTTTCTCCTTGCTGTAGGTTTGAAATAACAAATTCAGAAATTCTTAGCACAGTGCCTGTTGTGTCTTTGATCCAGCCTTTATCTCCTTCTTTTTTGTGTTCAACTATATATCCAGTGATGTCAAGTCCACCACAATATTTTGGCCTACCCCAGTTGAAGGTGGCTGTAGATTTAGTTGTATCTGTAATTCTTGGGTTGGATGGAGGCCCAGGTACACCTGAAAAATATGATGCTTAAATATATACAGTTCAAAAAAGAGCATATTCACAAAATATTTCTTCTAACTACTAATAAAATAATCTATAACATTGTTAACACAAGAACTGCCATTTCCCACTCCGATGGACATTAAAGTCCTTCAGCTGTACGCACTTCAGTGTACGCAGTTTATGGTAATGTGCCATTAGTGTTAATAACAGCAACAACATGGTAACTTCATGTTTGTCAAAGTTTCTGCTTTTTAACAATTGTATAACTGATGTGGGATTAAGATTAATTTCACAAGATCAATCTATCAAATCCAATACTGAAATTAAAGAGCACAAAAACATGACATAAATATGACTGTATTATGGGTTTATGGCTTTTTTTCAATGACAGCACATTTGCAGCTGTGAAGATTAATCATGTCCCATTGTTTTCTTGATGGGTGGACCTATGCTAGCACAATGGCCCATTAGTAAAAACAAAAGGTGTTATATGCCGAAGTACTGCTTGTGGATACAGAAGATTGAAATAATGCTAGTGGCTCTAGTGTTACTGATCAACATTCTATATATGACTGAGCAGATACCAAATACGAAATAAGATACTCACAAGCCACACTCTTGGTCATCACTGGTTGTGAAGGCTCACTGGGTTCCCCAAAACCAGCTATATTTTCTGCAATCACTCTGAATTCATATTCAGTTCCTTCTGTGAGCCCAACAACTTCGAAATTTAAATCGGATACCAATTTCTTCGATGCTCGAATCCATCGCATCCCATTTCTTTCTTTTCTTTCAACATTATATCCAATAATGTTACTGCCTCCATCTACAACCGGTCTCTTCCAAGAGATGGATACGGAATTTTTGTTGACATTCTCAATGTCTGGTTTGGATGGTGGACCAGGTGGACCTGTAATTTAAATTTAGTAAAATTTATAGCTGTTTCGTTAATGACATAATATGAGATGTGTGATTAGAAAAACACGAAAGACATTTTATTTTCTCATTGGATACATATGAAGTGAATCTGACTAACCAAAGCTAGTTTTTTCCCTACATTGAAGTCGTGCAAGTTTCAGACATTTAAAATCTTTTCCCTATGAAGTACTGCTTACAGTATATATTATTATCCACTACAGTCAGTGGCCTTAGTTTACCACAGTCTTAAATTCTTAGGGGCCTTAAATAACTCGTGCCAAAGCAAAAGGAGAGGCAGATTTGTTATTTCTATTCTGTTTTGTTTTTTGAAAACTGAACAGTTCATCTACATTTGTTTTATAACAGGGTGACTAAAATGCACTAGCTGTAAGTGAAATGTAGTATGTTAACATCACTATTTTTATTTATCTTACTATTATCAATCTCTTCTGAGAAAAATAATCAATCCCAACATTAACATTCTATTTTAAAGTCTCTCAACATACCAAAGCTGTCTTCCATTTTCACTGGTTCGGACTGTGTTGATTCACCAACACCATAATGGTTTAATGCAGAAACTCGGAAGATGTATTCATTCCCTTGGATTAGTTTGCTTGTAACTAAATGACAATCTGTTACATTTTCAGCCAAAATGGTCCAAAGAAGACGACTTGTTTCTCTTTTTTCTAGAGTGTATGATTTAATTGCAGACCCCCCATCATCTTGGGGTGGTGACCATGTTAATGTAACTTTCTCAGCAGAAACACTGCTGGCTATAAGGGGCCCAGGTGGTCCAGGAACATCCAGAACTGTCACTTTAACATTTTCCTCTCTAACACCAAATGGATTGCTGGCCGAGATAGTGTACTCTCCAGAATCTTTTCTGGTGGCACACTTTTTTGATAATGTTGAAGATGTTGGGGTAGATTCAATCTGGCATAAGTCTGATGGTTTGAGGTCTCTTCCTGCTTTTGACCACAAGGATGTTGGAGTTGGTTTTCCAGTTATGCTTGTTGCAGTTATTACAATTGTATCACCAGCTCTAAGTGTAAGTCCCTCCTTGACTGTTGGATCAATAATTATGGTTGGTGCCTCTGTCGAAAATATTACAAATTGTTATTATGGCACAATAATGCACATTTAAAATCTTATATCTTTTCTCCATAAAACAACAAAAACATTCCTTACCGTATTCATCTCGGCATATAATCGTATCAGTCTGCTCTGATGGAGGACTTATGGCCCCAGCTGCATTCTTAGCTCTTACTCTAAATTCAAACTTACATCCCTCTTGAAGGCCAGTTATGGTAAATGCACAATCCACAACATTAGTGCTATTAGCCTTCATCCAGAATTTTGAGGGCAAGTCACGTTTTTCAATTATGTAGCCTGTCAGTTTGTGGCCACCATCATACTTGGGTTCAGTCCATTGAAGTGTTATGCTGCTATGTGTAATGCTGACCACATCTGGTTTGCCAGGAGGATCTAAAGCATCATAAAAAAAGGAATTAATAAAATGAAGAAAAAAAAACCTTGAGAAATATATCTGTTTCACTGTATGATTTAACTTACCGATCTGATCTAAGGCAACTACTGGTTCTGTAGGTAGACTGGGCTTTCCAACACCTGCCAAATTTATAGCCATGATCCTGAATTGATACTCAAGGCCTTCTGTTAAATCTCTTACTTTATATTCCTTCATTTTCACCGGAGCACTGTTGGCTCTCTTCCACAGCAAGCTGTTTCTTTCCTTATATTCAACATGATATCCTGGCAGCATAAGAATACATTTTATATCACAATGAGAAACATAACATCATCAGAAAGATTTAAAAAAATAATAATACTCAGCGTTCAACTACCTGTAACAGGGGAGCCTCCAGTCTTCCTTGGATCAGACCACGCCAATTGTGCTGAATCATGATGCACACTCATGATTTGGGGTGGTGGTGGTGCATCTGGCACATCTAACAAAAACATAATACATTTTCAGCCACATTCTGCGACAGTAAGCTAACATGCTAAAATAATAAGCACTTACTGAATGGATGCTTAGCCACAACAGAATCAGATCTGAGGCTTTCTCCAATTCCATACTTGTTCTCTGCAGAAACTCTGAATGTGTATTCAGTTCCTTCATGAAGACCAGTTACTCTTAGACTGTTTGTCTGCACAGCTGAAGCACAGGTAACCCACATTTTTGTTACCGAATCCCTTTTTTCAAGAATGTAATTGGTTATTTCTGATCCTCCATCATCCTTTGGTGCACCCCATTTTAAGGAGATTCCATCAGCCGTGATTTCATCAAACTTGATTGGCCCTGTGGGTATTCCTGGTTTTCCAACCACTCTGAGAAATATGGTAGATTCTTTGCTGCCAGCAGTATTTCTGAGAGTTATTGTGTATTTTGAGGCATCACCTCTTTGGCAGTCATGAATCAGCAAGGTTGTGTGGACAGCTGTGGATTCAACAGATACTCGGCCACTATCAGTTAAAGTGACATCATCACCTTTTTTCCATGTCACGGTAGGAGCAGGTTTGCCACTTATGGGAATTTTAAGGCGGACAGTACTTCCCTCTTTTGCAGTATAGCACAAATTTGGTAAATCTCTTAAGTCACATCCAGGTATAACTAAAAATAAATGTATAAAAAGGACAAGTAGAAACATAAAAGTAATTTTTAAAAAGTGTTAATAATTAAAAATTTTAAATTCTCAAAATAAACTTACCAGTGTGGTCTTTAGCCGTAACATTAAGTTCCTCCGCAACCCCATCTCCAGCATCATTTACTGCTCTCACTCTATAAGTGTACTCCTTTCCTTCTATAAGGTCTTTGGCACTGTATTGCATGTTCTTTGACTTCATGAGGGTCTTCCAAGTATCTTTTCCATTTTTCACTTCCAACACATATGCTATTATACGACTTCCTCCATCACTGATTGGTTTCTTCCAAGCAAGTGTGCATGAATCTTTTGTCACCAATAATGTCTTGAAGTCCAAAACTGGTCCTGGTTGTTCTAAAAAATACATATTCCTCTTAAGAAATGCTATCAATACACAGCAGCCTTTTAAAATAATGTTCTAAATAAATTTATGCTATTCACGCACCTGAAGCTCTTACAGCATCCAAAATTTCACCTGGCTCCCCAACGCCATATTCATTTTCAGCTAATACTCTGAAAAAATAAGATCTTCCTGGCTCCAGGTCTTGAATCAGGAATGATGTTTTAGTGCAGTCATCTGCAACTGTAGACCATGACTTTCGTTCAGCATCACGTTTTTCAATTATGTATTTCTTTACTGGACTTCCTCCATCGATTAAAGGAGCATCCCAAAGAAGAGAAGCACTATTCTTTGTTGTTTCCTTTACCATTAGATTAAGCGGTGGCCCAGGGGTATCTGTATCACAGATAAAATCATTTTAAAATAAATTAAATTTACTTTTTTTTCTAAAGTTAAAACATAAAACATATTCATATTAAGAGTAGCTTACCAAAAACCCTGACAGTAATCGTGTACATTTTCACTCCACTGCTGTTTTCCAAATTCAGAATATATTTTCCTGCATCATATCTATTCGCTTTCTCAATATAAACAAGAGTATCAAATTTGCTCGTCTTAATCACAATTCCTGGTCTATCTTTAATATTGCTGTTCATCTTAGCCCATGTTGCCTTGGGAACAGGACGACCCCTTAGTGGAATGTACAACCTCATTGGGGTTCCAGCACGCAACTCAACAGTTTTCTTTAGCTCTTCATCAAGTTCAGCTTCAGGAGGAACTGAAATAATTAGAAAAAAATAGGACAAAAAAATAGAGCAATTAGTCAACAGCAGTGCTGTACTCTAGAGCTTATGAATTAGAATTTGCTAGCCTGCTAGTGGCATTCTAGATAATTTCAACAGGCATGCTACCAGTATATGTGTCGTAGCTGCTGCTTCCATTTTTTGACCATATATATTATTTTTTCAAGTTTGCACATGTTCAGCACCCTACTGGAGAATAATGTGGAAAATTCATTTATATTAGTAATTAATTTAAGAAAGTGTTGGTATGCTCCTTGCGTGCGCACACACAGACACACACACACCAGTAACCCTGTCAGCCACTGCCACTAATTCTGTGAGAAACACAGGGTATACATTAAGGGTGTGACAGTTCTGACTCTGAGACCAAAACCACGATACAAGATCGTGAACATTTGTATCGCTGTTCTGTCTCCGGGACAACCCCCCCAGCCCCAATTCCCTGCTGCAGAGCTCACATCACGTTATTAATGTTACAAAAGTCATTTTTTAATTCATAATCAATGCTATAACACATGTAAATCACATAATTATTATTCTGCTTAAAATTCACACATGGAAAAACATCACAAGGGAAAGCTCTACATTTTGTAAGTTCTATGCATTACTTGGACTGTAATGATACACATTGGTCATCATATACCTTTACTATTGTACATGTATTTTGGTATTTTTTTACAAATTACAAATTACTTGCATTTTAATTAAAATACTTTATTTATGTATCTGTGCCTATCTTTGCACATATATTATATACCTGTTACCAGGACCCAGATAAGTGGTGGAAAACAATTTAATTAATCATTTTTAATCACTAATAGTTAGGGCTGTCAAAATTGACGCGTTAACGCGGATTAATCCAGCATCGTGATTAATCTGATTAAAAATATTAACGCAT
>JAODKM010000034.1:8219758-8246801 GCA_026780845.1 Petrocephalus sullivani
TGCGTTAATATTTTTAATCAGATTAATCACGATGCTGGATTAATCTGCGTTAACGCGTCAATTTTGACAGCCCTACTAATAGTAGGTCTACACTTCAGTAAACTGAATTCAGTTAATTTCTACAGAAATACATTTATTTCATACAGAAATAAATGACACAAATATTAGGACAGACTCACTAAAATATTAGCACCCATACCCAAAATGTCCTTGGCTGTATATTTGCCTGGAACTTCATTCGGTTCACCGAATCCAACCTTGTTCACAGCTGTGACGCGAAACATATATTCCGTATTCTCTATAAGTCCAGTCACAATGTAATTTGTCTCCTGAAGGTTCCTTGGTACATTGCACCGTGTCCAATCGGCAGCATCAGCTCTCTTGCTTTCTACGAGGTAGCCTAATATTTCACATCCACCATTATTAGCTGGTTCTGTCCAGCATAAACTGACAGTGCTACTAGTTGTGTCAACAACTTTAGGAGAGATTGGTGGTCCAGGGGGATCTGTGGGACAGTACATAAAATATGGTAATGATTTTGGATTTTATAGCAGTTTTGTCCACATTTACAAAGGTACAGACACTCTTATTTACTTACATAAAGGATCATGAGCAATGGTGGCTTTGGATGCATCACTTGGTTTGCCAAGGCCAGCTTTATTAAGAGCAATAACTCTGAATTTATACTCATTTCCTTCTGAAAGACTGGTAGCTTCAATAGATCTCTCTATTATTGGTTTTCTGTTGACTTTTTCCCAATTTACATCTTTGGTTTCCTGCTTTTCAACCAAGTAACCAAGGATAGTGGATCCACCATCACTTGCCGGTTCTTTCCAACTCACTGTCATTTGGTCCTTTGTTATGTTAGTAATAATTGGAGGATCACAAGCACCAGGGACATCTACAATGTAAAATATTTGCATGAGTCCTTGCCCTATTCAAACAAAGTCTGTAATTTTCTTTTGTGACAAATAAGAAAATAATCAATTTACCAAATGGGTTCTTAGCGACAATAGGGTTCGTCAGGGTAGGATCACCCACACCATACTTGTTTTCGGCATGAATGCGGAACTGGTACTCACGACCCTCAATCAGTTTTTCAACAGAATATTCGGTCTGCTGAGCACTGATTTTGGATGTGACTTGAGCCCAATTTGCTCTGCTTGTTTCACGTTTATCGACAATGTAGTTGGTAACTGCAGAGCCGCCGTCTGTGATGGGCGGCTCCCAGCTCAGTTTGATGTGATCTGCATACACATCTCCAAATTTGACAGACACTGGGGGGCCAGGTACATCTGAAGAAATACGTTTGGAACGTCAAACATATTTATTAAATATATAGTGTTTACACCTACTTCTTGATATACATTTTACTTACCTAAAACTTTGAGTTTAATTTCACCTGATTTTGAACCACTTGCATTTTCTGCCAAAATAGTGTATTCTCCAGTCTCATTTCTTGTTACCGATAATAGCTCTATGAGGAATAGATTTCTTTTCTGTGACATCTTCAAGACTTCAGAAGGTTTCAGTATCTCTTCATTCCTCTTCCAAGTAACTTTTGGCATTGGCTTTCCAAACACTTGAGCTTCAAGGCACACATTTTTCCCAGCTTTAACTGGTTGTAGTGCCTTCATTTGAAACCCAATTTCTATAGTTGGTGGTACTGAAAAGCCAAACAAATGACATTTTTTCATTTGAATATAAATGACATTTTCTCAGTAGAATACAAATTTCCAAATCAATAATCTATCTTTTGGTCATACTTTCTCATTAATAGTCTTACCATTTTCAGGAGATATTACAACTGGATCAGACATTTCAGATGGTCTGCTGATGTTAACTGCAGTTTTTGCAAGTATTCTGAATTGGTATTGCCTGCCTTCCTCTAGCCCTGTTATAGTGTATTCTTCTTTGGGTAAATTTTGACTGCTAATGTTGTAGCGCACCCATTTGTCTTCAGGAGTTTTTAGAGCTTCAATGTAATATCCAGTGATCTTACTGCCACCATCATGTTTTGGTCTGTTCCATAACAGGGTAACTGAATTCTTAGTCACATCAAGGACTTCAGGCTTGCTTGGTGGATCTGTAAGAGAATGACAAAGCGAAACAAGGAGCTAGTATTACTTTACATAATCATTATTATATGAGAAAAGCAAGACAAATAACTAGGGATTAATCCGCGTTAACGCGTCAATTTTGACAGCCCTACAAATAACCATAAGAAAACCTTACCAACAGGTGTTCTTGCTGTGGCAAATTCAGTATTTTTGCTTGGTTTTCCTTGTCCAGCACGATTAATGGCTGATACCCTGAAGGTATATTCCAGACCTTCAATAAGTCCACTGCAAGGATATTCAGTTGTACGAACAACTGTGTCATTGGCCTTTACCCAGAGAAGACTGTTCCGTTCTTTACGCTCAATGTAGTATCCAGTTATTGGACTGCCACCATCACTGGCTGGTTTTTCCCAGGCAACAAACATGCAGTCTTTATTGACTTTTAGGGTGTGACAGTTCAGAGGTTCACTCGGTACCTCTGAAAATGAACAGAATTTTAGATCTGGGTTTCATTACAAAAATGTACAATATAGTCATTTATGTCAACAGATCTCACCAAAGGGGAATTTGGCGATCATCCTCTCAGAAACAATGGGCTCTCCTAGACCAAAGCGGTTCTCAGCTCGAACACGGAATATATATTCCTTTCCAGGGATAAGCTTCCCAACTGTGCAAGTAGTCTTAGTGCATGATGATACAGCAATGACCCAATCATTTCTGCTCATATCACATTTTTCTACCACATAGTTGGTGATAGTACTACCTCCATCCTCAAGTGGTAACTGCCACGACAGTGTGCAAGTATCAGCATTTACATCAGTGATTAGAAATGGTGGTTCTGGGGGACCAGGGGTATCTGAAAGATATGTATTCCAATTATTTTTAAAATATTCCTTTCAGTTTTTATCTAACACAGGAATACTTTTGCTTGTGAGACTTACCCTTGATGATTACTTTCAAAATTTGTTCCTCCTGTCCAATACTGTTCTCAGCTAAAAGGCTGTATTGACCACTGTCTAATCTTGATACATCTTTGATGATGAGCACACAACTGTTCTGAGATTTGTGCACAGCTAAACGACTAGAAGGGATGACCTCCTCTTCATTCCTTTTCCATTTACAGACCGGTGGTGGTTTTCCAGAAACAAGAGCTTCAACCCTGAGTCTTTTTCCTGCCCTTTCAGTTACAGTATCTACCATAATAATCTTTGGTGGAACTAAATAAATAAATAAAACCAGAAAGAAAGATGAGAATTGTGTACAACATGTTTTGACCAGAAAAAATATAATACATGCAATGAAGTGTGAAATAATGTTAACTTACACATCTGCTCCTTGATCTCAACTTCTCCTTTAGTTTCTGTGGGCAGACTGCATCCCATTACATTTCTTGCTGCCACTCTAAATTTGTATTTCATGTTTTCTTTCAGTCCAACAACAGCAATACTCAGATCTTTCACAACAGAATATGGCGTCCATTGTTCCTCGGGTTTATTTTGCTCCTGGACCACAGGCTGTCCATCTTTATGTTCTTGAGGTGGAACCACCAACATGTAATCAACTACATAACCATCAATTTTAGCTCCCCCATCTCTCATTGGTTTCACCCACGCCACAATTGCGCTATTCTTTGTGATTTCCAATACATCAACCTTCATTGGTGGGTCTGGTTTACCTGCAATGTCAAACCCATACAAATTAGAGTGCAATCAAAATTAATACAGTTTCCTTTTAGTTTTATCATAACCAGTGCCCAGGATTGTTGGAGTAGTTACTCTCTAAAACTACAAATTCCCCAGTTCACAAAATAAAGATATAAGGACACACATCATAATCCTGTCATTACTTTATTTTCAATGCTTTGGGCAGACATGTTGTCTTATTAAGTGCTTGGATTGGTTGGTCATTGAATTTACAATGGTAGAAATGTGTTTCTGACCTGGACATAGCTTACTTTTCATAGTAATATTCATGAGTTTTTGTGCAGTAAATTGAAAATAATGAGCGTATCTCCACTTACTGCATCACCCAGTTTCTTCTGCTATATTTCAATTTCCTTTCTGATCTTGAAACATCTATGACTAAAATCGATCAGCACACATGTGCTTTTGCATCGTCCAGTTCTAAAATAACAGTAAAGCGCGACCATTGCGGGAACACTGTAATGGCCAGTTAGTACCCAGACCCTCCGTTTTATGTTAAATTTAAATATTAAGCATGAAAAACATTATTTTGAAAATATGTGTGTAGTGTAGAAAGGGACATTTTAATAATCCAGTAATTGAAATGTGATCGCTGAAATTTGAACTCTAACACTTAACTTAATTATGAAAGAAAGTAATATAATTACAGTAACACTTTGTACTTTGTAACTTGTTACCCCCAACACTGGTGCCCAGCATTTTTAATCAGCATCAATGTACTTACTAATGGGATCTGATGCTAGATAGGATCTTGGAGAAATCTTTGGCACTCCTGCTCCATACTCATTAACTGCTGTCACTCTGAAATAATATTCTGTTCCTGATATAAGATTTGAAATTTTCAGGTTTGTTTTCTTCACATCGTTGTTCACTGTTGCCCAGGTCTTTCTGTCAATTTCACGTTTTTCAACTATGTAGTGAGTAATTTCACTTCCACCATCATTTTCAGGGGGAGACCAAGAGAGATTGCAGGATACCATTGTGATATCATTGGCTTCCAGACCCTCTACAGGTCCAGGGGTATCTATTAATAAAAAAAGGCTTCTATGAGTTTCATTATCACTTTGAGTTATATTCTCAAATTGCTGCTATAACTTTTTTGGAAGGCATCCTTACCCAGCACTTGAACATTCACAAAAATGGCTTTCTCTCCTGCAGGGCTGGTTAGAGTAAGAGAATACTTTCCCGAATCGTCCCTTGTGCTTTCAGGGATGACAAGGAATGCCATAGTATCTATTAAATCCACCTGACCTTTTCTTACAACATTGTCAATACCCATTCTCCTCCATGACACCTTTGGTGCTGGTCTTCCTCTAACTGTGGCGCACAATCTAATGGGGCATCCAGCACGAACAGTAAGACCCTTTCTCAGATTAGCATCCAATTCAATATCAGGTGCCTCTGCAAAAAGAAAAAAGAAGAGACCATTTTACTCTGTACATTCTGAGTACATCTAAGATGCAGCCATCCATTCATTTCTTATACCTACGTGTCCTATACAGGGTTGCAGAGCCTATCCTGGAAGTTACGGGTGCAATGCAGGAAACGGGTGTATTGTAGGGCACACACACCCCTGTAACACCTATGGACAATCTGGCAACTCCAGTTGACCGTAGCATGTTTTTGGACTGTGGGGGAAACCAGCTGACCAGGAGCAAAGCCCATTACGGGGAGATCACGCACACATGCAGACCCGGGCATTGATTCAAACACTGGAGCCCAAATGTGGGAGGCAACTTGTGTCATTAAGCAAAATATACAAAATGAGTGTACAGTACGTCAGTGATTACCTAGGATCTCTTTGGGTGAAACAGCATCTTTGAGACTTGCTGGTTGACTCATGCCAACCTGGTTTTGTGAATACACACGGAATTCATACTCCAGTTTTTCATCCAGACTAGTAACAGTAAAGTCTGTCACTGTCATCCGAGCAGTAACATTACACTTTTTCCAGCCTTGATCTGCATTTTTACTTGTACCCTTAATTCTAAACTCAACCACATATCCAATGATTGGAGCGCCACCATCACAAACTGGCTTTTTCCAGCTGAGCGTGATAGATGTCTGTGTGCTGTCAGAAATCTTCAAATCCTCTGGCGGGCCAGGAGGTCCTGCAAAGTTAATATTATGTTGATGTACACCCATTTATATATGAATTTGGAATGTACAAAATAAACTGGGAGAAAACACAAACTTAATAATGAAAAATATTAACCATTGTACAAATAATGAAACATACAATAATTTCTTCTGTATAAGCAGGTTAGCCATCATCAAGGCAAATATTCTTGATACCTATATCATTTGCAAAATGGGCACCATTTCGTGGATCTACCTGAAAACTACTTCTTGGATCTTTTTTTTTTTACACGAAAGATACAGTAAAGCATGTTTTGACAATTTATGTTGACATTTAAGTTTAAAAGGAAGAAACTTGCCTACATGTAAATGATGATATGTCAAGAAACTTACCAACTGGATCTCTAGCAGTTACTGATACTGAGGGTTTACTAGGATCTCCCAATCCTACTTCATTTTGTGCCTTGACACGAAACTGATATTCATGGTTAGGGATCAAGTTGGTAACATTCACACATGTCTGTGGGATAGGATCCTTTGTAACTGAAACCCATTTAATGGAATGTAGTTCCTTTCTTTCAAGAATATAGCCTGTGACAGGCTTTCCACCATCATTTTCTGGAGGAGACCATGAAACTGTCATTTCCTCCTTTCCAATTTTGATGACTTCAGGTGGATCTGGTGGACCAGGTCTATTGAACTGTGTTCTGGCAATGACTGCCTGGCTCTCCACAGCAGGACCTGTTCCCATCTTGTTTTCTGCTCGTAATCTGAAGATGTATTCATTCCCTTCCACAAGGCGAGTCACAATAGCTGAAGTACTTAGCACAGCTGCAGAGTGAACGGACCAAACCATTCTCCTTGTCTCACATTTTTCCAGAATGTAGTTCTGAATCTCACAGCCTCCATCGTCCTCTGGAGGATCCCATATTAATTTACATCGGTCCACTGAAATATCAGACACCTTGAGGTCTCGGACAGGGCCAGGTTTATCAAGCACATTCACAATAACATGAGCAGAACAGCTCCCTGAAGAGTTTGCTGCAGTCCCTACATATTTTCCTCTATCGGTTCGTCTTGAGGATGTCATTAGTAACTTTGAAAAATCTGCACCAGTTTCAATATGGCATCTTGGGCTTTTGTTAATATCACCAGTATCGCCTTCCTTAAGCCATTTAACCACAGGTTGGGGCTTTCCTTTAAGACTTGCATCAATTTTAATAGAATCTCCAGCTTTCACGGTGAGGACACCATCTAATTTAATGCTAAGTTCTGGTTCGAGCAGTTCTTCTTTCACAGGTGTTTCAGACGTTGTTACCCAATTACTCACTCCTCCTTCATTCTTAGTTTGTACTCTGAATTGATATATTTGGTTTTCAATGCACCTATCTACCATGAAGAATGTTTCTTTGATTGCACCTTTGTGTAGCCTTTCCCATTCTTCAGCTCCTTTTAGCTTCCTTTCGACATGGTAAACAAGATTGTGACTCCCACCAGTGTACTCTGGTTTTTTCCATTTAAGGAAAACAAATGTCTTGCCGATTTCAGCAATATGAAAGTTTTCAGGCTCACCAGGCTTTTCAATTGGATCAACAGCCAGAATTGCCATTTTAGTTTCAACTGGTGGCCCTTGACCACACTTATTTTCCGCACTGACACGGAATAAATACTCACAGTTTTCCATGAGTGGTGCTTTAACAAGACGTTTCGTGCAATCAGAGGACACTACTGTCCAGCCCCTTTGATTTGGTTGTCGACACTCAATAATGTAATTTGTTATTTCAGTGCCTCCATTATCTTCTGGATTCTCCCATGATACCATACAAGAGTCCTTAGTTACGTAACTTATCTTCAGATTTTGGCATTGCCCAGGTTTATCAAGAACATTAACTACAATACTAGCTTGTGCTTGACCACTAATGTTTTTTGCTTGAATGACAAATTTCCCATAATCTTCTCTAGTTGCTTCTTTAATGATCATATCAACAAGTGGGTAATTGTTGTTCATCTCAGTCCGCTTATCTCGAACTAAGACTTTTGCATCCTTAGTCCAGGTAATTTCAGGATCAGGTCTTCCTTTAACACGAGCAACTAAGTTAATGTTCTGCCCTGTTCTGACTGTCAGCAGATCACGACAAGCAGCATCAACAATAACCTCTGGAGGAATAAGGATGTCTTTTGCAATAATGGTTTCACTAAGTTCTTTTGGTTCTCCTTCTCCAATCTGATTACAAGCTCTTACACGAATCTTGTATTCCATGCCCTCAATTAATCCTGGCACTCTATATGCGCACGGCTTAATAAGTTCATCCTTATTTATTCTGTCCCATTGCGCACTGCCTGATTTCTGACATTCAACAATATAACCTAATACAGGACTGCCCCCATCTCTTGTAGGCTTAGTCCAGACTAAATCCGCATATGATTTGCTCCAGTCCTTAAGTTTGACATTATTTGGAGGACCGGGGCGAGTGATAGGACGTGCAGTTTTAACTTGATCTGACACTGGAGAAGGTTCACTTATGCCAGCTATGTTTTCTGCAAATACTCTAAACTCATAGGTATTGCCTTCAAAAAGCCCAGATACTCTGTATCTGGTATCTAAGACAGGAGTTTTGTTCAGACGAATCCATTTACCCGTCATTTCTCTCCGTTCTACAATGTAACCTATAATTGGACTTCCACCATCAGATAAAGGAGGTTCCCACTGAACAGTCACAGCGGTTTCAGTAATATCATGAGCAACTGGTTGGCCTGGCGCACTAGGTGGGTCAAACATACGTTTGGCAATAGTGGGTGAACTTTCAAGGGCAGCACCAATACCAACTTTGTTCTCTGCACGAATACGTGTTACATATTCGCGACCTTTCTCCAAATAGGAAACCTTAGCTTTGGTATTAGTGCTTCCAGAGCTTACTACTGCCCATGGCTCCCATGGCTTCTTAGTATCCTTCTTCTCAACAATATAATTCATCAAAGGGGTTCCACCATCATCCTTGGGAGGACGCCAGCTGATGACCATGAAATCAGGAGTAACCTCAAGCATGTTAACTGGGCCAGTAGGAGGACCTGGGACATCAATAACTGTGACATGCAAAGCGACTGTCTTGCTTCCGGCTGGGTTGGAAACTGTGAGAAGATACTCTCCAGTGTCTTGTCGTTTACAGTCATTAATGGTGACCATAGTTGAATAGTGATCAGTTTCAATCAGCACATTGCCTTCACTTTTGATTTCCTTGCCATCAGTAACCCATTTAGGAGTTGGAACGGGAATGCCTTTCATGATTGCAGGAAGCTTTATTGTGCTTCCAGCTTTCACAACAATTCCTTCAATTAGCTTCACATCAACTTCTATTGTTGGTGCCACTAAAATAAACAAAAAAGAATACATTAATGGAAATATTTTCTCAAACTTAAAATATTTTATTTTCCTGAGTGAAAACAAAAATGTGACTTACCAAGTTTTTCTTGGCACAGAATAGGTACTGTGGTATCAGGACGACTCAGACCTATAGCATTCTCTGCTTTCACTCGGAATCTATAGGTTTTTCCTTCTTCAAGTCCAGTCACATGACATTCAGTCTTTTTGACAGTTTTAAAAGCAATCCAGTCTTTTTCCCCTTCTTCTTGGTATTCTACTAGGTATCCAGTAATATCACTCCCACCTGTGCGATCTGGCATATTCCACTGAAGCCAGACTTCGGTTTTATCTGCATCCACATGATGCAAGTACTTTGGTGGACCAGGCGGGTCTTAAATAAGGAAAGAAAAATATTGCTTTTTATGGTAACAAAAATGGATATTTCATATTTAAAAACTTATTTAAAAATTACATGAATACTCACAGAGGGGATCAATCGCCTTTATGGGTTTGGTAGTTGAAATGTATTCACTTCTGCCAAACTGGTTTTCAGCAGCAACACGGAACATATATTGAGTTCCTTCCATTAAGTACAAAGCCATTAGGCTAGGCTTCTTGCATGTAGGACAAACAGGCACCCAGTTATCTGAAGCCACATCGCGTTTTTCTATCACATAATTGGAAATAACAGCACCTCCATTATCCTCTGGCTCATTCCAAGAAAGATAGGCTGATTCTCTTGTAATCTCAGAAATGGTGAGATTCCGAGGTGGACTAGGTTTATCTGTATTTGAAAAAGGAATGTACTCTAATTAGAAGTTCAGTCATACATACAGAAACTTAGTTATTAATGTTAAGAAATTCGGTAATACTTTCTATGAATGCCATGTCTTTAAGAATCTATGAACTCATGAATAACACATTATATTGCATTCATAAAGCATTATAAACATGGCTATAAATATTTTAAAAAGGCATACCACATTATAGTCATGTTCATTATGCATTATGAATGCATTATGAAGCTCTAATCTATAATGCACTATAGATGCTTTCATAATGCACTACAAAGTATCCTTTATTAATGCATGATGAATGTATCTATAGTGCATTATAGATGAAAGCTTCATTGGAGCTTATGAAGTATTATAACCAACACTACACTGCCTTATGACTGTCAAAAGAAGATACTGTAATGCTTTAGTAAGATTACACTGCCTGGTCAAAAACAATTTTTGGACTGCCTTTATCTATGATTATGGTGCAAATTCACATCATGGCATTGTTTCCACGAGCTTATACAGCATCTCAACATTTATTTTCAACCATATTTGCATTCATTTCTTCTTCAAGTGAGTTGAACCATTCCATAAAGTCTTCTTCAACACATCCCAAACACTTTTTATGGGCGTTCAATTCCATTGTTAACAATGGAATTTAAACCTTGGACCAGACCAGATGTGCTCTTTCTGGCACTCTCTTTGACCTTATTTTCAGATGCTGGCCATGGTGCAGCAGATGTTGTTATGCTTCTCAACCTTCTTTTCCTAACTTGTATGTGATACCAGTTTTTTCAGTCTAAGGCAATAAACCATGTTTGATCACAGCCAGCCAGGAGCCACAAGATGTGTTGATTTTTGTGTTACAAAGTAACAGAACAACCAGTATATAACAAAGAACCATAGCTGAATCCTACATGGGGTTAAGCTCAAGACCCTGTGGTGGCTAAATCATATGTGAAAATGATTTCTCATGATGCTGAACTACTCTTTCACAATTTGATGCCAATCTTGGCATTCTCATCCTGGAATATGCCTGTGCCATTAGGGAAGAAAAAATCCATTGATGGTATAACCTGCCAATTCAGCAGATTCAGGTACTCAGCTGACTTTTGATTATTGCTGCACAATGTTCCTGAACTGTAATAGTGATCCAGTCATTGCCCTTTAAGTATTAGCTGATTTGGCCAGGCAGTGTATTATACCAACCATAATAATGCATTATGAAGGTATCGAAATTATAGATGACAACTTCAAGTAAGGTGTTACTGGGAATGCTTACCTAAAACAAGAACTGTGCATGTTGCTGTTTTAGAACCTGCAGGATTTTCCACAGTAATCATGTAATCACCACAATCGAAACGAAGACAGTTGCGGATTTCTAGTTTACTTCCTTTACCAGTAACCTCCACGTTAGCTCTAGGTGGAACCTCTGCATTATTCTTCCGCCACATGACTTTGGGGAACGGCACACCCTTAATTCCTGCACTGAGAATGATATTAGTCCCTACCATGGCCAGATGCTCACGGGCCATGTTTGCGTCAAGTAGAAGCTCTGGAGGCTCTGTTGAAAAGAAAATTCAGAAATGATTCTATTAAAAACTGAAAAGGTAACCTGGAACATGTGAACTAACTATGTATTTTTCTATTATGTAATGTAAAATCCCAATTACCAAGTCTGTCCTGTACTTTCACAGGTTCCTTGACATAAGCAGGTTCTGATTTACCAGCAGCATTTGCTGCCATAATCCTGAACCTGTACATGCCTCCATCTTCAAGGTTCTGTACAGTAAACTTGGTTTCTTGGCATGATTCAGGAGCCTCATTGGCTTTTTTCCATTCTTCCTCCCCAATCTTTTGATATTCTACTAGATAGCCAAGAATTTTTCCTTTTCCATCATGACGAGGTCGCTGCCAGGTTAAACTTACAGATTCTTTAGTCTTGTCCACAGATTCTGGAAGCACTGGTGGGCTTGGTGGCACTGTGAATTTAAAAATATATACAGTATATATATTAAGTAGATTTTATATATAATACAATCTGGGCCTCAGTAAAAAAAATTAAAAAATGATATGTTGATGAAAAGGTACAAATGAGCCTTACCAATTGGATCTTTAGCTACAACAGGATTTGATGGTGGACTAGGATCACCAAGACCTATTTCATTCTCTGCCATGACACGGAATTCATATTCACAGCCTTCAGTAAGATCTTGAACTCTGAACTGAGTGTCTGGGTATATAGGTTGTTTTGTGGCACGTGACCATCTCTTAGATGTCGCCTCCTTTTTCTCTAAAATGTAGTTAGTAATTGGTTTGCCACCATCACGAGGTCTACTCCAGCTAACAAGAGCCATGTCTTTGTACACCTCTTTAACAACAGGTTGGTCAGGTGCCTCAGGTACTCCTGTGAAAGAAAGTTTAAAAGCCACTATAAAATAATATGTATTAAGGGCACCTGTGCACATATGTGGGCAAAACAACCACGCCTTTTAATTTAACGAAATGATTCTTACTAAAGAGATCTTTGGCTCGCATCTCTTCAGATTCCAGTGGATCACTGATTCCATACATATTCTCAGCACAGATTCTCATAATATACTCCCTTCCTTCAGTTAGCTTGGGTACTTTGCATGTTGTCTTTGTGGAGGCAGATGTCACAGTTACCCAAAGATCCCTCTTCGTGTCTCTCTTCTCAATAATATAGTTCGAAATCTCAGAACCACCGTCATCAAGAGGTGGCTTCCAGGAGATAACCATGAAATCTCTGTGAACTTCTTTGAACAATACCGGCCCCTCTGGTGGTAGTGGACGATCTAAAAATTAACATCATTAAGAGTTAAATAAATAGTAGAAAGAACCTGTAACATTATATGTGGAATAGAGAAATGATTACAGAAGAGACTGGAGACTTTTTTTTCTGGAAAAAAATTATATCAAGACCAGGAAAAAAGAAATACGTACCGACAACAGTTACAATGCAAATGCCCTTGCGTGAACCTGTACAATTCTCTACAAGCACACAATATCTGCCACTATGTTCACGCTTAGCCTTCATTATGCCTAAGCACATTGTGGTTGGAGTGTTCTTCAGTTTGATATGGTTATCTTCCTGTAATTCTTTATCGTCCTTGGACCATGTAATAGATGGTGCTGGCTTTCCAGTGTAGCGACCTTGTAATGCAAAAGATTCGCCAACACGTATAATGACCTTGTCACGGAAATCGAGCTCAATTGTTGGTGGTTCTGAAAATGAAAGCAAACAGATTGCACAGATTTCACCTGGTTTACAAGTTTATGAATGCTTTATGCACCACAAATTTAGCCCATATGTGGTACCTCATAAGAATTTGCCACTTCCCTTACCTAGCTCATCCTTGCAAATAATTGGTTTGGTGCTAAATGAAGGTTTTCCTTGTCCGATTTCATTTACTGCACTAACGCGGAATTCATAGGTGTCGCCCGCCTTAAGACCATCATAGGTACATTTCCTCCCAAGCAGCTTCTCTTTTGTGAGTCGGGTGAACTTTTCCTTGCCAATTGGACGGGCTTCTACTACATACATGGTAATTTCAGACCCACCATCATTCTTAGGTGGTTTCCAAATCAAAGTAATAGAGTCCTTTGTGACTGCTGTGACTTCCAGATCTTCAGGGCGGTCTGGTACACCTAGTTCATCAGAGCAGTTACAGTCAGATCTAAAATCAACCAGCAGCATAACTGTGCACTAGCCTCAGTTAGACAGAAGAAAGCTAAGTGTAAGTGTAAGTATTAGTGCATGATAAAACGTTGCATAAAAAAGTACTCACTATAACGGTCCTTGATGGTTATTTCTGAAGTAGTTTCAGTAAATGGACCTATTCCAATCATATTTTCAGCTGCAATTCTGAAGAAATAAGCCTTTCCATCAATAAGACCATGAACAACAGCAGTGTGTCTAGTGACTGTGCAAGACACTGGAGTCCAAGCCTTATGTTCAGCTTCACGTTTTTGTATTATGAAATTAGTAATAGCCGAACCACCATCATCTTCAGGATAGAACCAGTTTAACTTGCATGAGTCACTAGTGAGATTCTCTGCAGTGATTGGCACACCAACTGGACCAGGAACATCTAAGGCAGAAATATAAAGGAAGGTTTAAGTCATCTTTTTTAAATTACTTTTTAAACCAGTGGGTGGCATTGTGGCTCAACAGGTAATCTTGTTGCCTTATACCTCCAGAGCTGGTGATTTAAATCCTGCCCCTTCTGTGTGCGTGTGTGTGTGTGGAGTTGTCCAATGATGTGGCCCCATGAGTTTCCTCCCCCAGTACCCAGTAACTGGTATCTATAAAAACCCCTATGCTTTATCCACACCCCCTTCAATTAGTACTGAATAACAATGAGCAGTATACGTACCCAACACATTCACCACAATGGTTTTCTTTTTTTCACCTCCGTCATTCTTAGCCGTGAGTGTATACATGCCTTGATGTTTCCGTGTGCATTTCTTGATTACCAAAGCCGAACTTATTGCAGTCGTCTCAATCACAGCTTCCTCTGGTAATGCACCATCATCTCTATTCCATGTAATCTGTGGTGCAGGCTTTCCAGATACAAAGGCCAGGATACGAATCACACCGCCAGCATGAACAACTAGCCTCTCTTTCATTGTAGCATCCAGGTCCACCTCTGGAGCAACTGAGAAATGAAAAGATCATATTTCCTCCTAGATATACATAATTATTAACTATTTGGTAACACTTTAAAATGTGGCTTCTTAATGAATCTTAACATATCTTTTACTTTAAGTAAATATTTGTTCATATTTGTTCATGATTTGTACTGCAACTTACTTATTCTGTCTTTCAGTTCAATCACTTCTGGTACTTCACCCGGTTGACTAATACCAGCAGCATTTATGGCTCTTACTCTAAATCTGTAATGTCCCATTTCTTTTAGTCCATCAACAACAAGTCGGGTTCCTCTGACTTCCTTATCTTTAGCCTAGAAGGCAAGATAGATAGATAGATAGATAGATGGATGGCTAGGTAGATGTTCATGTGTACTTTACATGAACATGCATGTACTTTACACACAAAGATAATGAGACAATAATAATTTAAACATACTTTGCCCCATTCTTCTTGACCTTCCTCTTTGTACTCAACAATGTAGCCAATGATCTTCGAGCCACCATCTTTTAATGGTGGAACCCATTCCAGATCAACGGTTGATTTTGTCCAGTCAGTAACTTTTGGTATAGGAGGATCTGGTGGAGCTAAAAGAAATATGTGCAAAGAATTGTATAATTTTTTTTTATAATTCTAGAATTTCAGAACAACAATTGCAGAAAAATTCTTTATAATAAACAGCATATACCTGCAGGGTCTGTGGCAGCAACAGGATCTGATGGCAGGCTTGGAGGACCACATCCTACTGCATTAATGGCAGTGACACGAAACTGGTACTGAGACCCTTCAATGAGACCACTTACGTTATGTGACACACCAAAAGGCATAACTTTGACCGGGTCTCGGGTTACTCTGTTCCAGCGTTTGGAAGTTGTCTCTTTTCGCTCTAGCCAATAACCAATCACTGGTGTTCCACCATCATGTTCTGGCTCTTCCCAGTTAACTGTCATGGAGTCATGGGTTATACTTGAAATGGTTGGTTTTTCACAATGACCAGGAACAGCTTTAGAGAGAAAATACATGTAAATACACATTACTCAGGAAAAACAAATTAAAGTGAACCAACACATTGTCACGAATGCGGCGGGAGGAACGACCCATGTTTGCAGGCTGCGGGGTTAAGCCCTTCACAAGGGCGTTTATTAGCCAGAACAAGAGACTTTAACAGAACAAACGTGAGCGCAAGCAGTGACATGCATTAACAAAGACCGACAGGGGAGACTGGACTTGGGCAGACTGAAATAGAGCAGCACATTAAGGGTCAAACGAGAGGCAGCTGGTCAGGGGAAACAAGAGGAGCAAATTCCATTCGGCAAAGACAATGAGGGTCAGGTGTGGCAAAATAAGCCCCGCCAGAGGGCAGAACAGGGGATAAAACACGAAGGGCGGGGCTGAGCGTAACATACACTATATACTTCAATACACTCACTGCAAAGATTCCTGGCTTTCTCTGGTTCACTGTCAAGGGGATCACCAATACCATATTTGTTTTGTGCCATGATACGGAACACATATTCATGGCCTTCTATCAGATTCTCCACCGTGTAAACCCGCTCTTTGGGTTCATTGGTAACATGTATCCAAGTCTTCCTGTTAGCCACACGTTTCTCTATGACATAATTAGTAATCTTTGACCCCCCATCATCTTTAGGTGGAAGCCAAGACAGTGTAATCTTCCCTGAGGAGATTTCTTCAAACTTGATGGGTGGACAAGGTGGTCCAGGGCATCCTGAATGAATAAATCAAGACATTATCCAAAGTCTTATTATTCAAGCTTTATATATGATCGTGGGGAATAAAACTAAACAAAGGCAAATTACCTAATACATTGAGCCTTATATCCTTTGAGGCTTCACCCAGACTGTTGCTAGCTGTGATTGTGTAAATACCAGTGTCTGCTCTTTTTCCTTGCTTGATCAGAAGTGTGCAGCTGTTATCAGACACAAGCTTGTTGATGTGCTCATCATACTCTACATCAGTCTTTACATCCTTTTTGTAGGGTGGAGCCTTTTGCCATGTGAGGGTAGGGAATGGGCAACCCTTGATTTTAGCAACAATTTTGATGTCAGTTCCTTGCTCAGCTTCCATGAATGTGTCAAGTTCAATACTAGGTGCACCTTAAAGAAAACATTTAATATAAAATTATGCAAAGGTTAAGTTAAAATACTTTTTTGTTCGGTAAATTTGAAATATCCTTCTTATTGACATACATGTCTGGTCTTTAACAGTGACTGGCCCAGCAGTTGAGGACGGCCTGCTTGCTCCTGCCTCATTCACAGCTTTGACACGAAATTCATATTCTCCACCTTCATTAAGGTCCTCAATTTTAAAAGTGGTCTCCTCAACATCACGTCGATTGCATTGTCTCCAGGATTCCTTTTGTGTTACACTGGTGTCCCAGCAAAGACGCTCAACAATGTAATGTGTCACAGGAGCTCCACCATCATTGATGGGTGGCTTCCATATAAGGGTCACAGTGTCCTTGGTAACTTGATTAATTTTGACCCTTATGGGAGGATCTGGAGGGCCTAAAGAAGCTTGACAATGTTAAAATTCATTCCAGCTTAAAATGTTGCAAATAACAATTATTTAGTTTTAATTCACTTACTTATGGGATCCCTGGCCTTTGTCCGCTGAATCGTTTCTGTGTGTGGTCCCAAGCCAAGGCTATTTTCTGCCCGAACCCGAAATAGGTACTCTTGTCCCTCGATAAGGTCACACACAACGAATGCCTGACTGCTGCACGCAGGACTGACCTTCGTCCAGGCCTTTCCTTCAACAGTTTTCTTCTCAATATAGTAACTCTTGATTCTTTCACCCCCCTCATTATCTGGAGGCTTCCATGTAAGTCTACAGCTGCCTCTTGCAATATCAGAAACTTTGAGCTCCTTTGGAGGTCCTGGTAAATCTAAAAAAAGAAATATATTTGCATAACATACATATTGTTATTATTATTATTATCACACTTTTAATTCTGGGATATCCTCATGGCTATCTTCTGTTAAGCGAAGGCCAAGACATCAGGTCAGGTTTAAAAATGTAATAGAAATTTCCCATGTGGCCTGTGTTTATTATTGTTGCTTTTTGTATCGTAATGCATTTGTATGTATTTGGGAGTAAATGTAATCTTTGTAAGTCATGTACATGTAGGATGACGCTAATGCAGGAAAGAATATTGAGGACAATGCGCACTTTCTCCAGAGGTGATGTACTTCACACACCAGATCTGTGTATTTGCATAAATACACCAGATCTATGTATTTGCATATTTTATCTGTTTTTGTCTTTTGAAGGTATCATTTTGAATGTATGTGTGTGGTATACCAATGTCTATAATGTATGTGGTTTTGTTGTTGATCGATCAGTGTGATGTCAGGTCTGTTGTGGTGGACGGTTCTACCTGTCTGTATAGTTCTGGTGTTAATGATTTGGTTCTAAATAGCTAATGTGAATCCTTCAGTTTCACTGAACAGATCCCCGAGAGTAAGCTGGCTGTTTAATGTACTTTGTTGTTGTTATTATTATTATTATTATTATTATTATTATTACTACTACTACTACTACTGGCACTTAATTTCTTTTCTGTTTTGTACTGCTTACCGAGAACATTGACTCTGACTTTCACAGCCTTCTTTCCAGCTTTATTTTCAGCAGATATGATATACATTCCAGAATGGCATAATTTACTATCAGAAATTGTGATGGTTGATGTAGTGTCAGTAGATTGAATCTAAAAAAAATATATAAATATATAGATTGCATTAGAATTGCTGAATAATGTTTTTAAAATCCAAATTCAAGTTATGACAGCACAATACCTGTGAATCTACTGGAAGAAAATGAAGACCTTCCTTCTTTTCAGATGTTGCTTTGCCATCATACTGCCATGTGACTGTTGGGAAAGGACATCCTGTGATAATTGCAGGGATTTTTATTGTGGAACCAGTCCGACAGGATAGTAACTCCTTGGCATTGACATCCAAAGTGACTCTTGGTTCCTCTGTGAAAGTGAAATTCAAATATCAGTTCAATCACCTAACATATATATTTTTTTAAATAAATATGAACACATTATGAGAATTACCTAATAATTCTTTAACAAGAATGCCAGAAGTTCCTGGGCTTGGTTCAGACTCTCCTTCGGAATTGACTGCAATAATTCTAAATTTGTATTTCTTCATTTTTTGGAGATCGGGTACTGTAAATTTATTGTTAGGATGTGGTTTGTCTGATTCATTGACTCTTATCCATTGTAATGAGTCTTCATCTTGAACCTCAATAATGTAGCCTTTGATGGGGCTTCCACCATCTTTATCTGGTGGATTCCAAGTAAGAGTGACACTATCATCGGTTTTGTGTGCAACTTCTGGGCTTGATGGCATTCCAGGAGGATCTGGAAAATAAAAATAATGATATCGTTTTAAAACACTTGCATCATTAATTCACATTTTTAATGTTTATAAAAATATCTATATATCTATCCATCCATCCATAAGTTTATCCTTGGATGGGATGCCAATTAAAGTAAAACACGTAACAGGGAATGAGACAGAAAAATGAACATACTTTTGGGATCAGTTGCAAACGCACTCTCAGTTGGATCAGATGGAGGTCCAACACCAGCAGCATTACATGCCATCACACGGAACTGGTATTCAGCACCCTCATTCAGGTGGTGAACATTAAATTCTAGGCCTTTTATTGCTGGTTTTGTGATTGGGGCCCGATTCACACGATTCCAGTAAACAGCTCCTTTTTCTCTCTTCTCAAGCCAGTAACCCGTGATAGCAGATCCACCATTATCCTTAGGTGGTTCCCATGTTACCAGCATGGAAGTCCTCGTGTGTCCAGCAATCTTTGGGTTTTGTGGTGGACCAGGGAGGCCATACAGATCCTTAACAGTAACTTTCTCCGATTCACATCCATCACTGACTCCATACTTATTCTCAGCTTTGATCCTGAACTGGTAAGTTCCATCCGTTTCAAGTTTTGATAGCTTGAAAGGAATATATTTTAATTTACTTTTTTAATTTATTTTCCTAATACATAACAATTATGCTTAGTAAAAATAATTGTTAACGTTATACTTACCCTATATCGCCTTTCAATTGCACTATCAGTTATCTCCTCCCAATCTGATTTCTTCTTTCTCGCATCTCTCTTCTCAATAATATAGTTTGTGAGTTCACTACCACCATTATCTTCTGGAGCATCCCAAGTAAGATAACATCCTTGACTTGTGATATCAGAAACTACAATGTTCTGTGGTGGCATTGGACGGTCTAAAATGCAAACATGGAATATTTAAAAAACGTCTTTTTAATGGGTTCAGTACATAATCAGGCGACTTAAAGATGTAACGCTTACCGAGTATCTGTACCCTCATGTTCTCACACGCAGATCCAAGGTGGTTTGAAGCAGTCAGTGTGTACGGGCCACTATCTTTCCGATCAGTTTCAGGAATACTAAGTGTTGTCTTTGCTTTTGAATAGCTCAGCACCTCAGTTTCAATCTGAATTTTTTCTGTCGGTTCCTCGATCACATTTCCATCCTTTGACCATTCAATCTTGGGCATTGGGAGCCCTATCACTTCTGCAGGAATTTCAATGGCTTCTCCCTTCTTAACGGTGATTATACCACTCTTGAAGTACTTCAACAGTGTCACAGTTGGCATAACTTCAATGAAAAGAAAATTAAGTGTGAGTTAATTTTAGATCAGAGATAATGTGTATACCCACTGGACAATAAGCAATTTGCATAATGTAGTAAAAAATACCTTCATCATCTTGAATAACAGCACTTATTGTAAGTGAAGGCTCTCCATCGCCAATATCATTTACTGCTTTGACACGGAAGTCATACATATGATGTTCGGAGAGGTTTTCCAGTGTTAAAAATAAATTCTTACATATCTGCCGATTGCCAATCTCAAACTCATTTCCATCTTTTCTCTTTTTTTCTACATAATATCCTCGAATTGGACTGCCGCCATCACTTTGAGGTGGTTTCCAAGACAAAGTTATTGATGACTTGTTTTTTTCCGTAAAGCGAAATCTCTCTGGTGCAGTTGGGGTACCTTGAATTAATAATTAACAAATTTTATGCATTTTCACAATTAAATAGTTTCTTCAGTTTTTGGTTATATGCAAAGTATCACTTACCTTTAGGATCTATTGCAAGAACAGGGCCCAGGTCAACTGGTTCACCACAACCAAACTTGTTTTTCGCCACAACACGGAACATATATTCCCCTCCAAGTAGCCCTCTAATTTCACATTTACATGTAGGTGTCTCAATTGGCTGTCTCCATGTGTGCATCTTTGCATCCCTCCTTTCAACAACGTAGCCAGTGATATCACTTCCACCATTATCTGCAGGTTCTGACCAGCTTAGTGCTATCACCTTTTTTGTGACTACATTGGTCTTTAAGTCAATGACAGGACCAGGAACATCTATGAGATTTAAAAGAGAATATTTTACAGAAGCAATACAACATGTAAAAGTATAATAAAAAAAATTATGTGATTGATGGATTGAATGGATTCTCATTTTTTACTTACCCAAGACTTCAACTCTAGTACATACAGATTTGGTTCCACTACTGTTTGAGCCAGTAATCTGGTACATGCCATGGTCAGACCTCAAGGCATTTTTTATAGTTAAAGTGCTGTTTTTCCCAATAGTTTCAATAATAACATATTCTTTGACAGGTTCACTTTCATCCTTTGTCCATTTCACTTCCGGTTGAGGTCTACCATTTACATGAGCAGGTAACCTCAGTGTCTCCCCAGCTTGAATAGTAACACCATTTCTTACAGATATGTCAAGTTCGACAAAGGGAGTCTCTGTCACAGTAAGAACAAAAGCACATTAACCACCAATCTTTATTTTCTTCATTGCATTTCATATTTTTAAAAGTTTGGTTACCCTGTGGTTCCTTCACCATAACAGGCTGAGTCATGCCAGGTGCTCCTTCACCTGCCTGATTTACAGCAAACACACGGACAATATAATCAGCTCCCTCTGTCAGTCCAGAAATGTTAAACTTGCAGTCTTTGCATATTCTCTCAGTGCAGCGGGACCAATTCTTTTCTCCTGCAAGGACTTTCTCAACATGATACCCAAGGATGTCTCCACCACCACTGTACAAAGGAGGCTTCCAAGTCAGTTCAATGGATGATGAGGTAGTATCAACAATCCTTGGAACAGGTGGACCAGGCGGCACTATGAAAATTGAGAATATTTTTAATTTTTCTGATTTGATGACTTAAAGTGCTTTGATTCATATGCTGTTAAATTAATTTAAATCTTAATAAAACTTACAAATTGGATCTTGTGCGACTTTTGGTTCAGATGGAACACTGAAATTTCCAGGTCCAGCTAAGTTTTCAGCACAAACTCTGAAGATGTAGGTCATGCCATCCAGTAGACCATTAACTCTGATATTCAATGAATTAAGCAGGTTGTAATTTACTCTGATCCAATATTTGCTATTGATTTCTCGTTTCTCGATCCAGTACCCCAAAATAGGACTGCCGTTGTCTTTTGGCTCATTCCAGCTTACAAGCATGCTGTTTTCAGTTACTTCTCCCACTCTTGGCATATTGGGTGCATCAGGGGGATCTGAAAATCATATATAATTTTTTGTAATAAAAATTAAACTATCTAGTGCTAATGTTCTTAAGCACATCTGAAATATCTTACCAAATTCATTCTTAGCTATAACTGGTGTTGAGTAACATGCAGGTCCAGGACCCATTTTGTTTTCTGCTGAAATCCGGAAGATGTACTCCTTGCCTTCAATCAATTTTGTTACAGAATATTTGCATCCCTTGCAAGCTGAAGTCACAGTAATCCATCCATCATCGTCTTTAGCACTGTCTTTTTTCTCCAAAATGTAGTTGAGAATTTCACTACCACCATCATCTTTAGGTGGGTCCCACTTACAAATGAGAGAAGTGTTCCTGAGTTCTTGAAAAGTGAAGTTAACTGGAGGTCCAGGCACATCTAAAAATCACAAGCATACATTACACCCAACCAAATGCGCAAACAAAATTAATGCAGTTATAATAATTTAATTAAAAATAAATCAAACTTACCAAGGACATTAACATCACAGGATGCTGTTGCAGTACCATGAACATTCTCAACCTTAGCCGTGTACACTCCATGGTCACTTCTAACACAGTCACGGACCATCACAATGGCCACACCCTTTTTGCTGGGATCAAAAGAAATCCGTTCATTAAGGGGTGGATGGTATGGCTCCTCGGGTTCAGAATAAGCAGCCTTACTCTTCCTTTTCACAGTAGGCTTCACTTGTCTCTTTAATGTCTCCACCTTAATGACCTCATCGTTTCTTAACCAAGTCACATTTGGGTATGGAGATCCAGAGATATAGGCATCTATATTAATCTCTTCACCTTTTCTCAAGGTCAGGTTTCCAATGACAGAAACCTTTGGGAGTTCTAAAGGAAGAAAAAATAACGGTTATATAGATTCATGTTCACCGTTGACACAAAACATTATAACCACTCCCTTGTGAAGCGAAAAATTTTATAAAAATCTTATAAAACTGGAGTGTGAGTTGGCTTTTGTCAAGTCACTCAGATCTTTATACCTCACCTTTTCTTCTGTATTCAACATGTTAATTATTGAGTACCAAATGTTAGCTTGCCATCTAACAGATCCCAAACACATGCACTGTTTTGACAAGTCACCATTATGGGCGTGGTTATAACGTTTTGACTCATGTCGATGTGAGAATATATAAACTCACTTAAAATACAAAGTATTATCATGATTTTAGGTTGTGCATACCAACAGGGTCTACAGCTTTCACTAGTGGTGTGGTAGAAGAAGGATCACTGATTCCAAGAGCATTCTCAGCACGAACACGAAACTGGTACTCTTCTCCCTCTTTCAAGCCTTCCAATATGTACGAAAAACCAGGCACCAGTATTTCATTGCATCTTTCAAATCGAGTACCATCTTTTGTGATTTTCTCCAAAATATAACCTTTAATGGGGCTACCACCATCAAATACTGGCGGTTTCCAAGTGAGGGTTACGGAATTGGCAGTAACATTATGGGCCTCAACTTTGGTAGGTGGATCTGGACGATCTAAAAAGACAGAAAGATGAAAGTTTTTGTCTATAAAAACAGTAAAAGAAAAACTGTAGCATCTTACAAAACACATATATGGTATACACTTGTCATTTTTAATGCTTACCCTTCTGATCCTCAGTAATTACTGGATTACGGCTCTCAATATACTCTCCACTGCCGACCTTGTTTACAGCTTTGACACGGAAGTAGTATTCTGCATTAACAAGCAAGTCTTTAACATTCCAGCTCAGATTGTTTTCTCCTGACATGACAGGCCTGTATGTTTTCCTGGAAGCTTCTCTCCTTTCAAGTACATAGTGTAGAATAGGACTGCCACCATCATCCTCTGGAGGCTCCCATGAGATTTTGCAGGTATTATTAGTAACTTCACTGGCAATGATATCTTTACATGGGCCAGGAACACCTATAAATTACAAAGAAGAAAATAATAAAAATATAAAATGCATAATTTTAATAACACAACCTAATGTTGCATCAATCAGATTAACCTTAAATTTATATGGACACATTTAGTAGATACATTTTAATACATTTATCTACAATTTTGAATTTAATAAACCACTGACAGTTTTAATTTCAAGAATCATTACAAAATATAACAGAAAAAGTAAAAATTACACAACATAATGAAAATAGAGACACCATTTGCAATACAGGCTTGTGTACTAAAAATTGGATCATGGAATTGTTCACTACAAAACATGGAATCGTGCTATGAAACATACCGATGACTTTAATGTTTAATGTTCCACTTATAGTTCCAAGCTTGTTTGCCAGAGTTATAGTGTACAGTCCAGCATCAGCACGGACACATTTGGAAATATCCAAGTGGGCAGCAGACCGTTCACTGTGCAGGGTGACTCTGCCATCAGTGTTGAGGTCCATGCCGTCTTTTTTCCATGATACCGTGGGCAACGGTACGGCACTGTATGGAATCGGCAGCTGTAATTTATCCCCCTCTATCGCGATTATGTCTTCAGTGATCAGATCTAGCTTAGGAGCACCTTCAATGACAAAAACACATTTTTTTTTTATTAAAAACATTTAGCAGATGTTATCTAAGCTTTAAAAATTCATAAAATTCATAAAGACACTTACAGTCAGGATCCTTAGCAAAGACACTCTCAGAAACGTCAGATGGGTCACTGATTCCAATCGCATTCATGGCACGGACTCTCATCACATACTGTTTCTCTGGTATTATTCCTTCATCAACTTTGTATTTTAGCTCTTTCACTGGCCGACAACTGACTCTCATCCACTTCTCAGTGCCTGCTTCACACAGCTCGATGTGATAGCCAAGGATGGGGCTGCCGCCATTGGTTTCTGGGGGCCTCCAGGTTATAGATATATGGTCTCTGCTAGCATTAGCAATATTCAGCTCGAGTGGGGGTGATGGTGGACCTGAGGAATATTATCATATCATATATTATATGTCGACTTGAGCTCTTTTATTCTATGCTATAAAGAGAAGATTTAAATTATAGCATACTTATCGGATCTTCAATTCTAAGTACATCTGTGGGTTCACTTGGTGGCCCAACCCCAGCTTCATTCTCAGCTCGAACTTGGAACTGCACTTCACTTCCTTCATCCACATCTGTCACCTGGTATGTACAGTCTGGTCCTTGAGTCTTTCCAGCCTTCACCCAACGAGTTCCAAGTTTCTCTTTTTTCTCAATGACATATCTGCCAGATGGAAAGGAACACAAAATCTGAAAATATTTCCTTAAAAAGAAAACATGCTGGGTAGCTGTAACAAAAAATATAACGAACATACTTTGTAATAGGTCGACCGCCATCATTCTTAGGAGCTTCCCACTTCAAGTCAATGTGTCTTTTAGTTACATTAACCACAGTTAATGCATAAGGTGGCCCTGGGGTAGCTACGTGGAAAAATAAACAAAAGCATAAAGTATAGTGCTTATTAATTACTACTTACTGAATCAATATATTGACAAAAAATATTTCGACAAAACAAACTCACTAAAAGTATCCTTAGCAAGAACAGAGTCTTCCAGTTCACAGTATTCACTCTGCCCAATCGAATTCTCAGCTGCTACACGGAACACATAAAGAGACCCTTCATTTAGTGGTGTAACGGTGTGCTTGGTTTCCTTCACAGTGGTATCTACTGTCTGCCAGGCCTTTCTTCTGACATCTCTCTTCTCAACAATATAATTTGTAATGGGAGAGCCACCATCCTTCTCTGGAACCGTCCACTTCAGCTCAGCATCTGTCTTAGTAATATTAACTACCTGAAGCCAGCGGGGAGGTGACGGGGGATCTGTTGAATAAAATTACATTTGTTAATATTTTTACATTTTATAACATTTAAGTTGCTGTGCTTATTGAAAAACTGCTATGTCACTTACAAAGTCTCTCCTTACAGATCACAGGGTCACTGGGTTCACTAGGTTCACTCTCCCCTGCAGTGTTCACAGCTCTGACTCTAAATGAATACTCTTCCTTCTCCATCAGACTCTTCAGAAAGTGCTCAGTCATGGGGACGTCTTCGGCCACACGTACCCAGTCTTCAGTTCCGCTTTTAAGTAATTCAATTACATAGAAATCTATCTTAGCCCCACCGTCATGCTCAGGCTTGGTCCACTGCAATACAGCTGAAGTCTTAGCAACATCCTTGATAAAAGGTTTACCAGGAGCCCATGGAACATCTGGAATAAAGGATGCAGTTGGAAACTGGAATTGTTTTTCTTTTATTATATTATTTAAAAATATATTTTTTAAATATATTGCCTATTGGTGACGTCACATAGCCAAGACAACAGAACATTACTGGGCTGAAATTAAATGTAGATGAAGAAAAATGATAAGATGGCTATACAACTTCAGCCTTCTGGAATCCATTGAAGTTTTAATCACAACAGTATCATTACATTGAGTCAAATAGCCCACTTAATAGGCTAAACATTTCTAACTTACCAATTGGATTCTTGACCAAAATTTGATCCGTCTCTTTGCTCGGTTTTCCGGGTCCTGCAAGATTCTCAGCTAAGACCCGAAAAATATATTTCTTCTTTGTGGGTAATCCTTTAACCCTGAATAATTGTGCATAAAAATGGTTTTCGTCTCCGGAATACAGAAAATGTAAAATGCAATATGCATTATATATATACACACACACACACATATATATATATATATATATTATATATATATATTAATATATTAACGCATGTACCCCGTCTGCAGCGCAAAATGAATCAAAATTCCTGAAATGCAGCGTTGCCAACTATTTC
>JAODKM010000034.1:8262299-8288291 GCA_026780845.1 Petrocephalus sullivani
AGTGGAGGGAGACACCTGACACTCAAATACTGCCGAGGAGCCAATCGACTCAGCTTCTTGTAGAACTATGTCTTTCAACCCATTCACAAACTTCAAAGGGACAGCCTTAAGCTGGAACCCAAATGGTGCATCTCCTGGTGGTTTGTCACCTCCAGAACCAGTTTTCACGGCTTTCCTCTTATCAGCATCTCCAGGAGATGGTGTCTGTCTTGCTACCAATTAAGCACAAAACACTATTTTGAATTTCATTCACTCATTAATATTACTTTAATTGTAATACTTTAATATTACTTAAGTAACATTAATTGAAATATGTCATAGTGGACAGAAATACAAATGCTAAATGAAAAACCCATGCAAAACAACTGGTGCTTTATTTAAAAAAAAAAAAATCATATTCACAGATTTTTTTGCGCTTTTCCACTGGCATACAGAAACCGAATCATACCCAAGCCACACGGTGAACAGAGAAAAGTTACAGCATGGTTCCAGCTCGTTTTTTCCAATGCAGATGGGTTGGTAAAAAAGTTGCCGGGTTTTGAGAGTGACAGTGATGTCAAACTGAAGAGCCGCTTATTTAATGCTCACTCGGCGTACATATAAACTGTTCTATAGCACTTTTTAAGTAGGTGGTTGCGCGTTATTGGGAATGCATCAATACATCGTGATGCCATACTTCTAATAATGATTAATACATACAATATGCCCTTTTTTCTGGAATCTCCCTGCATTTTGATGGTCATGGTGGTGACACGACCAGCTTGGTTTGGCCATGCTTTGGGCCCTGCTATTAAACAGTGCCATATCAGCATGGGTACAGCTTGCGAATGGCTCTGATCATTTACAACGTAAAATCATGTGTTTGCGGTACTGCTCAGGTAGGGCTAAGTTCTTGGTGACAGTGGAAAAATGTCGTAAGTTGAATCAGCTACATAGAGGGACCCTTTGCCTTACCTAATATGCCTCTACCTTTTCCCGGCTCTTCTTTCGGTTTTCCATCTGTGTTAGGTTAGAAAAATTATTATCACGGTAACAAATAATACATTTCCAAATCAACTGTCATCTGTCGAAAGTCATTTGACATTTGTCAAAAGATGGTAGGTTAAACATGAAGATGGAAATATGCACATAAAGAGACTATTAAATAAGAATAAAAAGATAAGGGAAAAATTATCATGCAATAATGAGTCAAACAAATGATGGAATATCAACTTAATTGCTGTTAGTAAGATGGTAATGTTAACTTCGTTATATAGACAAAACAACAACAATGAGGATAGACAAACATTTATTTGAAAATAAAAAATGAAAGAAAAGTCATTCATGATAAGAAAATGATAATTGTTATTGTCTTCGATGCAGGGTGTAAAGGTGTCAGCAAAGAGGATCCATGGTCATCCTCTCACCTCGTCTGTCACCCTTCATTCCTGGAGTCTCAAGCGCACCCTCTTCGGAGGCTTGGGAGGTTACCTCCCAATCTTCTGAACCATAAGATCCATAACTCTCATGAGGAATAAGTTCCGATCCTAAATTTTTCACCTCATCTTCCACCTGCATCTTAGGCTCTTCTTTGGAAACTTCCTCCTCATGATGCGTAGGAACCTTCCTAAACTGCACAGATTGAGGAGACAGTTCTTTTTTTTGTAGTAGCATTCCTTTCCCAGATTTTAGTCGAGTATCTTCAGGAGTCTTTTCTTCTGGTGGTGAGGTTTTCTTTGGTATTGTTTTTAGAGTAACTGAATCAATGGAGTCTTTAGGAGACACTTTTTTTGGTAATGTTTTAGGGGTACCTACACTGGACTTACGCTCAACAGGAGTCAATTCAACTGTTACTGGTATTTCGACTTTCGGTGAAGGACTCTTTCTCAGTTCCAAGCCTGCTTTTGACAACTCCACAGGCTTGAGTGATATTTCTTGTTCCACTTCCTCAGATTCTTTTGGTAAGTGTCTGGCCATTTTTAAAGGCACAGGTTTTTCATCATCCTTTGAACTCAACTTATCGGTTTTCAGTGGAACAGCCATTGATACTTCAGGTTCAGGTGCTTCTGAAAAAAGCTTCAGCTGTACTTTTTCCCTTTGCTGTTCATCTATTGGAGGTGTTTTCACTTTAGCTGATAATTTATCAAGATCAAGTGGAGTTTTTTGAATAGGTTCCAGGGTAACCTTTTCATGTTCTTTTTCATCTTCGAGAATTTTTTCAGTCTTTCTAGGAGCAGCACCCAGTTCTTTGACTGCTTCCCCTTTTTGCAGTCTCTTGAGTGCAAAAGGTTCATTTTCCTCCTCCATTTTCCTCTCTATAACTAACACAGTTTCATTCTCTTTAGGAGCAGAAATAGGTTCTTTAACCACTTCATTCTTTTGTGGTCGCTTTATGGATAAGGGTTCTGTTTTCTGGTCCCCTTTCCTCTGTTGAACTGACACTGCTCCGTCCTTTTTAGGAGCAGCAGTAGGTCCTTCAATTACTTCCTCTTTTTGTGGTGTCTTGAGAGCCAAAGGTTCCTTCTCCTCATCTTTTTCCTTCTCCTTGACTAACAATCCTTCAGTCACTTCAAGAACAGCAACTGGTTGTCTAACTGCTTCCTCTTTTTGTTGTCTCTTGAGCACTAAAGGCTCTCTTTTTTCCTCTTTTTCCCTCTCCTTGACTAATACTATTTCAGTTTTTTTAGGTGTGGCAACAGGTTCTTTATCTGCTTCCTTCTTTTCTGGTCTCTTGAGGGCTAAAGGTTCCCTTTCTTCCGCTTTTCCTGGCTCTTTAACTAACACTGCATCAGCCGTTTTAGGAGCAGTAGGCTCCTTGACTACATCATCCTTTGGCAGTCTCTCAGTTCTCTTTAAGTCGAAAGTTTCTTCTTCTTTGTCTATCTCCTTCTCTGTTTCAGGTTTGACAGGTTTTTCAAATGGTTTCAAGGTCACATTCTCTTTATCTGGATCCATTTTTTGAAGTCTTTGCACTTTCTTCTTCGTTAAACTAGGTTCTTCTGGTGTTTTCTCTTTAGCAACTTTTACTGATTTTTCCTTCTCCTTGATTAACATTGCTTCAGTCTTTTTAGGAGCAGCAACAGGTTCTTTTACTGCTTCATCCTCTTGTGGCCTCTTGAAGGCTAAGGGTTCCATATCCTCTTCTTTTTCCTTCTCTTTAGCTAACACTGCTTCAGTCTTTTTAGGAGCAATAGGTTCCTTGACTACATCATCCTTTAGTGGTTTCTCAATTTTCTTGAAAGCCAAGGGTTCCTCTCCTTTGTCTTTCTCCTTCTCTATTTCAGTTTTAGCAGGTTTCTCAAATGGTTTCAAGGTCACAGTTTCATTATTATTATCCATTTTTGGAAGTCTTGATATTTTCTTTGTCATTAAACTAGGTTCTTCTGCTGTTTTCTCTTTTGCAACTTTGACAGCTTTTTCTCTCTGAGCAGCAACCGGTTCTTTAACTGCTTCATCCTTCTGTGGTCTCATGACAGATAATGGTTCCCTGTCCTCTTCTTTTTCCTTCTCTTTGGCTAACACTGCTTCAGCCTTTTCAGGAACAATAGGTTCCTTGACTACATCATCCTTTGGTGGTTTCTCTATTTTACTGAAAGCCAAGGGATCTTCTTTGGCTTTCTCCTTCTCTATTTCAGGTTTGGCAGGTTTTTCAAATGGTTTCAAGGTTACAATCTCTTTCTCTGTATCCTTTTTTGGAAGTCTTGACACTTTCTTCATAATTAAACTAGGGTCTTCTGGTGTTTCCTCTTTTACTATTTTGGCAGCTTTTTCTCTCTCCTTGACTAACCCTGCTTCAGTCTTTTTAGGAGCAGCAACAGGCTCCGTAACCTTTTCATCCTTTTGTGATCTTTTGAGGGCTATGGGTTCCCTGTCCTCCTCTTTTTCCCTCCCTCTGACTAATACTGCTTCAGCCTTCATAGGTGCAATAGGTTCCTTGGCTATATCACCCTTTGGGGATTTCTCAATTCTTTTAAAAGTCAAGGGTTCTTCTCCTTTGTCTTTCTCCTTCTCTATTTCAGGTTTGGCAGGTTTTTCAAACGGTTTCAAAGTTACAGTCTCTTTATCTGTATCCGTTTTTGGAAGTCTTGACACTTTCTTCATAGTTGAACTAGGTTCTTCTGGTGTTTCCGCTTTCACAATTTTGATGACTTTTTCTTTGTCCTTGACTAACACTGCTTCAGTCTTTTTAGGAGCAACAACAGGTTCTTTAACAGCTTCCTCCTTTTCTGGTCTCTTGAGGGCTAAAGGTTCCCTGTCCTCCTCTTTTACCCCCTGTTTTACTAACAATCCTTCAGCCTTTTTAGAAGTAATAGGCTCCATTACTACATCATCCTTTGGTGGTCTCTCAGTTCTCTTGAAAGTCAGGGGTTCCCCTCCTTTGTCCTTCTCCTTCTCTATTTCAGGTTTGCTAGGTTTTTGAAAAGGTTTCAAGGTCACAGTCTCTTTATCGGTATCCTTCATTGGAAGTCTTGATATTTTCTTCATAGTTAAACTAGATTCTTCTGGTGTCTCCTCTTTCGCAGCCTTGACAGATTTCTTCAATCCTAACCCTTCTTTTTCTTTTTCATCAGTAGGAACCGTTGATTCCACCATACCATCTATTGTGGTTGTTTCCTTTAGCTCCTTAATATGAACCTCTTCAATAAACTCCTTTTCTTCTCTACTATGGATTTTTACAGAAGTTTCAGAAGTTTCTTCTTTGACTTCAAAACTCTTTGTAAATGTTATTTCCTTTGGAGTTTCAGAATAGGCTATGTCTTTTTCAACGTAACTTGAGGTCTTTGGAATTTCATCAGCTGGAGCTTGGGGGACTTTTCTAAGTGTCACAACTTCTTTTTTCTCGTCCTTACCCTTTGATATCCTGGTTATCTTCTTCAAGGACAGAAGTTCCATTTTTTCCTCCTCTACATAAATTTTACCTTTCAATTTAAGAAATGACGGTCATTCAATTTGTAGGTCAGGGATAATAAAGGATTCACATTTAAACAGAAAACACATGACAAACAAAACACCAGCTCTCATCTCGAAATGTCATCAGACATTTCACCAACAATAAACATACAGCAAGGACAACCATACACAATAAACAAACCCATTGCATAAAGACAGACTTGAAACTTAAAAGAGCATACAATAACATTGCCCAAAACTGAAAATATAATCATGTGTGTTTAACTGATATGTGTAACTGATACAAGCAAAGCTTTTGCCATACCTTTTTTAGGTGTCCCTGGAGCTGCAACTGGTCCCTTAGCATCATCTAGGCCAATAAAACAAAAATGTTTTTCTTAAAAAAAATGTCAAAAATGTCACTGTCAAAGAAATTATATAGACTAGTTATTATACTGGGTTTAAGCATTTGGTATCCAGTTTGTGTAGCAGACTTGGAGGAATGGGTAATGCTTTGTATTCCTAATTCGATTACAAATTAAAGGGAAAATCCTAGACAGAAAGGCTGACACACACACACACAGAAACACAGATGGAATAACAGGCATGCAGACAGACAGAAAGATATCAGACAAAGAAAATGTCATGTAATGAAATAGAGTAAGAAAAAAACATGGGTGACATGGGTACAAAAAAAAACAACCACAAAACATAACCATATAGAAATCACATATAGAAATCACAACAAACAATAAAGAAATGATATTTAAAATGAATGATTTTGCAGAGTGTAATGTACCTTCTGGAGGTGCAATATCTTTGATCTTTGATATCTCTGAAATAGGGGTGACTTCAGGTACAGTCATCTTTTCTGGTTCTGTCATATTCAAGAAACATGGACAACATATATATGTGGACAATATATCTAGGTGACACATTGATGAAGACAGTATTTTATACTTACAGAAAAGTTACATTGATTATGGAAGATGGATGTATTTATATGTGTGCATGCATATTATCTTCCAATAATAAAATATCACAGATTTTTAAATCCAGAATATGTAAGGCAAGATATTTGAGTGGAGTTCAAGTTTTTAAGAAAAGATAAGGAAGAATGAGCTATTAGTACGCCAAAGATGTACCTCTAACTGGTGATACCATGGGAACCGCATCTGCTTTTTTAGGAACTGGTTTTGGCTCATGCGACTCTATCTTTGGAGCTGATGGAACTTAAAGAAAGTATAAACTTGCTTAGAATAGTTATCCTAAATTCAACTACTTAATTTTTGTAAATATGTAAGATAAAAAGTCACTTGAAGATGAACAAAAGTAAAACCAAAAACTAAAAAAATTTTACAATTGAACTACCACTAAACTTTTTTATTCTTTTATTCATTCTTTTCTAATTTTCTTTATGAACAAATCTCCAGCCCAAAAACCAAGATAGAGTAATAAAATACCTTTTACAGGTGCAACCTTTTCTGTTTCTGTCTTGACAGGTATTATTCCTTCAGCTTTTGGCACTGGCTTTGGAACTTCAAAGATAGAATGGAATTCGGTTACACAAATCTTTAAAAATGCTTCATAGTTTTAAGAAGTAGTCATTGACATGGATGTTGATTTGATAATAAGAGGGAGGAAGAAACATTACACAAACATGATGCCTCTGACGAGGCTAAATTGTATATTTATACTCACACACATCAGTCAAAAAAGAATGTAAGAATACTGTTGCAAGGAAATAAAATACCTGCGACTTCCTTTAATTCTTTCTCAACTTGTTGGATTGTAGGTTTTCGTTTTTCTGGAACCTTTTTCGCTTCTTCTGGCACTTCAAGAAGATTGTACATTTACTACATTTCTATTCCCAAAAGTCAACCAAGAAGGAATGGAAGAATGCTATTTCAAGTAATTAAAGTACCTGGAACTTCCTTCAATTCTTTCTCAACTTGTTGGATTGTAGGTTTTCGTTTTTCTGGAATCTTTTTCACTTCTTCTGGCACTTCAAGAAAATTGTACATTTACTACATTTCTATTCACAAAAGTCAACCAAGAAGGAATGGAAGAGTGCTATTTCAAGTAAATAAAATACCTGCAACTTCCTTCAATTCTTTCTCAACTTGTTTGATTGAGGGTTTTCGTTTTTCTGGAACCTTTTCCGCTTCTTCTGGCACTTCAAGAAGATTGTACATTTACTACATTTCTATTCCCAAAAGTCAACCAAGAAGGAATGGAAGAATGCTATTTCAAGTAATTAAAGTACCTGGAACTTCCTTAAATTTTTTCTCAACTTGTTGGATTGTAGGTTTTCGTTTTTCTGGAACCTTTTCCGCTTCTTCTGGCACTTCAAGAAGATTGTACATTTACTACATTTCTATTTACAAAAGTCAACCAAGAAGGAATGGAAGATTGCCATTTCAAGTAATTAAAATACCTGCAATTTCCTTCAATTCTTTCTCGACTTGTTGGATTGTAGGTTTTAGTTTTTCTGTAACCTTTTTCACTTCTTCTGGCACTTCAAGAGGATAGTTAGTCATTATTTTGTACATACGTTTTCAATTATTTTAAATATATACTATAAGATAATATTTAAAATAAAAAGAAAAAAACATCAAACATGGGGACTAATCAAGAAGATATATATTAAAGTTTATATAGAAGCAAATGAAGTTTGATGACACAGGGTGCTTCAAATATAAGACAAAATACCTTTGGATGGAGAAACTTTCTCTGCAAGATGATCAGGAACAGGTTTTGCAGGCACAGCTGTCTTCTCAGCTGTTGGTACTTAAAATAAAGATTAAGGTTCAATAAGTTACACTCCATTGTGTCAAACCAAGGTAAAGACAAAAGACACATAAAACTCAGTTGTTCTTATACTTCATGCAGAATATTAGTTTTATAATAGGCCTGGTGTAATTTCTGTACCTTCTGCAAGACCAGTTGATACAGGGGCTATTTCAGGAACAATCATCTTTTCTTGTTCTGACACTTTTGAGAAGAACATTGTAAGACATATAGCAAAGGGTAATGTAGAATCTGAAATAAACATTTGATCAATCATACTGAGAACCGAGAAAAAGATATCCAGAGATTATGGTCTCACATCAAAGAAATTCAAAGCTGAATGACTAAGTAATAATTTTCAAAGATCATTTTGCAGAAATACCTCTTAAAGATGAAGCTTCAGCCATTGCACTAAGACTTTTCTGGCCTGGAATTATCACTTCTTTTTCAGAAATCAGTATTTTCTCTTGAATAATTTCATCGGTTTTCTTCACTTTTTGTATACTTTCTTTCTGCAAGATAATTTCACTTGGAAGAATTTCTTCTTTCTTATTGGATATTACTTGTTTCTGAGCCATCTCCAAAGCAGGGGGGGCCATCACTTTTTTGCTAACCTTTTTAGTAGCTTCCTTATGACCTGTTACATCCTTTGATTTTGGTTTCTCCCCTTTCTTAAAGGCGGCATGTTTAACTTCTGGAACCATTTCTTCCACCTTGGAAATTCCCGTCTCTTCTGTCTCAAGAACTTCTTTAGAAGAAACCTTTTCATCTGAGATAGCTTCTTCTTGCGAAGAAAGATCATATTTTTCCAAAGATGTTTTCTTTTCAGAGATATCTACCTGTATTATAGACGCTTCTCTTAAACCAGACAAAACGTCTGTAAGCAGTAACATCTTTTCTTTATCATGTATTTCTGCTGGGACAGAAATAGTTTCTATGGAACAAATCTTCCCCATCAGATGTGACGCCTCTTTGCCCTTTGCAGATATTACTGTTTCAGTCCTCTTGGTAGCCTCTGTTATTTTAAAATATAGCATGTAATTATGCAGAAGAAAGACCACCATATAGTGATAAGAAAACAGAATAAGTCAAAACATGATTGTGTTTCACAAAAACATACAACTGAAACAGGCATATAGATGTACAACACAAGAATGTAACACAGAAAAAAGATACAATCTTATCACCAGATAGACTGAAAGATTAGTAAGAGTTTTCAATAATAAGATTTCAGTAAGAGAATTATTTCCTCACATATATTCTGTACCTTTTAAGGGAACAACTTCTGTAGTGGAAACAGGAACTGCATGAGGAGGCTTCTTTTCCGGTTTTCCCCCTTTCAAATATACCATTTGATATTAAGGGTTAATAATAAGCAGAGTGTTATAAAAAATTGAAAAAAGATCATCAGTGATGTAGAAGAGGCCTATTAGAATGTAGATGCATCAGCATTCGTTCTTCATTCACAGTACATGTGAAGCATGAAAACACGTTAGTTATACGGAAGATGATTTCAGTTACAAATTATATCATATTCCCTTGGCTCAATATCAGTATTTTGGCTAATCCTTTTCTGCTCCGGTATGACCACTTCCTTTTTTGAAATCATTGATTTAATTTAAATGTAGTTTTGAACGTATACTTCCATTTTATGCATGGCTTCTTCCAGTAAAACATTTTTAGCAGTGTTCTGAATTTTTTAATAATTTAATTCTTTTTTTTTTAGAATTTTTCAATAATTTTATAGAAGTAAGATTCTTAGACAACAATAATAAGGATTTAATTTGGATTTATAAAAAAGAGCAACGCTCAGTACAAAGAAAAATCCACAATGAATAAAAAAGAGAGGATGCATTTTCATGAAGGATGTATGGATTTTTGAACTTCAGATTGAACCACAAGTCATGATAATGTAACAAGACAAAATTGCATGATGAAGGAGTTAATAAAAGAGACACTGAAATTACTTAGTGAATAATAAGAGCCTTCCTTAATACCTTCCAAAGTTCCATCTGGAGAAAGTGAGGTTTTCCTTTGGAAAGACTCATCAGTGCCTTTGTCAGCTGTCTCTTCAAGTTCAAGTGCATTGCTTCTAAAGACAAAGGCAATATTTTTTTTTTGAGGAGAAGTGCCCTTTTTAATACTAAATTCTTTATGGGCACCTCCTTCAGTAGATAGCGGTTGCTTTTGCACAGAAATTGCTTCTTGTTGTTCAGATGTTAGTCTATATTTCTGTTGTAGATTGCCCTCCGGTTTATAACAAAGTACTCCAGTAGTTTCTAGAATAATTTCTTCCATTTTACGTGTGACTCCCCTCTGTACATTAAGAGTAGCTTCCCACTGAATGTTTTCTTTTGTGGGAAACATTTCTTCTACTTCAGAATTAATTTCCAATTCCTGAGCCAGAATTCCATCTAAACCAGCAACCTCTTTACCATCTTTCTCTGATAAAGTGTGCTTTTTACGTGAACTTCTGTTTAAAGTATCTCCTTTAACAGATAACTCTGTCTTCTTGACAAAAATTTCTTCAGCATCAGATGTTGTTGCATCTGATTTTTGTATAATCTCATCAGCTTCTTGAAATGTGTCTTGTACCTCCTCTGCATCTTTTATCTCTGCATTAATTTCAATTTTGGACTGAATGTAGACAAAAGCTTTTTCCATTTCTTCATTAGGTAAAGCAACTTGTTTAAGTGCAACCTTTTTAATGACACCTTTTACAGGTACATCTTTCTTCACTATAGCTTCTTCAGTTTCAGATGTCAGCCTAGTTAACTTTCCTACACCCGAGTCATGCTTAGAAGACGGTTGCAGGGTTTCTGTCCATTCCAATCTGTCTTCTTTCTTGACAGCATTTTTTTCTTTCTTAATTAATTTGTCTTTTTGTATTGAATCATTGTCAAATTGGGCAGACAAAATTCCATCATCAAAAACATGTTCAATACTCCTGAAAGAAATTTCTCTTTTTAATGAACCCCCTCTAACAGCTGCTCCTGCAACAGAACAGAGCATCGGTGTAATAGGAACAAAAAATAAAACTAACATTTTAAGTCTATACGCGAAGAACATTATGATAGAAGAAATGCAATGCCTAGGGTACAACAGGCACACAAAATCAATGTCAAAGGGATGGACATTTTCATTTTAAAGCCGTTTTCCAGGGCACCTTTTGCAGGAGAAACTTTTTTGCCTGATAGAGAGGATACTTTGGGAAACAATGCCATTATTGTTCCATTTGGTAATACAAATTAAGAGACTAATTTATTTGATGATCGAGAAGAATGACAAGCAACATAGTTCAACAATAAATGTCCAGTGGCATGGAAAGTTATTCTGAGGGCAGGGTGGTGTTGGTCAAAAAAAAAAAAAAAAAAGCACGATGATATAGCTCAATAAAAAATGCAATGAGATGGGTATTCATAAGCAAAGATAACATCCATTTTAATGAATAAAAAAGTATGATGATGGGATGGAGTATCATGTGGAGCACTTTAAATGGAATGTACATAATACCTGTCAAAGGAACTTCCGAAGGCTGAGAAAAACGTTCTTCAATTTTCACACCCTTTTTCTGTTCAGAAGACATTGTCTTGAACGGCACTCCTGGAATTATTTTTTTTATTTTCTTTACAACCATTTTACCATCACATGGAATGCTAATTTCTTTCTTAAGATGGATTTCTTCTTCCATAGAAGGAACTACAAATTTCGAAGACATATTTTCTTCCGTTCCTGGATGCTCCTCTTCCTCCTTTTGTGGTGTTAACAAGGACTTAATAGCTGTCCTAGGAAACAATGAGGTCTCATTTTCAAGACCTAAGTCATTTTTTTGTAGGGATACTTTCTTGTCATGTGCTGAAACTGAGAACACTTCTACATTGGCAAATTCTTCATCTTTATTTAGCTGCATATTCAGAAGAGAAGGAATTCCTTTAGGAGAGGCACCTTCCATTAAAGATGGGATTTCGTCCTTTTTTTGAACCATCTCACTTTTTTTAGTACCCTGGGGAACTTCCAGCACTTCAAAATACAACATATATTTCAGATGTTAAAAGGCCAACAATTAAATATTGGTTAAAAAATGTAGAAGAAATCACAGCACATTAAGACAGATAACAAGGACAAACAAAGCTATAAAGCTACCCACCTATACAAAGTGTATAGCGGAAATGGTGGATATGAAAAAAGACATGAAAGGATATGAAATTTAAGAATTGTAGCCTATTGTAGACTACCCCAGCATATGTTTTGAAGAAAGATTTTTCACTGACCAAACAGACTTTTGACATGTACATTGTAAAATAGGAAGAAAACCACATCTGACAACAACTGGTGTCCCATGAGAATTTTGATTGATAATATATAAGCTGATATAGGTATTAATATAGCTTCAAGTACAAAAGATCATAGACATTTTAAAAAGGAAGATATGTTTTAAAACCTGTTGTTGATTGAAGAATTGTGTATATAATATATTACCTCTCAAAGGTGTAATTTTTGGTGTTGAAAATAAAAGTCCTTGCTTCTGTTTATTTCCTTCCTTTTCAGAAAAAAATATTCTCCTCAAAGGTATTTCAAGAGCTTCCATGCTGGTTTCTTCCAGTTTACATTCTTTATTTATATTAATTTCAGCTTCCGATGTGATAAACATTACTTCTTTCTTAGAAGGCACTTCAAATTCCATTAAAGGAATTTTGGCATAAACAAGAGATTGCACTTGATGTGATGGGATTTCATTTTTAATTGTTATTTCTTCAATGGCTTCAACTTGTTTGTTAACTGGACTTCCTAAGATTTTAGAAGCTGTCATTTGAAGTTCAGGAAATCTGCTCCGTTCTGTTTCAGGTCTCAGTAGCCTATTAATCTCTGCCTTAGGAAATACATCTGTTATACACGTCTCTTGGAAGCATGTATCATGTTTTTGTGGGGACACTTTCCCCTGAGAAATACTATTCAGAGATGTGTCTTCACTTGAATTAGGGAAAATATTTGTATTGCTTAACCTTTCATCCTCATATTTCAACTCAGTGGTGTTGTACCCCTGGGAAGAACTCGCACTTCCAGGAAAGGTTTCCTCCATGACAACCAAAGCCTCCAGAAATTTTTGAATCCCAGCTTGTTTTTCCTTCTTTGGAACTACTGCCACTTAAAAATGCAATAAACACCTGAGATATAACAGGTGCTTCATTGCAAGAAATGCGACCACAAGAACTGCAAATATTAAGGTAGACATAACGCTTGTTTTGCTGTTTCTACACAATACTTTGACACAGAAGAACAGAGTTTTAAAAATCTATTGTTTTTAACGAGACATTAAAGAAATTGGTCTACTTTTATAGACACTTCACCATATAATGCAATGGATATTATAAGCAGAATTTGATAGCAAGTGAATGAATTAGTGAATAATAACAGGAAATATAATGAACATGCTTAATAGAGATTGACAAAAAGATTATGTAAGGCAACAAAGGCTACACCTCTCTTAAAGAGTGTAATAGCATTAGTGAGATTAAGATATGACAGTACTTTTTACTGAACAAAAAAATCTTTGTAAGAAACTAATATTGAACATGAGCTGCATGAGTTCATGATTGTTATTTTTAATCACTTCATAAACATAGGCTGCAATACCTTTGTCAGGAACAGCTTCAGTTTTTGGCACTTGCTCTTGTTTTGCTGTAAACTCTTCCTTCTTGGTAGGGAGAACTTTCTTTTGAACAATTTCTTTAGTTTCTTGTAGGGTTTCTTTGCACCTAGGGATTTCCTCTGTCTTCAGACTAATTTCTTCTCTTGCAGCAGGTGAAACATCTTCAACAATAAGTATCTGTTTTTCCTCAATGAATTGCTGGGTGCTCTCATACACCCTTTCATGAAGATAAATTTCTTCTGTGTGAGAGATCTTCTCAGTCTCATACGAGATCTCCTCCCATTTTTGAATCAGAGAAGATGGAGCCATCTCAGGCTTTTTAGGAACGGCCATAACTTTAAGAAGCAACATGGAAATGTAACATGAACCACACGTAATAAAAAAGGATACTGTACACATCACACATTTAAGAATAACATCCTCACCTTTATACCACAAAAGAAAGAATATATTAATGGATTTGTCACAGATGGATATTTAATGCAAGCCTGTGCCAGTTAAAGGAAGAAATCTGCCTAAGAAGAATGCACTTTCAGGTAAAACAAAAATAAATAAACTACTTTGGGGAAAAATGTATGTCTTATATCTAAGAGATAAATTGTAAAATAAGTACTTAAATGTTTAATGAAAATATTATTACTGCTGTTGTTGTTTTCTAAACTGAAAAATGAATACATCTAACTTTTCTTAATGTAGGCATGGTACAGTATACAGCATAATGTGTGTTTTACTATGTCGTATCCTTCAACATTGTCATGCCATGTATAGTTTATATCTATAAAATGCATATTTGAAGCAAACATTATATAAAAAGTGCAATGCATCAGCATTATGCATGTTAATGCTGTTATTTGCCAGGCTGAAGGACCTACCACTTTATTCTTTTGACATCTTAAATTAAAATGGACATTTACAGAATAATAAATGTCGAGGTATTAATTACATGTTTAGACATTTCTATCGAAATGTTTATCTGAGCAACTCAATTTGTAATGTGATTGTAATACTCTTCTGTCAGAAAATAAAAGGTGAATATATATTAAGATCTTAAGACCTTTGGGATTTATAAAATGTAAACATTCAACCAATTCAATAAAAATAAAGAGTAATCATCCAACTGATATTCTAGCTGTTACCTTTCTGTGGCAGGGCCTCCTGCGGTGCTGAAGGCTTTGCCCCTGGTTTTCTAGCTTTTGGTGTTTCTGGTTTCTTTGCGTCCATTGGACCTTTAAAGAACGTATGTATTAATTTTTGAAGATGTTTAAATGCATGGAGACACAACAGATTGGATTAATAACATAAAATCACCATTCTGTTAAGCGCAAAGTACTACAACAAAGTCTGAATCAGCACATTTTGATGTAGCTTTCCTGAAAACAATGTATAATAACACTTGCTAGAATTATTATTTTTAAATTAGGCTTGCTTAGCAAACAATCCAGACAGCATAAAATGCAAAACTTGTAAGTTGAATAATTTGCTAATTTTTTAATGATTGCATTTATGTACCTTTTCCTGGAGTGCTCTCTGTCTTTTGAGGAGGTACACCCTTTGGAACAAGTTCCTCTTTTTTAGAAAATTTTTCAGGCGATATTTCAGATGCCTCCAGTTCTATGGGAGATTCTGGCATTTTAAAGAACATTTACAATAACAATACAGGCAATTTACATAAGAGACTGGTGAGCTAACATAAAATTCAACAACATTACACATACAGAAAGTGCATCAGTAGATATTACATAGGACACTAAATACAATTTTAAGTTATTCAACAATTTCAGCTGCAACTAAATAAACTACATTAAAATTTTAGAATAGGCAAGTAAGAAAAAACTATAGAACGTTAGGTAACCCAAGAGGCATAAAAATCGAAGCCATATGTGTCTCAGATCTAGAAAAATAATGGAATAATAAAATAAGAACACAAAAAGACAGATAAAAATCTGGAACTGACATGGAAAATGACCCACTATCATAGATATATTAAGGGACAAAAAGAGTCTAAAAGTTGAAGGTAAAATGGGTCTTCAAAGAATTTTTTTTTTATCAAAGAATGTTATCAGCATTGCCGACCTTAAATAATATCCATGCAGTTAGTAACAGCAAAAATGTTAGTAACAACGAGTCAAGTAATACTGGCCCAAGCTTGATTTAGTCACCCTTTTGATTTATACCTTTCTGAGGAGCAGCAATCTTTGGAACAGAAGGAATTTCTTCCACTTTCAGTTGCTCCGGTTTCTTCTGCTCTGGCCTCTTTGTTTCATCAGGAACTTTAGAGAATATTTACATTGGTTTGGCATGACATTTTAAGTAAACATGAACACATTATCATAGAGAGCAAAACAAAGACAAACCAACATATTATACAAAATACCTCTGACATCACCACAGAAGATGTATAACAATAAATACAAAGGAAGGATTAATACCTGTGGAAGGGGGTACCATGGGTGCCAGTGTTGCTGATGCAGGCTTTGGTTCAGGTTCAGCCCGTGCTGCTGGTGCAGGCTTTGGTTCAGGTTCAGCCCGTGCTGCTGGTGCAGACTTTGGTTCAGGTTCAGCCCGTGCTGCTGGTGCAGGCATTGGTTCAGGTTCAGCCCGTGCTGCTGGTGCAGACTTTGGTTCAGGTTCAGCCCGTGCTGCTGGTGCAGGCTTTGGTTCAGGTTCAGCCTGTTTTGCTAGTGCAAGCTTTGGTTCAGGTTCAGCCTGTGTTGCTGGTGCAGGCTTTGGTTCAGGTTCAGCCTGTGTTGCTGGTGCAGGCTTTGGTTCAGGTTCAGCCTGAGCTACAGGTTTTGCTTGAGGTTCAGGTGTCATAGTGGATTTTGGCTCAGAGACTGCAAGTAAGAGCCCATGTTTAGCCAAAAAAAAAATTAAATAAAACAACAAAATACCCAAAACAAGACACTGTTACAGGTTATATACTACTGCATTTTTCACAAGTCTAAAACATTAGAAGGAATACATTTCAAAATAAAATTCTGAAAAATGTAAAATTAACCCTTAGGATGAGCAATGGGAGCTGGTGGAGGGCAAGGAATAAACTTCTTGAGTTCTTCATGTTCTTTTAAAATAAATATTTGAACATTAGATAAAATGTAAAGCAAATATGTGAGAGCAAAGATGAAAATCTATTTTTAATTTTATTTTATTAGTGGGGCTTCGTACATTGCTTCCAAAGGCTTTGCTTTCAGGCAACTGATTCTAGAAATAAGTCCATATACAGTAGCTCTACGCAAGATAATTTCAGACAAGTTACTTAGTTACTTTCATGCAGTTTCATTCCACTACATTCCTGTCTGAGAAGAGTGTGAAGACTGAGTGGAAATAGTGATAAGACAGGTATACCGAAATACCTTCTGCGGATGTTGGTGCTGCTAGCATCGCTGGAACGGTTATCTCAGGTTCAGCCTCCACTTCTAAAGCATACACTTGTAAAATTACAAAACCACAGCATAATTTAAGCATATTTGCATAAGAACTGAACAATATTATTTCAAATATTTTTTCCTGGAAAAAAATCCAAAATAAGTTATTTACATAAATTGTCATAAAGATAGGGGTCGACCGATTATCAGCCTGGACAATTTTTGGGGGCGGATATTAGGCATTTTGCCAATTATCGGTATTGGTGTTTTATTTTAACGCTCACAGATATTAAGTAATTACAAGGTGCGCCACCGTAGTTCTGCTGCCGTCTCTTCCTCTGTGCTCTTTCCTATCATCCTGCTGCTTCATTTAATGTCCCGCCCACAACAATCTCTCATTGGCTATGTCACACGAGTAATAGCCAATCAACGCTGTAGCCTTGCTGTCACTCACACCACACTCACACATAAGCGCAGCCAGAATCCCCGAAGAGGGGAAGAGCAGAGAGGAGTTTCAGCTGAACATGGGCTATTGTTTGGCTCATATAGGCTGATGTTTCCCAGAATTAAAGCATTACATTCCTACAAGCTGAAGTTACAAGAAAAACACCATGGAGCTTCTGTGAACTATTTCCATAATGAAAAGCATGCCTGCTTTCCCAGTCACACCGCTGAAAATGTCCGCATAATGACCCTTGTTGTGGCGATAACAGGAATCTGCAGAAGCGTCATGCATTCACTACAGAAAACAACATCCGAGCGTGTTTTTATGTAAGGTGTATCTCGTTAATTCAGAAAAAACAGACTGGATTCTTCAGTGAATCTTCCGGATTTCTTTAGTGAATGCAGTATGCTGCCGTATGAGCCAGCAATGTTAACTGTAAGGACAAAGTGTTAATAGTGTTATGTAGCACTTTCGTCCATTCACGGAAATGCATTTTGTACACGACATGACTTTCCTCCATTCAGGGAAAGCATTTCGTGCATGACATGACTTTCGTCCATTCACGGAAAGCATTTCGTGCACGAAAGGAACTTATGTAGTTCATAAAACGCATTTTGTGCATGAAGTGAATTTCTTCTGTCCACGAAATGCAAAGAGCTGATAGGAATTTTGTGCACGAAAGACAGTTAAGCCTTATGCTTTCGTGGACGAAATATAATGGGCGTTTGTCTTTCCGTGTACGAAATGCAGCAAGGATTAATTTCATTTTGTCAGTAAATACTGCTTTTTGTGGCACGAAATGTATTTCGTGGACAAAAATAACCACTTGACACTTGGCGTCCCATAGTTGGGACCATTTCTGTAGCGGCTATCCTTGATGCTGATTTTAGAAAGAGGGCAAATTAAGGAAGCGTAATAAGTGTGAACATGAGAACATCATAAGTGTTATATTAAGGTTTTATATTAAAGGGAAAAGAGATGTTAATAAGATCACAGAACAGGAAATGTGTCTATTAATGTATTTCATATATGTGTACATAATTTGCATTTGATAAAATCGTTTCTATACCTTGTGTTGTTTCCTCTATAATTCTTTCTTCACGTACTTCAAATTCTAGTATATGAACGACAACAATTGATGCAATATAAATGTCAAAGAAAACATATTTGTTTTTGTTTTAAACATTTTGTTTAAAATGTTAATCTAGAAAACAAAAATCTGCATGATTTGAAATGTATAAAATAATGAAGTTAATTATAAATAAATAAATATTGCTCTGTATTTTGTTCTCAAAATTGATCTTTGAAACTTTATATGTACAGTAACTGCCCCATACAGCTTTAACAAATCCTTGTGAAAATCTAAGGGAAAACAAACTGAACTGCTTATTACTATTGGCAATAACTTTATTTAGCTATTTTTTACCTTGGATTTCGATATTCTTTTTGTAATGGTAGGACACAGTCTCATCTTTTGTTTCTTTTGGAAATACAAAAAAAACATGTGTATTGTTATTGTACATGTTGCCGTTTCTGATCCTTTGTCTACAAATACAAATCAGATTAAAATATTAAAACTGTATATTTAAACTCCTGTTCTTACCACCAGGGGAAATATATGATTGCACATCTGGTACTTGTATTGATGGCTCAAGAACATCTACAAAACATAAAAGGTGATTAGAAAGTGTTTGATGTAAAGTTTTGCAGTGAACTTTAAATTCTTATAGAATAAATGATACTCACCAAATGGAATCCGTCCTATTTCAAATTCTAAAAAACATGGACAAAATATTATATGACAGGGTGAACAAGAAACAGAATATAGTATAGTGGTAGTATTGCATTATTGCATATACTGTACTAGGACTAAACTTAATTAAGCTGCTTAAACTGAGAAATCAAATGTGTTCTAATATTCATGATTAAAGTAATTTTTTTATTAAAAATTGTTAAATGTGCTTGCAATAGTGTTGAGAGTTTTAGATGTCATTCTTGGCTCTTAATCAATTAAAAAAATTAAGACTCAATTAGTTACTTTAAACATTCTGTTTAAAAGCATGCATTCAATTAACATGTTAATCAAGAGGAATTAATCATTAAGTTAGGCAGGTCAGAAGCATAACCTGGGGTCTCATGTGGCGTGCATGCAATTCACACTAAAACATGGCGTACGGAAAAACCAGAAATCTTCGTACTCCAGAAAAAATCCAGATGCATAAAACTGAAGGCGCCTTTATATCAATGTGCGTGCAGTCGATCGTTTCGATTACATTTGCAAAATCGGACATTGCTGTGAATTACGCTTTAATGTTTACCTGTTCAACCACAATGTAAGGAAAACTAATATCTGGATGACAAGCGGTTTATACTATCCCATAGAGCTGTCATGGCTTGACTCAGTGATGACTGAGAAATTCCCGATCGGTCCACAAGTTCACGTTGAAAAACTCCTGTGGCTAAAAATCCAAGGGTGGACAGAACTTGTAAAGGAACCGGTAAGGTGCAATTTCTCAAAGTCTGCCTTTGTAAAGCTGGCCCCAGTTCAGCACACAGCTGTTGGAAATCTAAATCAACTTAGAAGCCAGTCATCATCATGAGCCAAAAGATCACTATGATGTCTAAAAACGCGCTCTCTTCTAATTCTTCCATTTGCGATGCCTTCTAATAACGCAAGAGCAGCCATAGTAGTTGGAATATTTTGGACTTTCTCTGCACCATTTTATTGTTACAAATTGATTACAATTAGGTGCTGTACATTTCTAAACTATGTACAATTAATTATAGTGTATTTTATACAGACCGAATCATGAATGCAAGTATAAAACGGTGAAACTGCAGTAGCACTCTTTTGCCACTGGATGCCTCCAGCTTGCCAAATCGAGCAGAAACTTGCGTACGCATTGTCTGGGGGTGCCGTGAGAATGTGCGTGGCGGTACGCCAAGTTTAGTTTTTATACATCTCGACGGGAGCGTGGAAACGGGCGTGAGCAACATTTTTGTGCATAAGCACCGTTTATACATGAGGCCCCAGGTGAGTAGCAGTATTGCTAGTCCTTTCTTAAGTGATACTTACCTTTGCTGGACAAGTAAAGTTCAGCTGTGCTTTTAGCTTCACCCTTTGGTTCCAAGCGTGCAATCACTGAATACACGCCTGAAATAATTAGAAAGAAGGGTTATTAACTTTAATTGCAGGCTTTAGAACATGATAAATAAAAAAACCTCTGTAAAACACACCTTCGTCTTCTGACGTAACATTGCAGATGACCATAAAGTGCCGACGACCTTCAGTTCGAAAGCTGTACTTTGGACTCTCTTTGAGTTCCCATGTATCTTTGTACCACGTAACAACTGCATTGTCAAAGGAGACTTCACATTCAAATGTGGCGGAATGACGTTCATTCACCACAATGTTCTGGATACGTTTTGTAAAATGTATCTGGTCAGCTACAAAAAAAAAAAATGCGTATCAGCTTTTCATCATTACAGTATATGCATACAACCCTTTTATATCTGTTAGTGATGGAAATATTTATGATCCAGAATGCATGAAATTACATAAAGTCAGAATTCACTGTATTACTAGGCTGTGTACTAGAAACTTGGTTTGGCAGTACTGACACATACATACACAGATAATATAGAACATACTGTAAATTAAGAAAAATAGCATAAGTGGAAATAAAATAGGGCCCAATATATACAGATAAATTGTTTTATACATTGCGTATAGAGTCCAAGAATTTGGTCACAGTATGTAGGCAGAGATCCAGAACAGTGCAATATTGTGGTGATGACTGATTGATCAGTATTATTGTCTATGGGAAGAAACTGTTTAAGTGATGCATTGATTTGATTTTCATTGTTCAAAAACATATGCTAGAAGGTAATCTTTGGAATAGATGGTTGCCTGGACAAGATAAATGATTCTTCACACATGTGGCACACAACTGGAGGTTGTCCATGTTAGATGCATTCACATCTATCAGAAATACCCAGGGTGGCTTTCCTGAAAACCATCAATCTTAGCGAATAACGAACAAGATAAAGAACGACGTAGGTAAAGGACAAGCGAGGTCTACGTGCATTTCCCCAAACCCTTTGTTATTTCACAAATAACAAATGGCCTTTACGTAGTACTTTGTTGGCTCCTCCAACCTCTGCATAAGAAAAGCACAGACTTTGGATAACAGGAACAAGCTGGACCAGATATAAGCATCAGGTGTACTCCCAGGCCACTTGGAGACAGTGGTCCTCATTTATCAAGCATGCGCACGGCAGAAAAACGGGTGTGCAGACATTTCAATGCAAATTTCGAGATTTATCAGTTTGGACGTGAGTGCAGGATACGCTGAAATCAGGCAGTTTTCTATCAGAGCGGGCTCGTGCTGCACCAGAAGGGATCAAGCCATGTCCAAGAATTATAACACCACGGTTGCACAAAAATGATGTTAAGCAGATACTTATGATTTCAGGTGAAATGTTTATTGCGGGTTTAATTATTATGATTTATTATGATTTATTTAATATTTAATTAAATTTTTCCATTGATTCATGTAATTGTAAGATTGCAGACTGCAGTAATTAAAAATGTTCAATACACAAAGTTATGGTACTGCAGTCATGCCTGTGGCTACCATTATTTTATCATATTTTATCTTATTCATCTTATTCATCTTATTTATATATATATTATTTTATTCTTATGGTTGTTGTCTTGTTCGTCTTCCGACATAAGACGTTTGTCAGTGTGGCTGCATATAGTGCTTTACAAATAAAGCTGGATTAGATTACATTACCACTGGGGATACCATCTTCGTTTTTTCATCAAGTTTCAAAACACACACACCACCTTTTGTTTGGCTGCAACGTGCAGTGATATGGTTGACTCTTTGCAATGCAAAGCTTGTTAAATTCACTGCAAAATCAGGAATATAGTCTTTCAGTTATGTTTCCGTGAAATAAAAAGTAGAATAGAGAGTAAAGTCCTTTTTGGTTGTAGTTCCTCAATATTGTTGATGAGTGATCACACATTAGAAACAAATATTCCAGGTAGTGGTGATTGTAGACCACTCCTAGGACACCGGCTCTTTTCTCTCTTCTTTACGTTAACTGAATGGCAGCATGGGTGCTCGTGGATAATTTACCTAAAAGTTCCATGAATATCAACATAAAATTTGGGAACACATCAGGTGGAACCTTGTGTCCAATATACTAAATTTTCTAGTGCATGTATTTTGCATGTGTTTGCTCAGAGACAACTCAGTTTACACAAAAAGCCTGCATGCTCTCTCATCTCCTTGGCATTTTTTTCCCCACATGCATTAAATTTTCTAAAAGACAAGATAGGAATCTGCTCAAGCTGTCATTGTAATACATTGGTAAGGAGATTTACTTTACACTAAATATATCCTGCAAATGTAGGCAAAATTTTATCAGGCATTTGTATGGTATGAATAACTTGAGTTTAAACCTCTCCAGAGTTGTCTTTTGTCTCTGTGCACGGGGGAATCTTATTCAAATGCAAAGTTAATAATAAATAATAAAACTCAAAAGTCTACATTACAAAACCATGACAAATGGCACTATATGACCCTGAAATTCTAATTGGAACATGTGGATATTCTTTGACACTCATTTTTATTAATTATAACCAAAGTGTGTAACACTTAAAAATGCCATTACTTACCAGGTTTTGTATATTCCACCACTTTGTCATCTTGGGTCAAAAAAGACAATGCAAAGGAAATGTGAACTATGCTATTAGCATTGCCTAAATATGAAAATGTATATTAATAAGATTGCACAAAAGGACAACAATACCTACCCATAACTGTTAATTTGGCACTGGAGATGTGTGGGCCACACACAATACGATAATTTCCCTGGTCTCCAAACTGACAGTTCTTGATTTTCAGTTGATGGCAGTCCCTAATAGCATTGATTTCATATTTGTCATTGCTGTCAAGCTTTTGTGTTCCTTTATACCAAGACAAACTTATTTCAGGGTAATTGATTTTGATTTCACACTCAAATATTGCATCCTTATTTATGATTGTTGTTTGATCTTCGATATCCTTCAACAAAGTGATTGGCTAGAAAAAAAAGATTGAAGGTTGTGCATTGTGCATATTGTGCAGGTGAAAAATCTATAAACACTTTGAATTCTGGGCCAAAAAGCAAAATCAGGACAGTCTTTACTGCACTTTAGCTTTTGTAATACCCATGTTTCCTGGAAGTTAAAACTAAAACAGTTCTTGAGTGTAGCCATGTGCAAACACTTGGTGTATATGACAGAGGTTCATTTTGCTTGAATTACCAATATAACTGTTTGTTTAGGTGTCACACCTAGATTTGTTCATTGCTTTGTAGTAAAATGTTCAAGCTCTTTTTCATGAAGTTTTATGAGCATCATTTCTGATCTGTCCTCATCAAATGTCTTATATTGTCAACTTCTCTTATTGCTTTTATTTTTAGGTTTTCATCTACTGTATTGTACTGTATTCATTATGATACAGTACATATTTTTACAGAAATAAAACAGAGAATTTGGCCTTTTACAAAAAATGTTGGTAGCCCCTTTGAATTGACCACCAGATTTTGAATGATTTCAATTATCAGTTCAAAAACTAATTTCTCACAAAGAACAAAACCTGGCACTGAATGCCTACATTTCTAGCTGAAAAAATATAGCTAAAAATAAAGAAACTTATTGGCAGACAACTAATAAATTAAATCTAAACATTTATGTGTTCATACCTCAGTGTGTTCCATTCTCCTTTGCAAGTCAGACACCAACTTGGCAAAGTCTTCGATTGATTCCCTTTCTCCATGTTCAAATTCCTGAGTCAGAAAGTAATAAGCATCTCAATTTCTAGAGCAAGCTTGAATGATTTATTGTGGACTGTACTTTATTATTCTCTATGGAAGCCCATTTCCACCAATGTGATAAAAAAAAAAGATCTTGAAAGTCATTGATGAGAAACGTCCTCGAAATAATGGGAAACTTTCTCAAATGAATGACTTGTAATCTCAAAATAATAACTTACAATCTCGAAATTATGAGAAACTTTTGAGATGTAATGACTACCGTATTTTTCGGACCATAAGACACTTTTTTCCCTCAAAAGTGGGGAGAAAAAGTCACTGTGTCTTATGGTCCGAATATTGCTCTGCTCACATGGTTTAAAGAAGAAGATATGCAGTAAAGTGCTGGTCCCTATGCTAGGGCTAACCCACCTTTAGTTTAATTTTCCAAAAAAAATCACTGAATTACTCTACACTGGTCATGTGAGATTTCCGTAAAATTCCACTTGTAGTATGCCAGTAATGATATCTGGCAACTACTACAACATTTGCAGTGAATGAAAACAGTTTGGTTGGTATTTATTAATTTTCCAAAAAACTCCTTGAATTATTGTTCACTGGTCATCTGCGATATCTGCAAAATTCCACTTGTAATAAGCCAGTCGTGATATTTGGCAACTACTACAACCTTTGAAGAGTTACAAATTAGTTTATTATTATCTTTTATGATTTATTTAATTATATTTATACTCAACTTCAAAAATTGTTTATTCTTCTTCCAAGTGTCCTTTTGGAAGAATGTCACAGATTTGTCTTGTTTGAAAAACAACGAAAATGCTCCATTAGCGGTGATTCTTTCTTTAATTCGTACTGAATGCACTTTGTAGACGGTCCCTAAGAAAAGGCTGCGCTTCTAACGCTGGTTTACAGGTTTTGCGGAAAGACAACAAAAAATGAACATATCAATCAATGTAACTCGTTGTAGTATAATCTGTATATTCGGCTGAATCAGAAAATAGTAGTTTAATACACGATCCTACGGGCCGCCGCCGATCGCCCGCCGACCGCTCCATACGCGACCCTACGGGCCGCCGCCGATCGCTCTGACACAGTCCCTTCTCTCATAACCTGCCCTGCCTGTCACTAAAGAGCTTTATTATATACAACTAAATTACAACCTGTTCGCAAGTTCGCACGCCGTCAGCTCTTCAGGACTTCACCTTCCGAGCCCGGAGTTTTCCCCGCCAAACGTAAGTCTATTCACTAAGGCTCCTCTCGTTTGCGCCGAGTGCAGTATGTTTAGTTATTCTTCTCCCGTCATTAGCGGTACGTTTGTCTGCGATAAGTGCCAGCTAGTTGCCAGGCTGACGGAGAAGATCGCAGACTTAGAGGGACGTATCCGGACACCTAAGTGTAGTTCTGCACCTCCAATCATCATTGCTATTGTGTATAGACCGCCTGGTCCCTATAGTAATTTTCTTAAGGAGTTTGCAGATTTCTTAACAAACCTGGTGGTTACTGCCGACAAAGCCGTGATTGTTGGTGATTTTAATTTTCATATGGAAAATGATAGCGATCCATTACCAAAAGCATTTACTACTATTCTCGACTCTGAATTGGTGTACGTCAGAATGTAACTGGTCCGACTCATGCCTGTAACCACATTCTGGACCTGATTCTTAGTCATGGTGTCCTGGTAGAACACATCAATTATCCCTCAGAATCCCCTACTTTCAAATCATTACCTGTTAACATTTGAAATACAACATAACCCCCCTATGGCCCCAGCTCAGAGGTGCAATACCAGACATTCCGTAGCCTCATTATCTGCTGCAACATTTCTTAATCAGCTCCCACAGTCCTTCAACCTTAATTCTGAAGCATCAAGTGTAAATGAACTTGAACAGGTAACGTTGAACATGGCAGAATCAAGCACTAGTGACTGCTAGGTCTATGTATCTCTATGTATCTATGTATGTTCTCACTTGCAGCTCTCAGCGGAGGCGGTCGCACTTTACTCCTCTCCCTACCCTTATCTCTCCTGCTTTGCTTCTCCCGTCTTGTCT